>PTEX01000061.1:2943662-2978835 GCA_003342815.1 Eudromia elegans | reverse complement strand
CACGAGCCGCCTCGGCGGGCGGCCCTGGCTCCCGAGCAGCCCATTCAGCCGGGCGGGTGAGCGACGGCCACCGCCGCCAATGGCGGGGAGCGCGGGCCGCGCGGGCCGCGCCACGCTCCCGGTTCCTGCGCCCGCCGGAGCGTGCGAGCGCGGCCGGAGCGGGGCGCTGGGAGCCGCTCAACGCCAGGCACGGACACGCGCTGCAAGCGACACACTCACGACGGCCGAGGGGCTCCTGGTCTTGCGGCGGCTGCCCGAAGGCTGCGGAGCTTCCAGCCATGCGCGCGTCCGCGGGAAGGAGATGCTCCCGGCTGCAGCACGCGCATCTGCCAAATAACGTGGACAGGTTCACTGGGCTTGTTGTATTTCTGGAATCATTGCTTTTCAAAATACTATGTATGCGTTTGCATATTGTTATTTAAAAACATATATTTTAAGAAGGGCTATTTTTAAAGGTATCTGTAATTTGTATCCGGTATCTCTGAGTTACAGGATGCTGAACTCAAGACTTTAATTCTGTTTTTATTTTAGAGCAACTCGGCATTTCCCCTTTTCTGGAATGGAGATTTCTTCCCACCAGTTTCACCTCCTGCAACAGCTAAATGAGCAGCGCAGGCAGGACTTATTCTGTGACTGCAATATCCTGGTCGAGGGGCAGGTCTTCAAAGCCCATCGCAATGTGCTGTTCGCCAGCAGCGGCTACTTCAAAATGCTCCTGTCGCAGAGTTCAAAGGAGACGAGTCAGCCAACCACAGCCACTTTCCAGGCATTTTCTCCCGACACATTTACAGTCATTCTGGATTTTGTGTATTCGGGCAAACTGTCTCTTACTGGTCAGAATGTCATTGAGGTCATGTCGGCAGCTAGCTATCTGCAGATGACGGATGTGATCAGCGTGTGCAAAACATTCATTAAGTCATCGCTGGACATCAGTGAGAAGGAGAAGGATCGCTACTTCAGCCTTTCAGACAAGGATGTAAACTCAAACGGCGTGGACCGTTCCTGCTTATATGGTGCTGGCTGGCGGGCGGAAAGCAGCCCACCACATTCTCACTTAAATCCAGATCAAGGGACCTGTACGATGGGCGGAAGCTCTTGGAACAATTTCAGCTACTATCCAACTTCCCAAAGAAACGCACAGCTGTCCAAGCATGAGCAGAGGCAGGATTCCATAAAAAAATCCAGGCACCTAGGACTGCAGCAGTCACCTGACATTCCTCACTATAAATCAAGCAAACTTGAGGACAGGGCTTCAGAGCCAACTGGCCACATTACTCAATCCGAGGAGCAAGTTCAGATTGAAGCAGAAGTTGAGTCTCCGCATGTGGGATACCAGTATGGTCAAGGCTCTGACGTGATACCGAGGAGTTTAGGTGCATCACAGCAGGGGCATGAATCACCCCGTTCTTCTGGAAAATCCAAGTCTTCAAAAGCAGACGAGCCGTATACGAGCATGCCTTCAATTCTAGGTGTCATGGGAAACTGGGCTGAAGGTAAGAGCTGGCTTAATGCTCTAATTGCACAATCATCTGTTAATCGTCTATCAGTGAGAAAATATGTTACTGCGAAAGTGCAGATGGACAAAAAATCGTCTGTATTGCCCAGAAATGTGAGTTCGGAAAGTTTAGCTCTGTTTTTTAATATCTATGAATGATGGAAATATTTGTTGTCCTGATAGCTATACTAGTTTATTAAAACTAGCCTTTTGGAATGCCAAACTTTACTCTCCCCACAGCTTCATCCTGCAAATAGAAGTCATTAGTCTCTTTGCATTTTTTAAAATCCATTTTAATATAACTAATGGAGCACTCCACTTCCTTTATTGCACTCCTGTGAAATTAACAGGGAAGACAAGATCTTTGCATTTGACAAGACCTATATAGTAATATTAAACAAAAATGCTTACTCGCCTTTTCATCACTGGAATGACCTTTTCCTAGAATATCGCATCACTAGACTTGTTATGACTTTTAAAGTTTTTCTTAAATTATTTTCTAACAGATGATCTGCCCAGGATGAGGTTCAAGTGCCCGTTCTGTACCCATGTGGTGAAAAGAAAAGCAGACCTAAAGCGTCACCTTCGGTGCCACACAGGAGAGCGCCCTTATCCTTGTGAGGCATGTGGAAAAAGGTTTAGCAGGCTAGATCACCTAAGTAGCCATTTTCGAACAGTATGTATTTTTAGTAGCTGCATGATTTGTTCAATATGTAAATCTAACTGTGTTTGTATAATTAAATACTGTATAAGTGTATCTCATTAATATACTGCCTACCTTAAGAGGTAATACAAAGTGAATATGTTTTTGTTTAAGTAAATATGAAGTGTAATTCCTATGAAAATCCATTTCTAGCGGATGGCACAAAAATGTACTGTGCTCTGTGTAAGTCCTGTAATAGAGTCTAAGTGGGCAGTTATGGAGCCTTTGTTTTTAACATTTGGATGCCTGTCCTCAGAATGAGTTAACACTACTATTTGACACTGTTCCAGCTACTTTTTGTTATCCTAAAAAAACTCACTTCTTCCGTATGGATAAGATACCAAGTTTTTTTTCGTTTCAATTTTTCCAGATTCATCAGGCTTGTAAGCCTATCTGCAGAAAGTGCAAGCGCCACGTCACTGAGCTAACGGGACAAGTGGTCCAGGAGGGGACAAGACGTTACAGACTCTGTAATGAGTGCCTGGCTGAAGCTGGCATAGACAGTATTCGCATTGACTTGGATGCTGAAGCACCCCTTGAATTCCCACAAGAAGGGGATAAGGATTCCAGGTGGCACTATGGGGAAGACAACAAATCTGATGTGGAGATTGTAGAGGATGGGTCAACCGACTTGGTCATTCAGCAGGTTGATGACAGTGAAGATGAAGCAGAGGAAAAGGAAGTAAAACCCAATATTAGGTAGTTGTGAGATAAGAATTAGTAAATTATCCCTTTTACATTGAATTCCTGTGTCTTGACCACAATCCCTCACCAGCCTGTTCTTTCCATACAAAGACATACTGGTTTCTCTTGAACAGGTCCAAACTTGCATGAATTTATGGACATGCCATTGATCCCATTTTGAATTTTGTTATCAAAATACCCGTATTTTTCTTCATTAGAAATAATCCATCCAAATAATCCATCATTAAATGGAATAATGAATGAAAAAGGAAACTGAGGTACTACATGGGTAACTTTTTGTAGTAGACAATGAGTCCCTTCTAAAGACCTCTTTCAGTGGGGTAGAGTCTAAATATTTTTTAAGAAGTCACAAAGCATTTTAAAAAGTCAGAAAGCATTGTAAATTACCCACTTCTTGAACTTTTAGAGATGTGTGTTTTATATGCAGTATTACCTGGTGCTCAAGAAAGTTTAAGTTCCCTCCACCAATACTGTACGAAACAGAGAAAATCTCTTTTCAGCACTCAGAAGTGAAGATAATCTTCCATGAAATTTCATGAAGTCTTCGTATGGTGATAAGAAAAGCCTGTCAGAGAATTAAGAAAGAAGATATAAAAATGTTTTAGTATTTACATGTGGAAAAGCACCTTCTTTTAAAAATTATTCTGATAAGGGAAATCTTTGAATCTTTAGCATATCAAGAGTTATATCTTTATAAGAAAATAAAAGACATACCTATTATTCCCAATCAACACATCAAAGATAAAATGGTTACTAATATGGATCATTAATTCATACCAATACAAGTTTCATTCACTCAGAAAATTGGCAACTCAAGCTGGGGTGTGTTTTAGTAACCATGGGCAAAATATATATATTTTTTTCTTTTAAATATCTAAAGTGCTGATATGCTGGGACTGTTAGCCCCATATCATCAGCATTGCCAGTGGCAGTGCCAGATTTTCAATGCCAATGTGATGGAAATGTTTTGTACAAGGCTGCTTTGGCCTTTGTTTTCTTTCCTTATCTCCTACTCTAATTGCCAATAATGATGAAAGAGCCAGGTAACTTGTACACTATATATACACTATATTCTGAGAAACTGATGAGCTTTACATCTGAAGCCATTGACTATTCTTTTTGTAGTGATCTGTACTCAGTTTAAACTGGTGAGTTTTAAGATACAGTCATTCACGGTCACTCGGTTATCAGTAGATTTTTAACCTTTTTCAGTTTCTAGTATATACCAGTGAACAATCCATACTGAAAGCTCTAGACATTGTATTGTATTTGTGTTACTTTACCTACAATGAGACTACAAGAGATGATTAATGGTGAAGAAAGTTTACTTTTAAACAAAATGAGCCACTTTATTTTCAAATGCCGTGAGATTATCTCAAGCAGCACTGTAATCAGGAAGAGAACAGAAATACGCTGCTAGGGTGCTTTTACTTTGTATTTTCTTGGATAGAAATAAGTATTACTACAGGCTTCATCTTCTGATCACTGAAGTCAATGGGAAGAAGCTTTGAATTATTATTTTTTTTTAATTTTTATTACTGTGTAAGCATGTTTGGCTGAAACCTGGGATTAATTAAGGAACAAATCCATATATATATACACTATATAATCTCTTTTCCAGGGGCAGCTACAAAGTCATTATTTTATTTTCATTTCTGTAAAAACTGTATAGCCTTATCAGTATCATCATTACCAGAGAGTGCAGCATTTCTTATCAGGCTGCAAATGGCTGGCCTGCAAGTCTCTTAAATGGGAGCTCAAGTGCTTCCTTTGCAAGTTCCCAGTATAAGCATTAAGTGCTTCCCTCTGCTCTGAAAAAAAAAAATTAAGAGACTGTCAAGAAATAGCCTGCGTGTATGTTTTAAGGAAAGTCTACTTAGTTTTACACAGCTGGAGAGTAGTGTTTTTTGCTCCTACAAAAACTATCATTCCTAGACTTGGACTTGAAGGGCAGGTGAGGCGGGGAGGATTTATCAAACTTTCTAACAATCTTCAGTTCACTAAATAGACTTGATGTGAAAATGGTTAGTAATTTCTGAGAGCTTATTGCTCCAAAAATTTGTTTTACAAAATAGTTAAGAATATTTGATGAACAACCTTAATGAAAGCAAGTACAGGACAAAGAAATATATAAAGGAGTAAGGACTGGCTTCAATCAGATGCAGAATGCTTGCAGAAATAGAATTTAATAACTTGCCCATATCTCTTTAAATTTAACAGTGTGCACAATAAATTCTAGATATCTGTGCCTGCTGTCCCAAAATACTAAAAAAAATGGTGTGTTTGTGTGTATTTGGGAATGGATTAAGTGGATGGGAAAATACAGTGTCACTCATAAGACTGAAATCCCAACCACCAACTCTAAAGATGAGAATATTAAGAGGTTATATATGTCTGGGGAAGGGTTGCAGAAGCAAATGGATTTATGGATCAATATTCAGTCTGATTAGAAACTCTTAAGAATAGTGAGAACCAGATGATTCAGGAAAAGATGTGGAATACTATAATGGGAAATTTTACAAAGAACAGTCTATCCATATGAATACATTTACACATAGGCAGATAAATTGCTGATTCATGTCTTGGCCAACAAGGGCTTTTATTGCTGTTTTACATTATTATTCTCAGTAGCATAAATAAATATTTGTAGTCATTTTTAAAGTATCTTGCTAAGCTTCGAGTTTTAGCTCAAGACTGCAATTTCCATAGGTCAATTATGTTTTGTATTTAAAAAGGTTTAATTTTTACATTTGTTGCCTTGTTTCAGTTGTTGTTCCCTTATTTTTGTATTGCAAGAAAAGATAAATGTAAGTGCCTTATATTTTCTACACTGTCCTTTGTTTTACATACATACCAAATCATATATTTTGCTTGTTTTTCTCTAAATGAAAGAAATCATCTTTTGTTTGTTTGTTTGACCTTCCTGCATTTCCATGTCTTGGTCACACTTTCCATGTTTCTTTTAATTTCACATACCACTCATGAGCAGCAGTAACATTTTCCTCCTTTTGAAGGAGGAAACCAAAGAAACGGCTTGGAGAGTTGCTCGTTTCATAGGATTGTTCCCACAGAACTTAAATTCATTGGTGAAAGCTGGTTTTAATGCGTTGCTTTTAGAACTTTGCCAGGGTACATTTCTTGATGTTATCTTTAAATCCTAGAGAGGACAACTTAAAACTATATTGACTTCTTTTGCTAACATTGATCCATTTTGATTCCGTTTCTGTGCGCTCCCTGTGTACAATCACGTTTAGGGGTTTCAAACTGCAGCACTGGAACAGGTTGCACAGAGCAGCTGTAAAAACTCCGTCCTTGGAAGGTTTTCAACACTTGGCTAGACAAAGTCACAGATGATCTGATGTGATCTTGATGCTAGCCTTGTTTTCTGGGAGAGGTGGGATTAAAGACCTCCAGAAGTTCCCTAAAACCAAGAGTTCTATGATTCTTCTCAAATTATTTTTATTGCATTTTACTTTCTTACACTTCTTCATGACCTTTTGCCTTGGATGCTCTGGAATATTCTTTGTTAATGCCTGTTTTCGTTCTTCACTGATTTTCAAAATGTCTTTATCTTGTCTTCTGCTTTACCATTCCCCATTTCAACTGACTAACATTAGAGTGTGCCAGTTTGTGTGACGTTGCTCTCTTAAACCTCTGCTTTCCGTAGAATCCTACTGGCTTGGTCCCTTTGTCTTCTCTCTGCACTTTGTCACTGGAGGACAGTCTCTGTTTGCTTGGCTCGTGTTTTATGTTCTGTTCATGAAATCATGGTCAAGAATGAAGACATAGATTCATCATGCTCTCTTTAGTACATCACTTCTAACTGTCCTTGTTTTGGGCCAACAACCTTACCAGCCACTCAAATGCCAAATTGAGCTAAATGTTGTATTCTAAAGCATTTTTCCTTCCCGTTTCAGATGTTTCTTCAAAGGATTCTTTCTGCCTCCTAAATCTATGGCCTGCTTAATATCTGATTTGCTTTTCTCCTTCAACTGCAGCATACATATCATACTTTTAATATTTTTGTTTTTCCATTAAATTACCTAAAATTCTCTATTTACTCTTCTTACAGAGAACACATATCAACATTTGCCCATCCTCCAGGATTTGGGCAGCCTTCTAAATTTTTCAATGACAATTTATGAAAATTTTCTCCCTTGTATATCAAAATATTATGACATATATTACAACATTTCTTCCCTGAAGCATCTGGTCACTGTTAGAGATTATATTATTCTATTATCTAGCTATGCCACTGTCAGTATTTATATTTTGGTCTCTTAATCTGCACTGGCAGTAACCATCACACAACAGTATTAAGACTGAACACCTTGCAGTATGAAACTGAAATGAATCATGCTGTTGTAAAATCTGATGTGACAGCTGTCATTAACACGCATGCTGCACTTTCATGTTGAGGGTATCGTGGCAGGAGTATTTTAGATTTATTTATTAAGACTTTATTTCCATCCTCATTCTAAGTAACATATAACACGAAGCTCTCCCTTAAACCCTGGATCTAAAGTTTGTGCACAGTATCTTAAAAAAGGACAGACAGATTTAAGGTCTAATACCTTTGGCTCAGGTTTGTATTACTTCTTGGTGGTGTATTTTAAAATGATGCTGAACCAATTACGTGCATCACCTGGCTTCAATCTCAACAGTTCCACACAGGATAATTTGTATTTTCTCTTAAAGGTAAGCTGGCAAAAAAAATAATATTGATCTTCTGTGCATAAAAGATAAAAGTAATATTTTAGTAGATGTCCTCAAATACTGGATTTCTAATCTTTCAACTTCTCTGACTGTCTGTCCTTGTATCAGGCATCCTATGCTTTTAGCTAGAATATGGTTAGAAATATTTGGCTTTGAACTAAAGACTAAACAGGGGTCCCGGCTAATAGCCCCATATCTTCAGCACCATTTATTATTTAAATAGACCTTGGTTAAGCTGAAAAATGCCTGACCTGGCATCTGGCTTTTATTGAGTCAGTGGCTGTGTCTGGATCCCAGGATCCCTGATGGTCATTAGCATCTGTTAGCATAACAACAGTAGTGCTAAATTGAGTATCTACCTAAAATCTTAACTCCTGAGGCTTAGCAGAGTCTAGTTTAGTTTAACTGTAGTCCTCACTGAACACCAAACTTGTTTAGTTGAATTTATCCTAAAAAAGGGCTATTTTTATTCAAGCCAGGAGGCTAAAGCTAGCATCAGTCAGACTAGAAAAAGCACGTTCATTTGAGGTTTGTTTAATACGTATGAAAATTCATAATTAAAAATCTTATTTTAGTGGACTGCTGGGGCCAGTACCTATATGACCTAGTCAAGCTGGCATATGGTATTAAATCAAGAACCATTTTCTAAAATTATTTGAAAAAATCCCAACATTTGAGTGAATCTTAATCTTCCTTAACTCTGAAATCCAAAGAGGTGTCTTATTTGATATATCCAAAAAACAAAACAAAACAAAAAAAAGGGAATAAATTCTTCTCAAAGTAAAAGTTGAGAGAAGTGGAAGGAAAAAGATTCTTCTAACTTGGTCTATGCCTGTAGTAAATATAACACGCAGTTACCTTGACACCTTTTGCTTTGAAAATGGGAACTGTTCGTGTTCTAACTGGTCTGTCTTGAAGAAGGGGTTGTACAAAATGAGCTCCAGAGGCCCTTTTTAAGTGAAACTATTCACTGGTCTTCAAGAACAAGCTGACTCACATTCTTACAGGCATCCTGAATTTTTATTTCGCATTCCCTCTCACCTCCCTAAAAAAAAAAAAAACAAAAAAAACAAAAAAAACAAACCTCTGGGATCCCTATACTACTACACTTAATACTCGAGTTCTGGATGATCTGTTAGAATATAAAACTCTCCTGACTGAAGAAAAAAGGTTCAAAGTTTCAAAGTCGTTGGGCACCATAGGGAGGTGTCCTACTCCGTAGTACTACAGATGTTTCTCATTCGGGTAGCGCTTTCCTTTCCTCCCCCACGCAGCGCTCGCCAGCCCGGGCGTCATCAAGAGCAGGGCGCGGGGCGCGCGGGCGGAGGGCGCTGCTGGCTGCGCCTGCGAGCGGCGCGTTGCCCCTTTAATTGTGTCCCCAGCCCTCGGGCGTCTCTGTCCAACGCCCACGTCAGCAAATACCTTTTGTTTCTCTCACGTTGGGGCTTCCAGGGCTCGGGGCTGCGGGAGCAACGCGCTGCCTTAAACCGCACGGAGCCCCGACGCGGGGGCCGGCGATCCCGCATCCAGCGCCTGCTCCTCTCCGCGAAGCGGCAGCGGCGCCCGCAGAGGCGGCCGGTAAGTGGCGGCTGTGCAGTGCAGGGAGCAGTCGGAGCGGGCGGCGGGGCTGAAGACGGGTACGGGCGCGGGAGCTCCCGCCGCTCCGAGCCGCTCGCTCCCCGGGCCGGGCGAGAGCCGGGCGGGCGCCATTTGCAGCCCCGGGCGCGGCTGCGAGGAGCCGGCGCTGCAACAAAGGGCTGCGCGGGAGCGGGGCCGCCGCTGCGGGGCGAGCGGGGCCGCGGAGCAGGAGCTGCGGGCGCCGCGGCGGGCGCCGCGCGGCAGAGCCCCCGGGAGCGGAGCCCCCGGGAGCGGCTGCCTCGGCGGGCGACCCTGGCTTCCGAGCAGCCCCTTCAGCCGGGCGGGCGAGCGGTGGTGACCGCCACAGCTGGCGAGGAGCCCGGGGCGCCTCCACGCGCGGGTCTGTCCCGCTCTGGGAGCGGCTGTGCCCGCATCCTGTACCGTGCAAACCGGGCACCAGTCGCTCGGGAATCGCGGCACACCACACCCCTTGCTGCATCTGCAAACTGCTTGTGTTTCCATCGGCATGCTTCCTATTAATAGCATGCGGTGGCATGGGAAATAAAAATCTACTGCAAACACAGCAATATGCAAGATTTTCTTCTTTTTAAAGAAAGATCTCATCTGCTCTTAAAACAGGATTCAGTCACTTTGGGTTTGGTGTAGATCGTCATGCTTTGTACTTATTTACTTTAGGGCAAGACTTCCTGTTATTCCCTCATTGGAATGGAGATTTCTTCCCATCAGCTTCACCTCCTGGAGCAGCTAAATGAGCAGCGGAAGCAAGATTTGTTTTGTGACTGCAATATCCTGGTCGAGGGGCAGGTCTTCAAAGCCCATCGCAATGTGCTGTTCGCCAGCAGTGGCTACTTCAAAATGCTCCTGTCACAGAGTTCAAAAGACACCAGTCAGCCAACAACAGCTACTTTTGAGGTGTTCTCTCCAGAGACATTTATGGTTATTTTGGACTTTGTATATTCAGGCATATTGTCTTTAACTGGTCAGAACGTCATTGAAGTAATGTCAGCTGCTAGCTATCTGCAGATGACAGATATTCTTAATGTCTGTAAGACGTTCATTAAATCCTCCCTGGACATTAATGAGAAGGAAAAGGACCGCTACCTTAGCCTTTCAGCCAAAGGTACAAACAATGAACCTGCTCACCCATCCCCTTATCGGTCAAGAAGGAAAGCAAAGAGCAACCCAACACGCTTCCCCTTAATTCCAGATGAAAAGGCAAGGATAGTGAAGGAAAATTCCTGGAGTAATTACAACTATCTGTCCTCACATATAAGTCTTCAACGGCCAGAAATGCAGCTATCAAAAAGAGGCCGAAAATTGGGCCCAACAAGAAAGCGACGAAAACATCTAGGACTGTCACAGAGCCGTGATTTTGTGCAGTATAAATCAAACAAAAGTGAGCGGACTAGCGGAGGTTGTAATGCATCAGATTCTAGCCACACCTCTCGGGCAAGAGGGAAAAACCATTTTGATACCGAGAATGATGTTGATCATGATGATTATGGAGATAATCAAGAATCAGAAGTTATACCAAAGAGGTGGTCTGTTGCTCAGCTAGAACAAGAACTTTCAAGAAATTCTCCTGAGCTAATGGAATTAAAAGCAGATGAGCTGTATACGTCAATGCCCACAATTTTAGGTGTAATGAGTAGTTGGAATGAAGGTAAAAATAAGATAGGTTTTGGAAAGTTTTTCTTTGTCCAGATGAAATCAGCAGATCTTTTGGAGAGAATCCTGTTTTGGCATGAAAACCAAAATGATGCCTAGACCTGCAGCATATTTTTCTTGCTGTACTTTACAGTAGTGCTTAACAGAATGAGAGACTTTGTGAAGTCCAAATACAGAAAGAGAATTATAGTCAGAGAACACGGCCCAGATATTCAGTAGAGTTAAAACAATATACACCAGATTATCTGGACCCAAGTGGAGTTTGAGGGCCTACAGAGCTGAAATTAGCTTGGGCATGTAGCAGTATTTGTGCTTAATCTACTGTTTTCTTCACAAGAGAAGGTCATGTCATTGGCCACTTAAGATCTTTAGATTGAAGCACTCTCCACTTAGCCTCCTAAGCCGCTACAAATATCTAAAATTGTTTCTTGATGCAAATGTGTATTACACCTATATATTTACAGTCTTTCCTATGTCTAAAGAACATTCACTCTGTGTGAAGGAAAAAAAATTACCATTGAATACCCATTTAACATATTCTATTAAAGAATATTGGTTGCTGAAAAAGGATAGGAAGAAATATTTTGGGTTGCATTGTGGATTTTCTCCTGTTTAGTGGCAGAGCACAAGACAAAACTGCTTATTTGAGCTTAAAAATAATCAAGAGTAGTGAATCAGAATATAAACAAAGGCTATTAATTATTGACATATTGTTTTTCTCTGAAACAGATGATCTACCTCGAATGCGATTCAAGTGCCCCTTCTGCACACACACAGTGAAACGGAGGGCAGATCTAAAGCGTCACCTTCGGTGTCACACAGGAGAGCGACCATATCCATGTGAAGCATGTGGGAAAAGATTCACCCGGCTAGAGCACTTACGTAGCCACTTCCAAACAGTACGTCCCTTAAACCAGTCAGTCAGCTTAAGAGAAAACAGACTTCATTTGTTACAAACTTGATTTGTAAAAGCTGTTAAGTCATTTCTAGAACCAGTACCAGAAAGGCTTTCTAGCTGGAGCCTTAATTTAAATTCTTTCATTTTTAAATAATTAAATGTAAAGTTTGGGCTGGTGTTCATGGAAGATACAAATCTGAAATAAATTTATTATCTACTCTGCTTATGGGGTATTTACTTTTTCTTTGTTCTTTTGCTGCTTGTTTTTTTGCTCCATAAACTCAGTGCACCAGACTAGTGATCTCCCGCTGACAGAACAACAATTACAACATAGAGAAAGCTTATTTCTTAAGAGATGTTGCTTTTATTGCATAACTGAAGGTTTTGTTTAATAATAAAAAAATTGCTTTTGGATGAACATTGACATTTTCAACTTTTAAATCTCTTTAGATACATCAAGCTGGCAAACTAATCTGCAGAAAGTGCAAGCGTCACGTAACGGACCTCACGGGACGCGTGGTTCAGCAAGGAACAAGGCGCTACAGACTGTGCCACGGGTGCCTGGCAGAAGCCAGCCTTGACCGCATCCCCGAGGACGTGGATGCAGAGCATTCCCTCCCCACCTCTCCAGGAAACAAACATTCCCCCTGGGCTTTGGAGGAAGAACAGATATCAGATGAAGAGACAATGGGGGAGGAACCTTATAATTTGGTTATCCAACGTGCCGACGATGATATTTCAGATGAGGCAGGTGATAAAGGGAAACCAAATCTTAGGTAGATGTATTTATATATTTGTTTCTGTTATATTCAAAATTAAATTACTTGTGTCCTGCCAACTGGCACTGATTTATTAGTGTCATTAACATAACTTTATATGTTTGACTATGAAAAGCAAAATAAAGTCTACCAAAACACTCTTTGCTATTTACAGGAATGCAACACTAACTACTTCTGGATACTGACTTTGAAATACTTAGTTTTCAAAAGCTATTTAGAATACAATTGCTTTGTATTTAATCAAATACTTATTTGGAGTATCTATTCATAATGGAACTGTAAACTAATTTACAGTTCTGCAGTGGACATTATAAACTACATAATGGAAAAGCTACTATTGATAACTTGCTTTGAAAAGTCTTACTAAAATTATCAGCTAAGAAATGTAATCTAAATTTTTGTAGACACTGCAATTAACATGTAAATACACTTAGGAAACTTCATAAGAAAGGCGTTTAAACAAAACCAAGAAAAAAATATTTCCAAGTGACTGATCTATTTATTAAAGCTTTTTCTTGAGTGACCTTGCTGCTACTCGTAGTTTAGAGAAAGCATGAATAGTTTAAAACAATACGCAGAGCCATACAGGGCAGAATAGTGAACCCAGCTGCATGACTTTGCCTCTCCACATATACAGTGTGTTTGTATTGTGAATTTTAAACAAAATTACACCGACATGGTTCCAAGAAAATAAAAGTGCACTTACCAGAAGTACGATTAACATTTTCCCCCTTTTTTTTCAGGGCTGCATTGTTTATAGTCTCAACTATCTTATGGAAATAAATCTGGACAATTCCCTTTTATTTCAGGAGGACACTCGTACGTTGGATCATGCACCTACTTCAGCAAGTCTTTCCATCTTACATAAATTTAGGAAGCTCAGAGACTGCTGGTCAGTCATTATAAAACCCCTTATATTTCTAAATACACCTTCTCCTATAATTTAAACAAGCTTTCTTATTCTCAAGATTTTTTGTTTGGTTAGGACTCCTAGAAAGGACCCTGATATCTCTAATTTCTCCAGCTGTGGTAATAAAACAAGGAGAAAGTGGAGCCTACTTTACAGGAAGTACTTAATAAATATTGAAAAACAGGCAAATAGAACTTACTTAGTGGATTCCGAAAGTTTTAACACATTCCACTCACCATTTCCTTAGTGCAAAGTAGTTTACTGGTGTTACCACAGCCTGTGACTGATGGTATGCAGAGGGCACCTCAGCAGGTCAGGAAAATCAGAATTTTGCAGCATAAAATTTATTTTTTCTCCTCAGTTTCCAGGCAGAGCGCGGCGCTAAGGGAGAGCACCCGCAAACGCCTCAGGCAGCGAGAGCAAGGGCAGCCTCAACTCGAGGCCTGATTGGCTAATCCCGGTCACCTGACCCAGCCAGCCAATGAGGTGCCGAAGCCGCTGCTGAGGGATGGGAGTGTCCCCTGAGGCTCCCAGTCACCTCTGAGGGCCCTGGGGTGCGGAGGACAGACCGAAAAGTTGTTTATTTAGAGCAAATCCAAGGGTTTATTTAGAGCAACCTTAACTGGCAGCCCCGCTGTGGCTGGCATCATCATCCCACAGACGGTGAGCAAGGGCTGGAGGAAAGAGCCCCAGGGAAAAGAGAGAGTTCTGGACATGCAAATCATAAATTTAGGCACTGTCTGCAACAAGCATATCTTAATTATTATGTGTGCAAAACTGCCTGCCTTGCCAGAGAAGAGAGCGCAAATCTTCAGTTTATTATCCTCAAAAAGCCACTGGCCAAAATTATTCACACATGCGTGTACCTATAATTCCTTCTAAGTCCATGTTTTATTTCAGCTTTAAAGTTTTTATAATAAAATTACTTTATCCCTCATCTTTACAATAAGGAAATAAAACTCTGGTCTTCCTCTATTTTAAGATGATTTTAGAGCAAAACGGAGATGAGAAGTTGCAGCACTTACAATGACAGACACCACGTGGTAGCTGTCCCATGATATAAAACACACGCTTTTCAGTTATTATTCTTGATTCAGTGACTAAGTATTCAGTATTTTCCAACAATAAAGGCAAAAAAAAAGCTCTTTTTTTTGGCCACATTTTCATCACTCTATAGTACAATAAAGTGAGGTAAAAACCGTAAAATCCCAGCAGTAGAGGCAAGAATAATCTAAATCACAGAAATGGGCCTCGCTGCACCATCCTCCCCCAAACTGGGGGCAAAGCTCCAGATTGTCTCTCTTTTAGAGTGGCAATTAGCACTACTAGGATGCCATCACCCGCTTTAGCATTTCACTGGGGAACTAATGGCAATTCAGCACCACCTGGTGGCACCACCTTTTATTCTTTAAGTACTCCAGAAGGTCTTTTTTTTTTTTTTTTTTTGAAAAATCAGTTTACTTTCTTGGCATCCTTCAAGCAATCAGAAACGTTTCCATATTAGATCCGAATCACAGCTGGTATTTTGGAGCCTTCAAATAATACGAAAGGACATCACCTCAGAATTAGAATACTTAAATCTGCAAATAAATCACACAGATTTAAGAGTTATCGCCTGCAATCCTGCAAAAAGGCAGTATATTCATTACTGGCTTCACTATTCTATTTAGTTCATTTACCACTTACGCATCAGCCTTAAAAGATGATATAAATACCAAATTTCCTGAGAATTTTTCAACCCATAGAACTCCCCACCCCTCACCTAAAAAATTCCAAATAAAAAGTGAGTTCTTTTTTCCCTTGACATAGAGGTTTTGAGGATGGTGGGCCAGAACAAGTCAAAACAGAGGTACATCCCCTGCAACTCTCTTCAGCTCATGATTTCAACTGGCCAATTCCTTAGTAACTTCCAACAGTAACTTCTGCCAGCTGGTGATACGTGTCCTGCCACTTCATTACACTTCTCTTTAAATATCAATGATGACAAAGACTTCTGGCCTCTCTTCTTCACAGATCTGCATTGCTGAGTAAGTTATCGCTTTGACTTCTGTACCCTAGAGAGAAAAGACAAAAAAACCCCATGGATTTTCTAAAGGAGGATTGCTTGCAGCAGTCTGCCATGCCAATTCACAACATTTAACAACTTCTGCAAATTCTATCCAGATTAGGAGACTTTCCCTCCCCAAAAGCTGAACTGTATTTTTACTGGTGAATACAAAAGTTAGTATATTAACAGCAATAACTTGTTCGGGCCAAGCACTGAAGGAAAAGCTCTTTCCTTCTGGTACAAATTTCTCTTCTGACAGGAGAACAGCAGTGCTATTCTCGTGCTGACACAGCTAAACAGGCTGGGAGGTAAGAATTGCCTTTTAATAATCTTTAGAAAATAAGCTTGCAAAAAAAGACCAACCAGAAGCTGTGAAAAAAGTGTGAGAATCAAACTCATGCAAATATATTGAAGATAGATTGGTTTACTGTGGTAATAGCATCACAAAAAGGGAAGCTTCAGTAGTGTAAGTAATACATACTTACATATTACCAAGGTATTAAATATTAGCAAAATATTACATACCTGAGGGTGTTTAGGTAAAGAGAACTCTTCTCCCCACCTTTAATAACAAAAACAAAATAGGCAGTTGAAATTTTGTTTTTTTCTAATCAAATGGTTTAACTAGTTTTATTAATGAACATGAGGCTTGACCTTTTCATTTAAAGTCTCAAAAATAAGAAAAGAAAGTCCCTAATCCACTTTTTAGAAAGCATCAGTGAATTTCAGGTCAGCACAGTACTCCAGAACCCAGAAAGGCAACATGTGACCCTCTCAAAGTGTTAAGTGTTTTCAATAAAGATATTAGTTACTCAGCTGACCCTTTAAGCTCACCCAATTGATCTTATTTTGAATTGCATTCGGTCAATATGAAGCACTTTCACCTCCTGCGGAGAAAATAAGACGAAAAACATGTCAGTAAAGTCCTCTATCTTCTGTCTGAAAAAATCTCACCAAATCCCCATTTGCAAGGCTTGCATTTTCACTGTTCTGAATGAAATCTGAAACCAGAGAATCTTAGCAACCTCGAAGAGATACACACACACTGGGAAATTAAAGACACAGGAGCTGGGAGATGTCTCCACCATATAATGACACCTAATGCTTGGTGTTTGTGATAACAAAGCTAATGATTTATTTCTCAGGTCCTTCTACTCTGGTATTCTCCATGCATTAAGTAATTTGTTGCAGCCTTTTTCCCCCCTGAAGCAGGGGGAAAGAGAGCAAGTGTTATCAGAGGCTCATCCTACAAATAGGACAAGAACAGAACACTTACCCTGGGTATAAAGAACTCATTAGCACTGAATTTAT
Source organism: Eudromia elegans (assembly GCA_003342815.1). Lineage (NCBI taxonomy): Eukaryota > Metazoa > Chordata > Aves > Tinamiformes > Tinamidae > Eudromia > Eudromia elegans. Next base: position 2,962,004 of record PTEX01000061.1, on the reverse strand, counting down.
AGAGCCACTCGTCCAAGAAGTGAAAGAGAAGAGACAGCATATCGTGTCCTGCAGGGTTGAGGCAGAGAGTCAGGTGATTGTCCCAGCAAGAACACAAAAACTATTTTTTAAAACATTAAGAAGTACTGATTCTCCACTAAAAGAACTTGTAATCACGCTTTAATTAACTGCAGCAAAATTGAACCTGATGATTCAAAGGATTTTGGTACCCTTCTCTCTCAGTTGTTCATACAGTTCCAACATAAGTCACTACAGTGTTACCTTCTGCATGTACTTCTACAGTATCCAAAGGCTCCACAGTCTCTGTATCGGTCATGTAGCCAAACATGGCCATAACACACTGCTCAAATGCTTCTTCCAGGGTATCTCCCCAAGCATGTAGCCTGAAAAGACACAGGATAACTCAGAGGATGACGATAACGACAAAGTTTTACACAGGTGAGATAGTTAAGCATGAGAATAAATGCAAAGTGAATGAACAAAAAAATGTGTCTTTCTACACATATGCATTTGGACCAAAGACTACATATATAGAGACACTCCTTGTTGTAGTATGTGAGAAGAGAAATTTTTTGGGAAAAAATGGAAAATAAACGTTTTATCCAATAACAGGAATGTCCTTTCTTGTTATGGCCAATATCAGACTATTTGAAATCAATCTGGTTCTAAGGCAAGGATTAAAAGCACCATTTTGAAAGACACTTTCAAATACTGCAGTAATATAACAAATAAAAAATCAGAAATACCAAATGATTATTGCATTAGAGGAGAAGCTAAACAACACAATGCTTCTCTGCTCTCTGAACAACAGAGAGAAAACAGATCACCCCTCCCAAAAGAAAAAACAAAAAGATAGGGTGGCATTTCACAGTTGCCTAAAGTATACATCGGAAACTAGTCTTTAACAATCACTTTGTTATACTGTGATATCCCAGCTGCTCGTACTTACTGCACATCTGCTGTGTGATCCAGATCTGGGGGTGGAGGGAAAAAAAAAAAGCCATGAAATTACCATATATATATTTAAAATCAGATTTTTTTTCAAATAATAAAAAACCCCAGATAATGTTATAGGTTAACTTTTTGTATTCATCTTGGCACATCAAAGAGTGATACTCATTATCTTCCAGTATATTAGAAAAAGTTAGCCTAAGTGAAATCCTAGATTATTTCTGCCAAACTTGGTAGAAGAAAAACAGTGTTTAAATTACAGCAATGCCCTGCGTGTAAAGCACTGCGAACAACACGTGGCTGTTGAAAGACAACAGGGTTCTGCAGATTAATGGCAATAGAAAAGAAAAACTTTAACAAAGGGTAAAGGACTTTTGCAGAAGCTGGCAGGACTGAAAATTAGTCATAGAGAAGATAAGATTGGCAAATGCTCACAGCCCAGAAAACAAATATACCTGTCCACGCCCCACACATCCATTATGCAAAAAAGTGTAATTAGAAATATATATAAAATATACAGTGATCTTCATTAACAAGGTAGGATTCACATCCCCAACACATATCAGGTTTTACATGATTATTATTCACATTCACCTACATGAATGACAGAAGTGTATAATAATATCAGGTTGGTAGAAACAGAACTAACTCGGGAGGAAGAATCACTGCTGTATCTCCATCCCTCCAGCTGAAAAGCAGTTCTGGTGCTGCTTAGGTCACCCACACACTATTTATTAATGGTTCTCAACAACTGTCTCTAAAGCAAACAAATTCCAGTGGATTTAAAAGGCAAATAAAACCTCTTCTGATTATGGAGGGAGCATGACTATTGTAATATGTCACTGTATTTCTGCACTGCTATCAAATAAAGATCTAAAAATACAGATTTTAAGAGGTAACATACAGCAACCCTCCAGATAAACACTGCTCAAACAGAAAGGCAGCCAGGCACCAAGTGGCCTGCCAGTGCCTCAAGCTACTCCTTGGGCTGACACCCACTCGCTTGAGTTGTTCTCAGAAGACATTCCAGGGCAGGGAAAGGGAGCGATAATGATCTTTAAGTAGCGCATTTGGGGAGAAGGGGTGTGTGAGTGGGGGAAAAACACCACCTCCAAAGAGCAGCTCACTCTTTGAATACCTCTTACGTAAAATGAGGTAGAAAAATGTACTGCCCAACTAAGAAATGGCTTGAAAAGGGAACTTTCAAGCTAAAACTCGGAATTAATTTATTCATATCATGATTCCTCTAGCACACAAAACAGACAAGGCATTTATCTGCAATAAATAAAACTGCAGATATCTCTGCAATTCAACTACTGATACATCCCACAGCCCTCATACAGGATAAGGGCATACTAAGGAACCCCACACGCACCTCAAACCCCATATCCTGCTCACTTCCTTCCTCCCCTGCACCCTCCTCCCTGCTTACACCGTCACCCACGTGCTGTGCCCGGGTATCCTTAGAAATACTCACACTCGTACTTCTTCTTCAGCGGCGGGTACTTGGCCTTGATGGCCTTCTGCTCCTCCGTCAGGTTGTAGTCCCTCTCATCGCCTGCCATAGTGGTTGGGCTTTAAAAACACTCCCGCACTTCCTGGTGTCCCGAGAAACGGCCACCTCCGTGCGCTCTTCAGCCTTGCCAGGCTTCCTGTGCGATGCTGGTAGTAAAAGGGAAAAGTCCCTTTTAGTTCAGTTCCCTTCGCTCGGTATCAGTTTCGTAGCAGCTGTACACACACTTGTATTTCTAGAACACGCTTTTAAGTGCATATCTTTGAGCTGTTTGCTATTAAAACTGTCACAGTGGGTTAGGTTTAGAGCTCAGTCTGCCACCACCTGCCTTATTGATTTAAGTAGGTTCAGTCAGTGAAGCCAAAGAACTGTAATTGTCACGTAAAGGACCTACTGAGATCCCTTCAAGGATCTTCACGATTCCTTGCAGCAGGAACCACGTTTCACCCTCTCTGTCACATACAAGAGTATGCATTTAGCTCACTCTCAAGTAATAAGCTATTTCAATAAGGAAAAATAATCAAATGGCAATGAAAAGCTGTCAAGCTTCAGACTATTTCTGCTCCTGCTACATTTCACTGTTGAGCATCCTCAGCCCACCAATGTTTGACACCTCTGTGGGGCACAGAGGAGCCGGAGGCCAGGGCTGCTCAGAGTGCTAAAACCAGGTGAGCAAAAATGTGGATTTTAAACCTGTTCCTTGACGCTTGCCAGTCAGATCCACAGGCGATCATGCTCGTTACAGACTGGTCCAGTTGTCCACACAGCCCATCTCTGCAGGGAAGTATGGGAGAAAAAAAATATGTTATTAGCAATTATTGTCAAATAATGAACCAAGAGGCCACAGAGGGATGCTCTGGAGGTTACTGGGCTACACTGAGAGGAAAAGGGGCTGAACCTCATTCCCCATCACATGCAGAGCCTTAGAGCCTTACGTAATGGGCCGGGGCCTCACGGAACCGGGCCACGGCCTCGGCTATGGGCCGCCGGGGCCCAGTCGACGGCAGGACGCGTCCGAGGAGGAACTACTATAGCCTGAGCGCTGTCCCTTTAAGGGCCGAGCGAGGGGCGCGCCGCTCCCTCCCCTTCCCTTTCCCTCCGGAAAATGGCGGCTCCCAAGGGAACTTCAGCAGCGCTTTCCTTCCCTCCCCCCTCACTTCCGCCTTCTCCCTCGCCTCCCCTTCCACGTGACCGCCGCGCGCGCTCGCCCGCCCCTTGTCCCCGCCCCGCGCCACGCGCCCATTGGCCGCCGCGTCCCGGCGGCGCGCGGCGATTGGCCGCCGTTGGCGCGCGAAGGGGCTGCGCGGCGGCGGAGCGGCACGCAGCGGGGGCAGGAAACAATAGAGCGGCGGCCGGAGGGGTCGGAGCAGCGAGCGCGGGAGCCGCCCGCCCTCCTTCCTCGCCATGGCGGACAAGGAAGGTAGGGCCCGTGGCGCGGCCTCCTCCCCGCGGGCCTCCGCGAGGCGCGGGATTCCCCCGCTCCGCTCCCGCCCCACAACGCCCGCGGGGGTGGGGGAGGCGGCGCCGCCAGGGGGCGCGCGGGGGCCGCGGGGGCGGCCGCGAGCGCGGGGGGTGGGGGAGGGGGCGCGGCCTCCTCAGGGCCGCGCGGGGCAGGAGGCCGCAGGTTGCGCTAAATTTGTGCGTTTTATGTGTAAAAATAAACGGGCCGTGACCGCGGGCGGGGAGCGGGGAGCACCCGGGCACGCGTGAGGCGCCCCCGAAGCAACGAGGGGGGCGGAGGGGGGCAGCTACCCCTGACGGCAGCGCTGCCCCCTCCCTCCATTTCATCATCCCCAGTAGCCTGACTTTTGTTTCCTCCCGCGTCCCGTGGCACAGTATTCCACAGTTTTCCCATGCGGCTCCTGAGGCGGTGCGGTTTGACACAATCCCGGTGGGTTTGGAGCGGTGCACACGGAAGCTTATCCCGTGCAAAGAGGAGGTTTTGCATGATTTACGAACCGGCCGTGCCGGTCCGCCGGCGGGGCGGAGGAGCCTTTATTCAAGCGCCCGCTCGTGGCTTTGTGTGCGCGCCTTGAATGCCTTCAGAAAGGGTAATTTTATGCATTTAAAAATGAACCCAACCTTTAGCAGCCTTTGACGATGCGGTGGAGGAACGTGTGATCAACGAGGAGTACAAAATATGGAAAAAGAACACGCCCTTCTTGTACGATCTGGTGATGACCCATGCGCTGGAATGGCCCAGCTTGACTGCCCAGTGGCTTCCCGATGTGACAAGGTAAATCAGAGTCTTTATTTTTTAAAGAGGAAGGTGTCATTTGTCACAGAGAAGACATTTCCCTGCATTTGATCTTGCAGCCTTTTCTCAGCTTCACCCTATCCTTAATAAAGGAAAAGCTCTCTCTAGGGAAAAAAAAAAAAAATATATATATATATATGATTTCAGTACCAAAGCACCATTGGCAACTTGTGTACAGTGTGGCACTGTGTTGTCCTAAGCTTCCAGAACAATGTTTTTGCAGATTATGTTCATGTACCTCCAAGTTTATTCTGGAGAGTTGCAAATATCTCTTAAGAGAAGACAAGGGAGTGGTGCTGTGCTTCCTTTATTTAGAGATGTAGATTGTGCTATGAGAATTTCCCGTTGAGATCTGTCTGGAGTTAAATGTTTTAGGCTGCTCAGTGCCCGTGTAACCTCCTGTTGTTTGTTATGTGTTTCTCTTCTCTTGCAGACCTGAGGGCAAAGATTTCAGTATTCATCGGTTAGTGCTGGGGACCCATACGTCGGATGAACAAAATCATCTTGTGATAGCCAGTGTGCAGTTGCCCAACGATGATGCACAGTTTGATGCTTCGCACTATGACAGCGAGAAAGGAGGTAAGGGAGCAGGGATGTCAAGCAAATGGAGTTTTAGCTGTCTCTTCCTCCCCATTTCAAGAGAATATTAGTCTCTCCTTAGCTTTTAGGCAATAAAGTACAGATGCTAAGTGTTAGTATTTTGATGCTGCAACTATGGATATTGAAAATAACATGCCACTTGAAAACTGGTTTATTTTAGGTAATTTTTTTTTTTTAATGTGTGTGTGACTGTTCTGTCAAAATATGTGCTTAGTCATACCCAGTAATTGAGTATGCATCTCTAGATCCTAGTCTGAAAGTGTCATTTTATTTACAACTGTTGAATTCTTGTTTCAGAATTTGGAGGCTTTGGGTCAGTTAGTGGAAAAATTGAAATTGAAATCAAGATAAATCACGAGGGAGAAGTTAACAGAGCACGCTACATGCCGCAAAACCCATGCATAATTGCCACCAAGACACCATCCAGTGATGTTCTTGTCTTTGATTACACCAAGCACCCTTCTAAACCAGGTATCTGCATCTTTGTTATGTCTGCAAGGGTAATAATAGGAATTTACTGAGGAATTGGGCAAGATCATTTAGAATGACTAGTTTTGCTGGTTGTGGGAGGATTAGAAGAGTATTTCTAACTTCTGAGTGCAGTTGGAGATGAAGCAGGATGCTCCAGCAGATGGTTTAGGAAGGATTTTTTGAGCAGTATCTGGGTTACTCTGTTCAGCTTGACCAGGTGTGTCAAGTCAAGCACATGGGTGGATGGTTTTGACCCTTCAGCAATGTGATACAGATTTAGAATGGGTCATGCCTAGATAATCCAGCTGCAGAAAAAAGCAACTTGGAAAAACTCGCAGCGTGCTCTTATTAGGTCAAAAAGAAAACGGGCTGTGTGTCGCCTCAGTACATTCCGTTTCAATGAGGTAACTCTTTGCTCGAGGAAAATGCTCAGGAGGGTAGAGAGGGATGCTGCTGGCAATGACAAAAGTTCAGTAAAGCCCAGCAAGACTCGAGTCAAACGTTTAGGCACCTGAGTTCTTGGGTTGCATCTTTACAGATCCTTCTGGTGAGTGTAACCCTGACTTGCGTCTTCGTGGACATCAGAAGGAGGGTTATGGGCTGTCTTGGAACCCAAACCTGAGTGGACATTTGCTCAGTGCTTCTGACGATCACGTGAGTACTTCGGAGAGAGCTGTGATGAAATCTGCACTTTGGCAAAAGTTCCTGCTTTTGGAGGTGTGGGGGAGGGTGGGTAGAATTGCTGCCTAAAGGTGCAGTCTTTCTATTGATTGCATTGATTTATTTATTTTAAGACCATCTGCTTGTGGGATATTAGTGCTGTTCCGAAAGAAGGCAAAGTGGTGGATGCAAAGACCATCTTCACAGGGCATACAGCAGTAGTAGAAGATGTATCCTGGCACCTGCTCCATGAATCTCTTTTTGGATCTGTTGCTGATGATCAGAAGCTCATGATGTAAGTAGGGTAATGTCTTAAAAAATAGAATTGCCATCCCTTTCCTTTCCCAGCTGCACCCTATCTCCGTAAAATGGAGTATTAACCTTTATTACAATACTATATTTTCTTTTCACAGTTGGGATACTCGGTCAAATAACACCTCCAAGCCTAGTCATTCAGTGGATGCTCACACTGCTGAGGTCAACTGCCTCTCTTTTAATCCCTATAGTGAATTTATCCTGGCTACAGGATCAGCTGATAAGGTAGGTCTGCCTTGAGCTTGGAGCACTTTTGCTTAGTTTCTATTGCATGAATGTGGGTGTGTATGTATTGGTTATTTCAATAAAAAAGACTGTTGTTGTTTGCTTTTTGACCAGACTGTTGCTCTATGGGACTTGAGGAACCTAAAGCTGAAGCTGCACTCCTTTGAATCGCATAAAGATGAAATATTTCAGGTATAACAAAACGTCTTTGTGTTTTATGCACTTAGACTTAGCTCTTCTTAACTATCTTGACAAAATGAACAGTTGTTTTCCACTTATATTTGCACTGAATATGTTTGCATTAAAAACTCATGTACTTTCTCTCATTTACTTGAGATTTTATTAGCTTACTGTTGTAGAGGTGTCTGTGTGGGGCAGAACTCCAATACAGATAGGGGTATCCAGAAAGGCAGGCAGAGAGTGGAGCAAGGAAAGGGTAGAAAGCTTTGTCTGCCACGTAAGAGTGAAATGCTATCAGTACAGAGCAAATCTAAATTATTCATGGCAGCAGATTGAAGCAGGGAGGCACAATGAAACAGCTGCAGCATTTTTGTCTTCTTAGCCTGCTCTGATAGGAAGGCTTCGCCTGGTGACCGATTAAGGGGATTGCCAGGCCATCTAGTGACAATGACTGATTGCAAATTTTACTAGTGTAAATATAGAACGTTCACATCATTGGTAGCATGTGCTTCACAGAAACAATATTTCCATCTTCAACTCATGCGTGCCTCAGAAGAAAAATATGTAGAGTTTTTTTTGGTGGAAGGATTGTTACTTGACGACTGCAGTTACTTCTAAATAAAATTATACTTGGAATCTTGAAATGCCAAGATTTGTGTGCAGAACTCTGTGCTCTTTCCTAATCTTGTGATCCTATTAAGTGGCATGTTTTGGAAAGATTTATCTCCAGCAGTGGTGGTTAATATGTGCTTTTGGGGCAGTTAAGCTTAATTACACTCCTTTTTTGTGTTGTTTTCATTTATGAACCATTGCTCCTTTTTAAGGAATACATCGTTTGCTTGTATGCTCTGTATTAAGGTGAGGAGCAGCTGATATCATTGGGCCTTCTTTACACTTTATAACGTGTAGCCATTGTTAGAGTACAGGCTAAGGTAGATGTGGTACCTTAAGGTACCTTTGAAGCTCAAATGCCTCTTCAATGTATGAATGTTCACAAACATATTTCCTCTGTGAGAATATTAAATTGACGTTAATTTGCATTTTCATAGAGCTTTCCTGCTATTTTGTTGTTTGTCGTGACTTATTTGCCGTACTGCATCTTCTTAAAACTAACTTTTCTGAGTTTGTTTTTGTCTGTAGGTTCAGTGGTCTCCCCATAATGAAACCATACTGGCCTCCAGTGGCACTGACCGCAGGCTAAACGTTTGGGACTTGAGGTAAATCTCAAATCAGTCATGTTGTCCTGACAAAGTATATTACTCTTGGATTGTATATGACACCTGAGGGGAGGCAGAAAAAGGAAAAACTAATTTTGCCTTTGTTTTTACTACAGTAAAATTGGAGAAGAGCAATCCCCTGAGGATGCTGAGGATGGCCCTCCAGAGCTGTTGGTAAGTCTTTGGGTCTCATAAAACTCTTCATCTTTGCAACAAAGATTTAACTGAATGATTTGGAAACATTCTCTTGTTTCTCCAATCCAGTTTATTCATGGTGGTCATACTGCAAAGATATCTGATTTCTCCTGGAATCCAAATGAACCCTGGGTAATTTGTTCTGTATCAGAAGATAATATCATGCAAGTCTGGCAAATGGTAAGTCGTTTGGGAAAGTGCGGGAAGTGGTAGATAAGAGCTGGTGTTTAACTGCCTGGATTTCAGCATTCCTGGCTTTATTTACAGCTCTCAGAATGCCTTGCTTTGTAGCACTAGCTAAACCTCAAAGGGATTGTGAAATCCATTTTAAGTTTAACAGAAATAAGGAGTTACGAATACTGAAAAGCTGCTTCATATTTCTCATGACTTAAGAAAGTGGAAGTAAGGGGATGTTTTTTTTCCCCTCCCTTTCATGTTAGAATGAAAATACAGTGGTATGCGAACCAAAGGTGAAATTGAAGGTGCTGTTAATTGTTGTCTTAAAGAATTAAATCTGTGTAGATATTATAAACATTTTCCTGTAGATGGGAAGAGGTGGGAGTAAGTAGAAAAAATATACTGACCTCAAATTAACACTGTTAAAAATTTTAGAAAATAGTCTTATGTAACTTGAATGACCTCTGACAAGGTCGTTCTTCTAATTTTTGTTTATCTATGAACTGGTTTACAGCAGCTCTGTTCTTTATACAGTCTCTTTTCTTAACACTGCTCTGTGTAGTTCTTTTGGCAGATACACTCTACTTTGCAGCAGCATTTATTATATGTATGCAAAATACTCTTAAAGTAACTCTTGCAGTGATTTCTAGATTAAGAGGGCAGATACCTAAAAGCTACACTAACGTGAAGAATGCTTCTGAAATGTTCTGAAAAGGTGTCTTTTGTGAAAAAAAGGGTTGTTTGTGTTGCATCTTTAGTGTTCAGTCGCCTTGGGCAGATCATAGATAGAAGATACTTATCTGAAGCTGAAACAGCAACTCTTCAAAATATTCCAGCCGTTACAACCCTGTTAAATATCACATTATGTGCTCCTTCAGCTTTTCCATCTCCTTTATCTTGCAGGCTGAGAACATATATAATGATGAAGACCCTGAAGGAAGCGTGGATCCAGAAGGTCAAGGATCCTAGACGATGACCTTTTCCTGTTTTTAGTCTTTTCCCTTTCTTCCCTCTCAACCCTCAGAATGACTTAACACCGGTTTTGAGACACACGTAGACTTTGTGTTCAGCCATCCTTATGTAGATACCATCAATGATGCTTTTTAGCCCAGACAGCGAGTACTCCTTAAGATGAGGGCTTAGCCTGACTCAGCTGGTGCCGCGCTGTAGCTTCTTCTTTGGATTTCTTACAGCAACCTCTTGTGTATAGAGCTGGCTATCTCATTTCAGCTGCTTTTATCACACAGAGCAATTTTTTTTTTTTTTTTAAAGTCTTCTTTTTCCGTCTTTGGCTTGCTACAGCTATGGGTTTTTGCCTAATTTAAATAAAAGTTAAATTGGTAGAGCTGCCAGAATATGCTCGAGTGAATGCCATACAGATAATAAAAGTGTTAATTCCCTAGCAGTCCAGAAATGGAGGGTGTGGGAGGTCTTGTCCTCTTCAGCGAGACTCAGAAGTCTTGGGGTTCCTGTAGTTAGTCCATACCTGTGTGGGTGTTTCTGCTTTTGCAGATACAAAGCAGACCTGCAGATTCTGACTTCAACTAGTATTACATCTCTTTCTATATGTTTTTTTTTTCCTTTCCACTGGTAATTTTGGGGTTTTCATTGTTTCCTTCCTTCTTTCCCTCCCCTTTTCTCCTACCTGCTGGGCAACAGCAGTTTGGATACGTTAGCTCTACCTGCTGAACTCTGTTCACCTTCCCTGTATCTTGCTCTATTGTGTGTTTCTTGAGCTGTGTTTTCACATATATTTCTTTCCTTTCTGTGAAATGGTTTTTAAAACTTGGGGCCCCCAAGTTGCAAAGGTGTCAGTTTTTACCAACTGGTGTACCGCAGGTCTCAAACAGCGTTGGTAGCTGGTACACCTAAAACAAACCAAATGTGGGTGAACTACTTTTTTAGGAGTTAGTCCGTGACCACTAGTTCCTGCACATCTTCCACTAGGGTGTCCTGTTCCACAAGCAACCTGTTACTCTCCATGCTCTTCATGACTAATTGCGTGTAAGTGCTTCGGATGGAATAAATTTTTCTACATAAACGCTGTGTAGCTCTGCTTTGTGCAGATGTTTTTCTTCTGCATTAACTGCTTTCTCAAGGCTAAGCTGTACCTCTTAAGAGAGCGTTGAAGTGAGTGTGTAGAGGTTTTATGCCCATAAAAGACAGCAATGACTTTTAGGAGGACTCTTAAGGCTTAAGCAGGAAATTCTGCAGTGGAGAAAATGGGCAAAGGGAGCCTCTCTGTATGGGAGCAGTGAGGTGCTGGCTGCTGGTGTGGATATGCCTGACGTTTCCTCTGCCCCTCACCAGGTTGTTTCTTACGTTGATGATGTGCCAGTGGTTTTAATGCAATCAAATCACCTCGCTATCTGTCCTCGCTCCGTGAGTTTCCCTTGTCCCGTTCTAGGGTGCTGTAACTGCATCTCCTAAGGGCCTTCCAAGGGTGGGTGTCAGACACGGGGGGCTGTGGTGGCTCTGACGTTTTTATGCTCAGGAAGGGGGGATGTTCTTTGCAACACGGACACGCTCTTCGAGGCCACCAACTCTTGCTCCTTCCTTTGGGAAAGGAGCACTGGCTGTCTCCAGGCAGACGGGACTGCACCCAAGCGTGCGTTCATTGGAGGGCGTTCTGCTGCCTGCATTTCCCGGCTGCCTGTAACCCCAGTGCTGAACTTTCTTTTTATTTGTTTTAATAGTCTGTAACATGAATAACTGGATACCTTACGGGTGCTTTGTCTTGATCAGAGGAGCTTCTTATTCTCTCTTTGAGACTGCAGTTTGAGAAATGAAAGGAAGCCTAAACTCTGGCCTTTATTTTCAGTGTGAGACTTTATAGAATAAAGTGGAAACCATTTATCCACAAATTTCAGTTTGTGGCCCACATTGACCATGTCACAATACAGCAGAGACCCAGCGAACAACAGAAGAAAATCCTGTTAAGGGATAAAGCTTCTCTTGCATGTAAACTTTAAAAATCCCCCTCACCCTGCTCCCGGAGTCCCAGTGCTTTCCCCGCGGGCTTATAGGCATCTATGAACAGGACGAGATCCCTTTTCCAACCACAGCAAAACATACATCCGTTATCCTTATATATATATGTCTGTCTTCAGTGCAAGTCTGCTTTTCTCTGCTCCTCTCTAGAAAGGCAGTTTTCTTGGATCAACAGCAGCATCCCACGAAGTGCAAACCAAGACGGTCTGCGCGTCCTGCTGCTGGGCGGCTGCTCCGCACCGGGCGCTGAGCACCAAGAGGGAAGGGGCCCCTGCAGCGGCCGCGCTCCTGGGCTCGTGCTGGAGCCGGGAAAAGCCGTCATTCCTCGGAGTCCTGCTCTGCCCTTTCTTCGGATTTGCAAAGGTGGCCGTAGATTTCCAAGCAGCCCCTGGGTGGGTAGAAAGGGCGTTTAGGCCGCTGAATGTGGCCTCGAGGAGGTGGGGGACGGGGACCCAGGCTCTATCCCATGTATCCCAAAGGCCCTGTTCCCTCTCCCAGCCCGAGGTCGCTGGGAAGCGCGTGCCGAGGGCCGGGCTGTGCCGGGGCGCACGCGGAGCTGCCCTGGCAACCTCCCAAGGATCCCAAAGAGCAAAGACCCGGGTTGCTGCTGTATCCCTGCTCGTGGCGGGAACATCCTCCCACGGCACGTTTGCAGAAGCAACTTTAGAGGACGAAACGGGGGAAAAGGATGCAAGAGTAACAGTGAAACTACAGAAAACGCTCACGAGAGCATGAACGCCTGCAACGTAGCGGTAAGAACCCAAAGCCTGGTGGGGAGAATAGCCCGCAAAGTTACGGCCGTTCTCTGGAGCTTTAAAATATCCCATATAATAAAGAATTCCCAAGCAAAGCCAGGAGCATGGATTCCCGAGTATGAGACAGCTCCTTTTGGTAAAGAACATCTGCAGCAATGTTCTCCAAGCCTAAAACTCAGTTCCCCCCCAAGGTATTGATAAGGGAACAGCCCGTCCTTAAGCTGCCAGAGCTATTCCCTGGAAAATAATCTCTACTTGTGATCTGCACAGGAATTTCCATCAAATCACTATCTGCCGTAGGGATAAAGGGTCTGGAATTTCCTGGGAGCCCAAGGTTTAGCTCAGGGCCGTGTAACCCCTGCCTAGGCTGAGGCTCCTTCCCGAGCCTTCTCCACGAGCCCCTCCTCGCTGCCCTGCTCCCGCTCTGGCACAGGGAAAAGCAGCGACTGACTTGTACATGGAGAGCTCCTGGTGGAGGCTGCTCCGCAGCTCCTGCAGCTCCCGGTTCTTGCGCTGCTGGAGCTGCACGCCGTTCCGGAGCTCCTTGAGCCGCTCCTCCAGCTCCTCCACTTGCTCCTGGGGGTTAAGGACACGATGCTGAATTACACGGGGAGGCGGCTGCAAAACCACGCCGCCAAAAGCCTCGCTCCCCTGGCGAAACGGAGCTCGGGTTGCACTGCAACACCCCGGCTCCCTTGGGAAGCTGCCAGCCCGGGAAGAGGGCGGCTGCGGAGTGAGGAGCTGGCAGCGCTGAAGGGCCAGAGATTAACAGTGGAGCCTCCTTGCCAAATGCACCCTCGGAGGGATTGAATTGCTCGTCCGCGGGGCGCGAGATGGAGCAGGGCACGGGCGGCGCTGCCCTTGCACTCGCTTATAAATAACGCGGGGAGCGGCGCGGGAGGGGCAGGCGGCCAGGCCGGGCTCCGCCGGGAGCAGCTGCCCGGGCAGGATCGGCTTTAAAGGAGAAGCCCCAGCCCCACGGCCGGGGGCGCGCGGATGGGCAGCCTGGCGCCCGCTCCCATCGGCGCCGGCACCGCTGCAGCCGGAGCTGCCCCGGCCCCGGAGCCCGCGGCAGAGCCGGCCCCGGGACCCGCTGCCCGTGTCTGTGTCTGCCTTTTCCATCCAGCTCGAGCAGAAACTCGCAGCTCACGGTGCTGTTCGGTCACTGCAGGTCCTGCTTGGAGGCTCCCTAGAGCCCCAAGCTAAATCCCTGCTGGAGAAGCTCATGCAGAGTGTCCGTGTCCCTGCTCCCCGGCACTGCTCAGCACACCTGGGATCTCCCTGCGGGATGGGAATTCCCTTCCCTGCCTTTACCTGCCCCCAAAGCAATGAGAAGAGCCCATGGGGCCCCCTTTGCTGGATGAACCCTTGGTGCTTCCCCGCCGTGTCCCTCCACCGTGGGCCGCAGGGATGCGGGGCCCACGGGCGACGCTCGCCCTTATTGCCCCGCGCCCCCGGCCGCCCTAGGCGCGGTCCCGCCCGCGGCGCCGTACCCGGTACTGCTGGACCTCGGCGTCGCGCTTCTGCTTGGCGAGCCCCATCTGCTCCTCGAGGCCGCGGTTGCGGCGGCGCAGGCGGCTCGCCTCGGCCTGCAGCGGCCGCAGGGCGTCGTGCAGGGCGTGCAGCTCGGCGTGCAGCCCGCGCAGCGCCGCCGCGCCGGCCTCGCGCCGCTCCAGCAGCCGCAGCAGCCGCGGCTCGTAGTGCTCCTCCAGCCCGCGGCGGCTCCGCGCCACGAGGCTCTCGAGGGACGCCGAGAGCCGCCGGCTCTCCCGCAGGAACGGCGCGTCCCGGCGCTCCGGCGGCGCCTCCAGCCGCTGCCGGGCCTCCTCGGCCTCCTTGCCGCAGCGCTCCCGCAGGCGCGCCAGCTCCTCGCCGAGCTGCCCGGCGCGCGCCTCGAGCTCGCCGCGCGCCGCCGCCGCCTGGCCCAGCTCGTGCCGCTGGCTCTGCAGGCGGTACTCGCAGGCCACGCACTCCCTCGTCACCTTGAAGAGCTGCCGCTTCACCTGCCCCATCTCGTCCCGCAGGTTGTCCCGCTCCAGCTCCGCCTTGGCCAGCAGCCGGTGCGCGGCCAGGATCTCCTCGTGCGCCCGGCGGATCTCCTGCAGCGCCGGCTCGCGCAGCCGCGACAGCTCCCGGATGAGCTCGTCCCGCTCCCGCTCCAGCCGCGCCACGGCCTCGATGCACTCCTGGAAGTGGTCGCCCAGCTCCGCCAGGGATGGGCACGGCTGTCCCGAGCCCGCGGCGCCCACCGGGGCCTCCGCGGAACCCGCTTCCAGCAGGGACCCTGCTCCATCTGCAGCCACTTCCCAGGGGATTCCTGCTCCAGCCGCGGCCACTTCCCATGGGATTCCTGCTGCGTCTGCGGCCACTTCCCAAGGGAAGTCTGCCTCTGCATCCACATCCAGGAGGATCCCTGCTCCATCTGGATCCACCTCCCATGGGATCCCTTCTCCATCTTCATCCACTTCCCACGGGATCGCTTCTTGGTCTGCATCCATTTCCCATGGGATCCCTTCTCCATCCGCATCTGCCTCCCATGGGATTTCTGCCGCCTCTTCCTCCTCCTCCAGTGGGGTTCCTGGTGCGGGGAGCTCCGAGGGGGGCTCGGCCGGAGCCGCCTGCAGCCCCTGCCGGGTGTCCGGGCTGCCCGTGTCCTCCGGAGCCGCCCTCGCCGGGGCCGAGGGGCTGCCCAGGCCGCCCGGCTGTGGAGAGGAGCCCGTAGCCGCTGCAGCCGGGGGGGCTCCCGCCTCGGCAGCCACGGGCGGCTCTGCCGGTGGCTCTGGTGCTGCCATCAGGTCCCTGTAAATGAGAGGCGACGTGAGACGGAGCAGTGGTTGAACAGGTCTCAGCCCCCCCAAGCCGCCAGCCGCAGCACCCGCTGCTGCTGGCACGGAGGCGAGCGCGCCGCGTCCTTCCAGCGCCGCCGGCAGCTCTCCAGGCGCTGGGACGGAGCCCGGGCCCAGCACCAGGCCCAGCCCCGCTCTGCAGCGCCCGGAGCTGCGGGTCCCCCAGCCCCTACCTGCCCCGAGCAGGGCAGGACCCGGGCGCGGGGCGGTGCCGGGGGCTTCCCGGCGGTGCCGGCGTGCCGGTGTCCGCACGGCCCTGCGGGCTGAGCCGCCGTCTCGTCATCGGCGCAGGAATGAGCGCGGGCTGCCCGCGCGCCTTCAAGGAAAGCGTGGATTTTCACCGATACGTCCTCTCCTAATAAGGCAGTTTTCTGCAGCGATGACACACCAGCGCCCGGAGCGTCCGCTCGCCCCGCGGGCTGGGCCGGAGAAGGTGGGATCCGCTCGGGCGACGCTTGTCCCGGCTCCCAAGCTGATTTCCAAACTTCTCCGCGGCAGTGACAGACGGCGGGGGGGGGCTGTCCCCCCCTTCCAACCACCCGCGCTGGCCGAGCCCCCCGGCGCTGCCGCCGGTGCCCCCGGGCTGCCCCTACCTCGGTGCGCAGGAGCCGGCGCTGCCGCCCGCCCGGGGCCGGCCCGCGGGCGCGGGACGAGGAGCGGCCGCCGGGAACGGCCCCCCCGGGAGCGCGCGGCGCCAGGCGGCCGCCCCCGCGGAGCCGGGGGAGGAGGAGGAGGAGGGCGGGGAAGGCCGCGCGCGCCCTGGCACCGGCAGCCGCAGGCGCTGCCGCCCGCGGAGCATCCCCGGCGCGCGCCGTGCGGGGGGGTCCCTCTGTGCGGCCTCCAGCCCTTCCCGCTGGGGTGGATCCCGGCCCCCGGGGCGAGCGCCGGGCCTGCCCGTGGGCCCCGTGCCCGTGTCCCACCTGCGCGCGGCCCCGCCGCCGCCCGGCCCGGAGCGCCCCAGGAAGTCCCCGCTCAGGAAGTCGCCGCTCGCGCGCCCCACAGGAGCTTGCGACACCGTCCCGCCCGCGGCCGCCCCTGCCCTCCTGCCCTGCCCTCCTGCCCTGCCCGCCCGCCGCACGCACCAGCGCCCGCCGCCCCCGCTCCTCTCACTGCTCTCTGCCCTCTTCCCGCCCGGCGCTTCCGTCCCTTTCCCTCGGCGCTGAGGAATGCCCTGCGTTCGCCCGCCCTGTGCCTATAAATACGAATCCGCGCGTGCAAGAGCCGGGGGCCGAGGCGGAGGTCACGGTGCCGCGGGCTCCGGGCCGGCCCGCGCGGGGCTCAGCTGTTCCCCTCCGTAAGGGCAGAGTGCCGGCGCTCTGGGGCACGGGGCCAGGACGTGGCCGGCTCGGGTGTCCGCCGGGCTCCAATGCGGCTCCCGCATGCGGCCTCCCCCGGGAGGCACCGGGTGCCTCTCGGTGGCGCTGCCCAAGGGAGAAGTGAAGGGCCGGACCCGTCGGGACGACGCGACGCGTTCCGGGCACACGGAGCAACGGCGACACCGCCAGTGCCCGCAGTGCCCCGCGGGCCGGCCCGGGGAGCCGCTGGAAACGGCCGCCCCACGGGAGCGGGACGTGCCGGGGCAGCGCAGCCCTCCGCGCCCGGCCCGCTGCGTCACCCAGCCCCGTGCGGTGCCACCAGGTCGGCTGCACCGTCCCCTGCGCCGAGGCTGGCAGCGAGCGGGAGGAGGAGGAGGAGGATGGGGCCCGCGGGCGGCGAGGCCGCAGGGGCCTTGGAGGCGCCGGCGGCTCCCGCTTATCTGGCCGGGGCCGCCAGGGCCGCGCGGCGGCGAAGGGCCGAGGAGGCAGCGCGCTCAGCGCGGAGCCCAGATAACGGGGAGGAACAGGGGTGCTGCTCGGGCCGGGCCCGGCGCCCCTGCAGCCCCGCGAGCACGGGTGCATGCGGAGGGGTGCGTGTGCAGGCATGCCTGTGCACGGCTGCGTGCACACATGAGTGTGTGCATGCATGGGTGCATGTGAAGGGTGTGCGTGGGGGTGCATGCATGCGTGCATGTGTGTGCATGCATCCATGGGTGTGCCCGTGCATGCATGACCATGTGCACACATGAGTGCGTGCATGCATGTGAAGGGAGTGCAGCCTGGGGTCCGTATGCATGCGAGTGCATGCAGGGGTACACGTGTGCATGCGTGTGCAAGCACGCAGCTCCTCCAGCCCTGATTTGAAGCCCTGCACTGGCCTCCGTGTCCCATGCGCCTCTGGCAGGGCCGCGGTGCCGCCCTCGGGTCCCACTCGGACCTTGTCCAGGCTGCCGGCAGGTGTTAATGATTAACGAGGCCTTAATGAGTAACGAGGCTGCACCGGCAGCTGGAGCGGGGCAGAGCAAGGGATAAAGGGCGCTGCAGAGCGGCTGGGGTGCAGGCTGGGCTGTGGTGGCAGGGGCTTTCCAGGGGATGGGGGGCAGCTCCTGCAGGCTGAGGGTGTGGATGTGCTGGGCAGGGCCTCGGCTGCTCCCTGCGCCCTTCCCGGCGTTTCCTGGGAATGTGGCCAGGCTCTCGGGGAGCCTCCGCACGCTAAGTGCTCTTCTGCAGCTGCTCCCATGGGATCGCCGCCGCGCTGCAAGCCCGGCCCAGTGCACCGCTGCTGCCTGCTCCTCCTCATTCCTGCTCCTTGGATTTTGGGGGTCCCTGTGTCCCCCAGTGGCCTTGGGGGTTGGGGGGGCCCTGGCTGTCCCTGCCCTAAGGCCTGGAGGAAGGGCCGGTCCCACCGCGTCCCCCTCGCCAGGACCTCCCGCAGCCTCGAGGGGGACCCACCGGTGCCACCTGTGCAGGGGGCGTGTCCCGGAGGAGGGGCGTGTCCCGGGGGCGTGGCGTGCCCGCAGAGGGCGTGTCCCAGGGAGGGGCGTGTCCCGGTGACGGGCGTGTCCCGGGGGCGTGGCCCCGGGCGTGGCGCGCGCGGGGCTCCCGCAGGTCCCGCCCCGCGGAAAGTTTCGCGGGCGGCGCGCGCGGAGCGGGGCGGCGGCGCCGGGCCGAGC
>PTEX01000061.1:2897922-2938432 GCA_003342815.1 Eudromia elegans | reverse complement strand
CAGGCCCCGCGCGGGTAGGAGCGGGCGCGGGCACGGCCGGGGGCTGCTCCGTGCGGGCGGCGGGAGCATCCCCGAGGAGGCGGGACGGGGGGGGCGGCCGGGAGCATCCCCGAGGAGGCGGGACGGGGGGGGGTCGCTGCTCTGCGCGGAGCGGGGAAGGGGCCCCCGTGCCCCGCGTCGGGAGGTCGGGGGGGTCCGTCCCGCGAGCTCCGTCCCGGGGCAGCGCGGTGGCTCCCGCGGGAACTTTGTCCTGCGGATGCCGAGCGGTCCCCGGGGGTCCCCGTGCCGGGGCTGCGCGTGCGGCCGGTCCCACGCGCGCCGGTCCCGCGCGCGGCTGGTCCCGCGGGCGGTCGCGGGATTCCCTGTTCCTGGCGTCCCCTCCGCGGTGGCCGTCGCCGCTCCGTGCGCGCCCCGTGCCGGGAGGCGGGAGACGTCCCCGCCGCGCGTGCTGCCCTGCGGCGGGAGGGAGGGCGCGCGGAGCGGGGCCGAAGGGCGTCCGCGGGGCAGGCGGTGCTGAGAAAACATGGGCCGAGTTGTGTTTGTTCTCTGCGGCGGCTCCATGGCAACGGCCGGGGCCACAAAGCGCCGGCGTTTGCATTGTGTCGCCTCAGCGGTCCCGGGGCCGCGGGCGGGGGGCAGGGTGCCGGCCCCGCCCGCCCGCCCCCTCCCTCGGGAATTGCGCCCGTCTTTGGGAGACGGGGCTGGTGTGGGGGCCTTTCTGACTCGGCTCCGTCCCCCCGTCCCGCTGCATCTCACCCCGTCTTTGCGCTGCATCCCGGTGGCACCGTCACCCTGGTGGCACCACCGTCCTATGGTGTGCGGGGTGGTTTGGGCACCTTGCGGGGCCACTCGGAGCGGGGTTTGCATCGGAGCTGCTGTGGGATTCACTGCTCCGCATCCGAAAGGCCGGAGCGGTCCCTGCGGAGGGGGCTTGGAGCATCCAGAGCCGGAATCGCCGCTGCCGCCGGCTGCCTGCATCGCGGTGCCGCTTCCCTCTCCTGCGCTGTCCCACAGGGCCCCGGCTCGCTCCGGGCTGGATCCCGGCGTTGTCGCAGCGCCCTCTCCCATGGAAGCAGCCCAGGGAGGTCCCCCCGCTGGTCCTTGAGCTGTGGGCTCGGAGCCCCTAATCGCCCCCCTATCGGCGTGGCCACGGATGCTGCTGTGCCAGGGCACCGGAATGCTGGAACACTGCTCCAGCATGCCGGAACACCGCTCCAGAATGCTGGAACGCTGCTCCGGAACGCTGGAACTTCGCTCTGGCCGGGGCGAGCAGGTACCATGCGCGGCCGGATGCTCCCTGTGCCGGGGCCGCGGGAGGCCTCGGGGCTCGGCGCCGAGCCCGGCGCGATCCGGCCCCTCTCCCAGCCTTGGTGCCGGCTCCACACTGGGCCGGCTCCGCAAACAGCCGGCCGGCTGATAAGGGCAGGGCGCCGCCCCGGCCCTGGGGTTTGTCCTGGCGCTTCCCACATGCCGGCCGGCCGGCATCCCGCTGCCAGGGCTGCTCCCGGCCCTCAGAGCAGGTCCGAGCCCAGCGGGCTCCCCAGGCGGGTGCCGGCGGCCGCGCCAGCCCGGCCCCCTCCCGGGCGTTTCTGCCGGCTCCACATCCGCACGGAGCTGGTTCCGGTGGCGGGCGCAGTGGGAGCCCTGCGGAGCAGGGGGTGCCGCGGCCCCCGGGCGGCAGCAGGAGGCGGCTCCGGGCCCCGTCGCCGCCCGCGCTTCCCTGCCGGCAGCCGGGCCCTTCCCGCTGGCTCCGGCCCCGCTCTGCTCTGTTTACCTACAAACCTGTTTGGTGGCTTCTCCCCGAGGGAGCCGGGGATGGGGCGGGGGGCTGCGGGCGGCCCCGTGGCCAGGCTGGGTGGGAGAGCAGAGCCCTGCGGAGCCGGGTCCGGAGCGGGGCCGCGAGGAAGGGGAGACGCTGGGAGGAGCCGGCGTGACCCGCAGCGAAGGTCCCCGTGTCCTGGCTCTGCCTGCTCCTGCTTTTTGCTTCCCCCGCAGCTCATGGCTGCTCTGTGCCCCGCAGCGGGGATAGGGACAGGGCCCCGGCTGCTTTGGCTCTTGTGGTGAATTTGGTCATGTCTGCGGGGCTGGAGCTGGGGCCGAGCGGCGGCAGCTCCGCTTGGGCCGGGGTTATCGGCTTCGGGAGCTGCTTTCCTGCCCAGGCGCCGCGGGGAGGGCCGGGACAGGCACCGGGTCCGGACGTGCTCCCTGCCGCGTCCCGCCCGCCCGGGGATGAGGCAGGAGCGGCTTCGGAAGCTGCTGCCCGCGGCGCCGCTCGGGCTGCTCCGCGCCTGCGGCTGGGGCCTCTGCTGCGCCCGCTTGGTGCCTCCTCTTCGTCCCCTGGGGCTGCGGCTCCCGGCCACGTGCGCGCGCCGGGAGCTGCCGATGCCGGCCCGAGCGCAGCCCGTGTTGGGGTAGAGCCCGTGTCCCGGGCTCTGCAACGTCCACCCCGGTGGCACCGGGCGCTGGAGCCGGGGCCGGGCCCGGCTGAAGGGAGCCGGGAGGTGGGACCGAATCGCGGTCCCGGTAGAGGCGGCTGGCCAGGCTCCCACCGGGGCTCACGGCCCTTCTCCCTCCTCCCCATTTTTCCGCGGTGAGTCAGCGGGGAGCGGGAGCGGCGCCGGGCGCTGCCGGGGAGAGGAGGCAAGTCGGGGCATCGCCGGGCAGGAGCCTCCAGCGCCCGGCACGGGGCCAGCTCCAGCTCCAACCCCGGCACCCGGCGGCTCCGGCTCCCTCCTGCAGCAGGATGCGGCCGCTGTGCGCGTGCCGGAGCCGGGAGCGCCGGGATGCACCTGCGTGGGCAGGTCGCTGCCGGCAGCCGCGGCAGCTCCGTCCTCCTTCCTCCCTCCGGAGGCCTCTCCTTCCCGGTCCGTTTAGAGGATGTGGAGCGTTTGAGGAGGGGGTAGCCCCGGTCATAGGGGCGGGGTGGGGAATAGGAGGCTGCTCCATCGTGCTGTCCTGGCTCGCTCCTCGGCATCCGCATCGCCCTGGAGCGATGGCATCCCAGCTCCTGGCATTCCCGCTCGAGCCAGGGTGTCCCTGAGCTCCCCTCGCCCCTCCTTGCCCCGCTCCGGGTGGGACCGGGTGGATGGCAGCGAATTATCGTGCTCGTGTTGTGTAGCCGTGGCCGCCCCGGCGCCGGCCAGATGGTGCTGGGATGCCTGGCCATGAATATGCAGCAGCGCCGGAGGAAGAGGAGGAGGAGGAGGAGGAAGGGCGGCTGTGCACGCGCTGAGTGGAGGCAGCCCGGCCGTGGCGGGGGGAATCCGGGCGCTCCCGAGGCACCGGAGCCTCTCCTGGGGCAGCATGGTGGTTTTCCTGGGCAGGAACCTCTCCTCACTCCTGTTGTTCTTCAGGAAGGGTGAGTGGAGGATGAGGAGGGGGAGGAAGCGCCGTGTCCTCACGCCACCCCGCGGTGTCCCCGCGGTGTCCCCACACCCGGCGGGCAGGGGAGGGTCGCCCTGGGGACGCGGAGGGCGCCGCTCTGTACCGGGGAGGGGATATGGGAGCCGCAGAGCCCTCGGAGCAGTGCCGGGCCGCGGCGCAGAGGACGGAGCCGCCGCCGAGCTCCTTTGTTCCACCGGCTCCATTGTGCGCGGAGCCGGGGCCGCCGCAGCGCCCGGCCAGGCTCGGCCTCGCTCTCCTCGGCCGCCCCGTTGTCCCCCTGTCCCTCGTGCGGCGGGGCCGCGGCCGGGCTCACCCCGCTCTCCCCGCAGGCACCACCAAGGCGGACAAGGAGAAGCGGCCGCTGGCGCCGGACGAATGCGCCGACAACGTCTTCTTCCCCGGCGCGCGGCCGCCGCACCTGCAGGAGCTGCACCACGAGGCGCAGGCCGGCCTCAGGTCCCTGCAGCACCAGGGTGGGTGTCCCCGGGCGCGGGGGCGGCGCCGGCCAGAGTCCGGTGGCCGGAGCCCGTGGCCTGGCCAGAGGTCGACAGCCGCTTCGCTGGGTGGCTGCTGCCTCCTCCTCCTCCTCCTCCTCCTCCTCCTCCCCGTCTCCTCGGGCTGCGTCCTGCCTGTGCGGGTTCCCCCGGCCCCTCCGCAGGGATTTATCCCCTTTTCTCTTCTCTCCAGAAAAGCAGAAACAGACCAAAAGTGCCTGGGACCACGGAGACACCAACAGCCTCCAGGTGAGCGAGGCCCCGGGCTGCCCTCGGAGCGGGACCCCCGGCCCCCCACGGCCGCCGGGGTGGGAGCCCCGCGGTGGCTCCTCGCTGTCCCCCCGGCATTGGCCCTGGCCACGGGCCGGCTCCAAGGGGGAACCACGGCCGGGACGGGGAGGACGCGCGGGGAGGGATCCGGAGGCAGCCCCGGTGCGTGGGGAGCCGGAGCCTGGCCCGTGTCCTGCCCTGCGCCCGCCGCTCCGGCCGAGGGGACCGGGAGCTCCGGCGGCGCAGGGTGGATCTGCGGCGTCCCGGGCGCCGACCCGGCACCGGTGCCCGCCTGGCTCTGTTTGCTTTGGGCCGCTGCCTCCTGCGGCCACCCGGCCCTTTGGAGGTGGCTCCCGAGGCGCTGGCTGGAGGCCCCGGGAACTAATTTGCATGATCCTGGTCTCCCGGTCTGGGCTGGGAGATACTGTGAAATCCCGGGGTTGGGCAGGAGGCACAAACCCGCGTGGGGAAGCGGGGCAGGCGCGGAGTGGGGCCGACCCCACTGCTGCCATGGGGAAACCGAGGCACGGAGCCGAGCGGGGCCGTGGGGATTCCCGCGGCGGCAGCTGCAGACGGAGCCGCCCCAGGGCCCATCCCGGCTCCAGCGGTTCCCGGGATGCGCGGGGGCGGGGGTGGGACCGGACAACGGTCCCGGGCTCCGGGCGGCCGTCGCGGGGCCGAGGGGTGTCCAGGCTCTCTGTGCAGCCCCGGCCGCACTGCCCCTGGCCCTGACGCCCTGTCCCGTCCCGCGGCGCCCCCGGGCTGGGTGGAGCAAGGGGCAGTTTGGGGCCCGCGGGGTCCCTGGGGCGGCTCCGGCCCCGCTCCGGGTGGGAGGACTCTGGACGCCGGCCTGGCTGACTCAGCCCTTGGCCCTCGGAGCAGCTTTTGTCTCGGGCTGCGGAGTCGCTCGCGGCGGAGCAGGGCCCGGGCGGGGGCTCCTTCGCGGCCGCCTGACCCCCCCGTCCCGCCCCGCAGTCCTGCGGCTCCTCGGAGGATGACGGGGGCTCCTTCCGGAGCCGCGCGGCCTCCTGCGCCACGGACAGCGCCTCCGAGGACGCCCTCTCCATCCGCTCCGAGATGATCCAGCGCAAAGGTACCCGCGGGGGCAGGGGGCGGCACACGGGGTGGCCGCGCGCCGCCGGGGCCTCGGGGGCGCGTGGAGCGCCGGGCCAGGGCCGCTGCGGCGCTGGGGGTGCCGGGGCGAGCGGGCCGGCGCGGGGCCGGGCGCCCTCCCCTCCCTGCTCGGGCCCTGCGGCTCTTTGGCAGCCGCGGGTGCCTCCAACCCGGCTCCTCCCGGAGCGTCGCCGGCAGCGCGAGGGGACACGGGGACCCCCGGCTGGACCCGCTGCTTCCCCCCGCAGGTTCCACCTTCCGGCCCCATGACTCCTTCTCCAAATCCTCGGAGAGGGCTGGCAAGAGGAGGAAGGAGAGGAGAACGACAGTGCTGGGCCTCCCGCAGCACGTCCAGAAGGAGCTGGGTGAGCGTCGCGGCCGGGCAGCATCCCGGCTCCCGCCCCGTCCCGAGCGTGCCGTGCCGGCCGCGGCCGCCCCCGGATCACGGCTGCGTTTGTGTCTCCTGCCGCAGGTCTCAGGAGCAGCCGGGGGCCCGCGGGCCGAGCGGGGGACCGGGAGCCCGTGCTGAACGGCGGCCAGACCTCGCCGGGGGAGCCCGTCCGCATCCCCACCATCGACGGGAAGCTGCCGGCGGCGGCCGCCCCCGGCGGCGCCCGCGTGTGCCTGGGCGCGCTGGAGGAGGCGGACGCGGCCCTGCAGCAGCACATCGAGCGCGTGTACTACGACGACTCGCTGCTGGGCCGCAGCACCGCCGCCAAGCTCTCGCCCATGGCGAGGCCCAAGTCGCTGGCCGTGCCGGGCATGACGACGAGCGCCGGCCCCCCGGAGCTGCTGAGCCCCGTCATGTCCATCTCGCCGCAGGGCACCTACATGTCCAAGATCATCCCCAACGCCCTGCTGCCGCCCCTGGTGGACGTGGTGGCCCTGTCGCGCAGCAGCGTGCGGACGCTGAGCCGCTGCAGCCTCGTGTCGAGCCCGGCGTCGGTGCGCTCGCTGGCGCGGGGCTCGGAGCGCGGCGCGCGCAGCCGCGAGCCCTCCTCCTCCAGCGACAACTGGAGCCACTCGCAGTCCACCGAGACCATCGTCTCCAACAGCTCCACCATCTCCTCGCAGGGCGGCTCCGAGCGGCGCCCGCCCGAGGCGCCGGTGCGCCCCGACGCCGCCCGCCCGCCGGGCGCCCACGTGGCGGCCCCCACGGCCCACGCGCTGCTGGCGCCAGGGCCCCGCGGGGCGGCGGGGAGCAGCGGGCGCGCGTCGCCCGCCTGCAGCAGCGGCAGCCAGGCCGAGGGCTCGGACACGGGCAGCGTGGCCAGCGAGCGCTCGTCCGCCCGCAGCGTCTMCCTCAGGAAGATGAAGAAGCCGCCGGCTCCGCCGCGCCGGACCTACTCGCTGCACCACAAGGCGGAGGGGGAGCCGGCGGCGGCCGCGCTGCCGCCACGGGCCGAGCGCCGGGTGCCGCCGCGGGGGACGGGGCCGCCCCGCTCGCCCTGCGCGCCGCCGCTCAGCCCCGCGGGCGACGACGACGTCTTCAGCGAGGAGGCGCCGCGGGACGTCGCGGGGCCGCGGGAGCCGCCGGCACCGCCGCGCTGGGGCTGCCCCGACGCCTCCGAGCGCACCATGTCCCCCTCGAGCGGCTACTCCAGCCAGAGCGGGACGCCCACGCTGCCCGCCCGCACGCTGCCCGCCCACGCCGCCTCCCCGGCTCGCGCCCGGCCGCCGGGGGCCACGCTGCAGGGCTGCTCCCTGCCCTCGCCGGCGCTCTCGGGCTCCTCCTCGCTCACCTCCATCTCGTCCTCGGCCTCGGAGCCGGAGAGCCGCTCGGAGCGCTTCGTCATCCCGCCGCATCCCAAGGTGCCGGCGCCCTTCTCCCCGCCGCCCACCAAGGCCCGGCCGCCCACCACCTCCACGGCCGCCTCCCCGGACCCACGGGAGCCGGCGGCACCGGCCAAGGCCCCGGGCCGCTCCCCGCCGCCGTCGCCGCCGCCCGCCCACCAGCCACCTCCACCGCCAGCCAAGAGGGCCGAGGGCAGCGCAGACGGTGCCAGCGATGCCCCCGGCGACGCCACGTGGCCCCCGCCGCCTCCGCCGGCCCCCGAGGAGCAGGACTTGTCCATGGCGGACTTTCCCCCTCCGGATGAGGCCGATTTCTCCAACCTGCCCCTGCCAGAGCCCCAGCCGATGGCTCCCGGCCAGGATGCCCCTCCGGAGCAGCCAGACGGGCAGAAGCAGCCGCCGAGTCCCGGGAAGGAGCCGCCAGCTCCGTCGCTCCCGGACGCAGCCTCCTCTTGCGCCCAGCAGCAGGACCCGCCGGCTGGGCTGGTGCTGCCGGCTCCCAACGCAGAGCCAGGGAAAGATCCCGTTCCGGCCGTGCCGCCCGCGCCACCGCTCCCGCCGGCCCACAACGGCTCCAGGAAAGCAGCATCCAGCGGCTCGCAGGCGGAGGCGGCCAAGGAGGCGCCGGCGCGGGGCAAGGGCGGCGCGGCGCCCAAGGAGGACGCCAGCCTGCCCATCGTGACGCCCTCGCTGCTGCAGATGGTGCGGCTGCGCTCCGTGAGCGTGGAGCCGCCCGCCGGCGCCCGCGACCCCGACCGCGCCGCGCCGCAGAAGCCCGTGCGCCGCGCCCTGTCCACGCGGCAGCCCGGCCCTGCCCGCCAGCCCCCCGGCGCCGCCGCCCATGGGGCCGCCGGGGCGGCGGGACCCCCCGCCGGGGACGGGCAGCTCTCCCCGGTGCGCAAGTCGCCGGCCTCCACCGCCAGCTTCATCTTCGCCAAGAGCTCCAAGAGGCTGGTGATCGAGCCGCCCTCGTCGCCCGAGGCGCAGGCCGACCTCAAGAGGAACCTGGTGGCCGAGCTCATGAATTTCTCGGGGCAGCGCGCGGCCCCGCCGGGCCCCGGCAAGCCGCAGGCGGCCCGCAAGCCCGCCAAGGTCCCGCCGCCCGTAGCCAAGAAGCCTTCGCTCGGCCCGGGGCCGCTGCCGTCGCCGCTGAGCCCCAGGGCGCCGGGCGCGCCGCTGCCGGAGGGGACGGCCAAGGCAGTCACAGCGGAGGAGAGCAGGACGCGGGGCGAGACGGCCGGCACGGCGGCGCCGGCGCAGAGCCCCCCTGCGCAAGGTACGTGGGGGCGGCACCGGTGGCACCCATGGGCTCGTCCCCCGCGGTGGCTGCAGCCCACGTGGTTCAGCTGCGGCCTTGGGGCTGTTCCGTGCGGGCGCTGCGATGGGGCAGGGCTGCTCCCGTGGGGCTGCCGCGCGCTGGGCGGCGTCGCGGGGGGACCGTGTCGGGGCCGGGGCGCCGCGTTCGCGCTGGGGGGACCGTGTCAGGGCTGGGGCGCCGCGTTCGTGCTGGGGGGACCATGTTGGGGCTGGGGCGCCACGTTCGTGCTGGGCAGCCCCATGGCGCTCACGGGCTCTTCCCTCTCGCCCTGCAGACAAGCGCGGAGAGCCGGTGTGAAGGAGGAAGCTGCAGGACTGCCGCCCCCGCGGACGGGAATCCAAATCTCTCAGGGACCTGGGCAGGTCAACAGACGCGTGTGGAACTGGCGATTACCTTAACACAGGAAGCAAACAGCCTTAGCCTCCATGGCCTTGATGATATTTATGCAAAAACGGTGTTGGTTTTACTTTCCTAAGTACTACAGCTTTATTTTGCATTATTTTGTATTGGACGCTTGGCGTGTGCTCGGGGTGCGGCGTGGTGTGCGCGTGCGGAGCGGCCCCGCAGCCGGCAGCGCCGGGAGCGCCGGCACTGGACACCGGAGGACGCCGGCCCCGCCGGGACGGCACTCGGCTGCCCACCCGGACACGCAGGAATCAAAGCACTTTGGATGAGGAAACTGGAAGGCTTCAGCCGCAGCAGGATGCGCAGAGGAGCTGGGGGCTGCACGGAGGAGCCCATTCCAACCGGGAGCTCCGGCTGGCACCATGTGGGACACCAGGGCTCCCTGTGGCGGGGACCGCGCCGAGGGGCAGCCGGGCGGCCCCCCGAGCGGGTGCCGAGGCCCTGGGCTCTGGGGCAGAGCCTCGATTTCTGTTTCTGTTAACCTTGGGTCATTTTGATTTCTTTGATTGTTTTAAAAAAAAAAAAGAAAAAAGAAAAAAAGGAAAAAAAAAAGTCAGAAAAGAAAAAAAACTTTAAAAAAACAGAGCACCCAACGCTCTGCCGCCGAGTAGCTGCTCAGAGCTCTGTACGTGGCTGGTAAAGATGATGACCAAAGCGCGCTGCCTCCTGTGCTTCCTGGCGCGGGGACCTGGGGCGGCAGCTCCCGGCCCCGCGGCCCGTGCACGGCCCGCCCGCGGGGCCTCGGCTCTTCCCAGCAGCAGGGAGGGCAGCAGGGAGCAAGGACGGAAGGGCACGGCAGGGTGCGGTCAGGTTGACGCTTTATTCGGGTTCACGACAGACGGATGGTTCCCGAGCGCGTGTTCAGGGCTCGAGCGCCCCGCAGAGCCGCCCGCGCTGCCCCGGGCTCAGGACGGGGCTGCTGCGGAGCCGGGGCTCCAGCCCGGGGGCAGCACGAGCAGCGGCCCTGACCTCACACCGGGCAGGGGGTGCCAGGCAGTCGCCCCCGGCCCCGTTAGCAGCAACACAGGTTTGAGTAAGCGGCCTTCCCTTTTCCCCCGCCTTGCTCCCCGTGCTGCCCTGTCCCGAGCCGGGAAGGGCAGGCCAGGCCTCCAGGCTGCAGCACAAATGCAGGGGAGCCTCCGGCCCTGACGGGAAGCCTGGGGACATGGAGCACCCGTCACAGCTCCCTTAGCCGCAGTGACACCACAGGTCCCCAGAACAGGCCCAGGGTGAGGGGGTGGCGGAGGCAGCTCCCCAGGAGGCCTCACACTCTTCCAAGGGGTGGGGGGGGTGGTCACAAATTGAGCCCTCCCAGCCCCCCTGGGTCCCTCAGGGCTGAGCCCCCTGCCCGGGGCGCTGTGCGAGGAGCAATGGCAGCGGGCCGGGGAGGGGGGCCTGGCGGAGGGCGCGAGCGGCAGCTCCGACGCCTCTTAGCCGATGCTCCCCCCGCGCAGCGTTTTACACGAGACGCTGCCCAGCTTGGTGAGGAAGTTCCGCTGCTTCCACTGGGCCACGCAGTCCGGGGAGATGCGGAAGTCGGCCTGGGGAGCAGAGGGGACAGACACAGGGTCACAGCTGGAGCAGCAGGGCCGGGGCGGCAGTGCCTCCCCTCAGCACACCGGAGCAGGGCCCGGCTCGTCCCAGGGGCTCCCCTGCTCCGCTCCCGGAGCCGCTGGGATCCAGCCCCTCGCGCAGCCCTCACCTGCAGCTTCTCAAAGACCTTCTTCTTGGGCTTGAGCTCGTCGTCGGGCTCGCCGCCCTCGTAGCCCTCCACGTAGACGCGCTCGCCCGCGCAGCACCCGGCCGGCGGGTCCAGGGGCTCCACCTGCCGCGGCTCCCCCGCGCTGCGGAGGACAACGGGGAGCAGAGTCGCCCCGAGGCTGCGCCCACGCGTCCCGCGGCACCCCCGGAGCTGGGGGCGGCTGCGGCCGCCGCGTGTTCCTGGCGCCATCCCTCACCTGGACGCGCACAGCACCATGCCCTGCGACTCCACACCCCTCATCTTCTGGGGCTTGAGGTTGCACAGCAGCACCACGAGCCTGTCCTGCAGCTGCTCCTTGGGGACGAACTGCACGAGGCCACTGACCACGGTGCGAGGCTCGGGCTCGCCCACGTCGATCTTCTCCACGTAGAGGCTGTCCGCGTCCGGATGCTGCCGGGCAGGAGCAAAGGCTCCCTCAGCAGGTAAGCAGGAACGTGGATGGCATGGCAGAGGAAGGGGGTAACCCCATGTGTCCACCAAACGCCACACTCACCCTGCGGGAAGGTTGTTTCCTGCTGCCCCTCATGTCCCTACCTTCTCCACGCTGATCACTTTGCCAACGCGGATGTCTAGCCGGGATGGGACCACGTTCTCCGGCTCCGAGTTCTTGGCACCCTTCTCTGCATGCTCTGCGGTGCAAAGGGAGCAGTTGTGCCGCTCTGCACGAATCCAGGCCCCAGCCGAGCCCCAGGGAGCCCACAAGGACCCCCAAACGCTGGATCTGGGCCCTGCTGAATTCCCTGCTTGTCTAAGTGACACAGAGCAGACAGTCCCTCCTCCACTGTGCCGTTATCTCAGGCAGCAACAGAAACACATGCTGACATCTGTCCTCTCCAGGGCCGGCACACAGCCCTCGTGCCGGCCCTTCCTCACCCCTGCTACTGCTCAGACGTAATCAAATCTGACAGCCACCAGCCAAGGAGAGGCCCGCAGGCCACGCCAGACACCTCGGCGGCTGCTCCCGAGATTCAAGGTCCGGAATCTAAGCCCCTAGTGACATTTCTCAGCCTGGCTCCTTGTAGTCGAGACTCTTTCCCAAACTCCCATCCCCTCCTTACTGGCTCTGGACGGGTCGGGATATGCTGCACTGCTTAGCTTCTTCAGCTCTGGGTTGTTGAATTTCTCTCTGATGGGGTCAAGCAGCTTGTTCAGGGCCACTTCCACCGAGTTCTTTAGGTCCCCGGGATGAACGACCTGTGGCGTGACAAAAAGGTGGATTCCTGGATGGTTTCCTCCAGGGCAGGGGGGAGAAGCAGAATGAGATTCACTGATCTAGGGCCAGGGAGGTGCTGTGATCTCTCGTCTGGGCTCCAACAGACCCAGACCTTGGCATTCTTCCCAGAACGAGATTAAAGCACCTCTCCTGGCAAGAGAGCCCTCGCCTGGGAGCGGGGCGGTCTCCGGCGCCCGCACTCGGTCAGATGCACAGGCGTCTCGGAGGCGATAGCGGCCAGCTTAGAAGTGCCAGAGAAGGGGCCAGCTACAGAGGCCAGGGCGGACTCTCTCTGGAGGGCAGGCAAACCCCGGGAGGGCGCCTGGTGCAGGTGACTCACTGCTGAGCACTCACCTGCTCGGCAAAGTCCTTCTCCAGGGCGTCGTAGGCCGTGTAGGTTTTGTTTCCACCCCATTTTTCTTCTCGCAGAATCACAAACTCTGTGACGTGGAGATTTTAAGGCTCAGATTAAGCCACGCAGAGATGAACTCAGCCAGACAAACCACCCTACTTTGCCTAGGAGCTGAGGGGACTGTGAAGCCACTGGGCCCCTTGCCAGCGTGGGCCGGGGAGGGGACCCGCAGGGAACAGGCTGCTCTGGAGGACACAACTCCCACCCGCTCCTGCCCTCGGGAAGGACAAGCCCCAGCACCCAAGTGCGGAGAGCCCCTCACCTGACTTGAGAGGAAAGAGCACGTGCTTGATGAAGGAGAGGACCCCATTGTTCTCCACGTTTCCTGGCTCGCAGAAAGCCTTCTTCAGCTTCTTCTTCACATCCTCCTTGCGGTCTAGAAGGTCGATCTTTGATTCCTGGAGGAAAAGATTCCTGGGAGTTGAGCTGTGCAGGCAGCTCCTCAGAGCACCCAGCCAAACTCTCACCATGAAGCTGGGGGGCTTTACTTTCCCCCATCCCATCCACAGCAGAGCTACTTCCCAGGCATCCTGGGGACCTCCACCCTTCTTTCAACCTCTTGCCCAGGAGGAGGAACCTTCTCTCCCAGCCCTAAACCTCTTCACTTTGCATGGTCCTGCATCGCAGCCACCATCCAGGGACCAACCTCCTCCGATGAGCTCATTTTGCCTCCTGTTAGACCAGGAACCATTGGGTTCATCAAGTGGATGCGCTTGGCATAGCCCAGAGCAGGAAGGTACTGGGGAAAAACAAGGAGACAGGCGATGAGAGATCTTCCGAGAGCAGCTTTAACCCTCAACCCCTGCTCGTTTCTGCAGTGGAGCCCTGTGCAGGCTCCAGCGCTGCAGCAGGTTCAGGACCAACCCTCACTCCTGACCTTCTCTGCAAAGGTGAAAATCTTCCTCTGATCGACTCCTCCAAACTGCGCATCGACCTTGAGGTATTCTTCATCCAGGGCCTGCAGAGAGACGCGGATCCAGCCTTGAGCCTGCCTCGGCTCCAGCTGCCTGGGCAGATCCTGCCTGCCCCGCAGCTCCTTGGACTCCCTGCTGGCCACGGGCCTGTAGCCCAGAGAGGTTTCTGCACAAGCAGAGCTTTAGAGCGGAGCTTTGTGCTGCTGCAGCCAAACAGGGCAGCGGGGAGCAGCGTAGCAGCCCCAGCAGATCAGCCTCACGCGTCCCGGCTCGTCCCAGGCGCAAGGGCCCTGCCCACCCGCCTCGCTACCCACCTGCAGGCCCGGGTAGAGCAGGCCGCTCAGCAAGGGGTGCTCCACCTGCTTCACCACCTCGGCTCCCGCCTTCTTGGCGTCGTGCTGCGTCACCACGGAGGAGAGGCGGTACACGTCCAGCGTGTACTCCCTGCGGCAGCGGCACCGTCAGCGCCGCCGCGGAGCTCTCTGAGAGCTGCCGCACGCGACAAGCTGCTCTGGAGCCGCAGCGAGGAGCCTGCGGACGCCCTCGCCGCGCGCCCTGCGCGGCAGCCGGGCCGCACAGCCGGACATCCCCGCGCGACACGGCGCAACCTCGGCGCCCGCAGAGCCCCCCCGCAGAGCCTCCTCCTTCCCAAGAGCCCCGGGCGCCCCCGGACTCACTTGCTGAGCTGGTAGTCGGTGCCCCGGACAAACTTGAGCCTCTCCAGGGGCACCCCGATGCTCTCCAGCATGGCCTTGATCACGTTCTCGTAGTAGCGGGTGCGCAGCTCCAGCAGCTCCCAGGGGGCCTTCATGTTGTCCAGGTAGGCGTGGAGGTCGGCGAAGAGGATGGTCACCTGGCGCAGACAGCGCGGGCGGTCGCACGCGGGCCAGGCCGCTCGGGGCGGGCGCGACCGCGGCCAGCACGGTGCTGGGCTCCGCGCCACGGCCGCCGCACCTCGCATCCCGCCTTGAGGAAGTCCGCGATCTTGGACATGGGCACGAAGTAGGCCACGTGCGGCCTGCCCGTGGTGGCCGTGCCCCAGTAGATCCGCAGCTCTCGCTCCTGGAGGATGGACGCGAGCTTCTCCTCGCCCAGCACCTCCTGCCAGGGCGCGGAGCTGAGGGCGCTGCGGGAGCGGGGGGGGGGGACCGCGACGGGCCCCTCGCAGGGCCCCGGGGCCGCCCGCGCCCCGTCCCCGCCCGCTGCCGCCCCGGTACCTGCAGGTTGCGGGTCACGAGCTGATACTTCTCCTGCGGGCCGGGCGCGGCCTCCATGGCGGCGGCTGCGGGCAACGAGGCCTCGTCACCGGGGAAGGCGCGCGGCCGCCCCGGGGCCCTGCCGGCGCTGCGGGCCCCGGCCGATCCCCCCCCAACGCCGCTCCCGCCGCCCCGCGCCGCCACCGACCGTCCCCAGGTTGCATCAGCTCCGCTCGGCGCTCGCCTACCCAGCCTGGGCGTCACTTCCTTCAGTGAGGCGTGCGGGGGAGGGGGTGGAGCCGAGCGCCGAGCTGACGGATGGGGAGAGGGGCGGGGCGCGCGGGCGCGGCCGTTAGGGGCGGGGCCTCCAGGGGCGGGGCCGTTAGAGGCTGGGCCTCGCTCCGCCAATGAGCGCGGCCGCCCGCACCGGTAAGATGGCGGCGGGTGAGTGGGCGGGAGCGGTGCTGGGGCGGGGCCGGGGAGCCGGCGCTCCCGGTGCCCCCGTGATGCACGAGGTCCCGCCTCACCTTGCCTGGTTGCTTTATTCCTTGGTTGTTTTATTAGCTCGCTTGTTTTTGGTTTTTTTTTTTTTTGTTTTTGTTATTTTAATCTTTTTTTTTTGTTATTGTTTTTGCTTTATTTTGTGTTCTCTGTGTGTGTTTTTTGGTGTTTTTTTTTTGTTGTTGTTATGTTTCACTGTTCTTATTTTAACGTTCCTTTTCAGCGTTATTCCCTTCCGTGGGTGCCTGCGGGGCAGCCTGGGCAGGGCCGGGGCAGCGCGGGTGCAAGCTGTGTTACCGAGGGCCGTGCGGGGAGGAGGTGGCCTGGTGGGGAAGCACCAGCCCTCCCTCCCGCACTCTGCGGGGAGCTGAAATCGCCCTTCCCCATCTCAGGGCTTTGCTTCTTCCAGGGAAGATGTCCCGTGTGGTGGGAATCTCCTGGGAGAGGCTGCTGTTACCGCGTGGGTTTGAGTCCCTGTATTCTGGCAGGGTCACCTTGCCCCTAAGGCTTGTGTGGTCCCCTGAACCTGGCGGAGAGAAGTACCGGGAAGCCTTTCTGGAGCGTTGGCCGTGCTGGAGCGAGGCTGGGGCGAGCGCGTGGGCGGCCTCGTCCTGCGTGGGTTCACGAGCCCTTTCAGTCGCTGTGAAGCCCTGCGTTAATGCCAGTCCCCAGACAGCCCTGTAATTGGGCACGTCGTCTTCTACTCTATCCTTACTTTTGTCACTTCTGGCTTGGGACGCTCTCGTTCATCCCTCCCTCCCAGAGTGGCCCTGGCGGGTGGCGGGGGGTTCCATCTGGGCTCATGCATCCCAGGAACATTGTTGCCTAAGTTCTGCTTCCAGAGTCCCCCGGCGTGCGGCAGTGCAGAGCCCGCAGCGGCCGGCAAGGTGAGCCCTGAATCCCGTGGCACCCCAAGCACCGTGTCGGGGACAGCTCTGAACGCACCGCTAAGGCAGTGCCAGCAAAAAGGCCCCAACTCCTGCTTCTGCCTCCGGTTCTTATTTGTTAGGGACTAGATTATCACAATGCTGTACTTTGTAGCATCACACCAGTGTTTATTTTCATTTCCTTCTGTTTCTCTTTGAATTCTTGAGCATCAGTAGGTATATTACAAAAACTCCAGGCAAATCATTACTACTCAGGTGTGTTTGTAACTTTTATGTTTTTGCATAAGTTTTTGTAAGGATATAGCTGATTCCTGAGGTATTTTCCTCCTCTTTTGTAGGTAGAGCATCATTCCAAAAGTGCCCACTTTCTGCTGTTAAGATAAAATGATAGAAGAGAGTAGCAGAGCTGCCTGAGTTTCTTTTCTGGAGTGGGTGAATCTCCTTTTTGAAAGCAGTAAGTAGTCAAATCAATGGAAAGACAGAAGATATTCCTCTAAATCAGTTGGCCAAAGAAGAAAGGAAAGTCCAGATTCTCCTGCTGGTTCAGAGTCAAACACAGAGCTTTCAAGTCAGAAGATTAACGCTGGTGTGAATTTTTGCTGATATAAGAGCGGGTTTTGTTTGTGCGTATTTTAAGCTATTTAATTTTACAGGAAGGTTTTTATCTTTTGCCCTTTCCTTATAAGATGCATTTTGTACGAGTGCTTTTATGACTGTAATATGCTGTTGAATGTCCTCTTAGCTCCTTGGCAGAGTTAGTCTTCCATTGCTCAGTTTTTCCTACCCAGAAAAAGACTTTATTTGTTTAGTTTCTTTGAAAGATGGGAGGTGGGGGCCTGGGGCAAAGGAAGGGTTTGTGAGGCTTTACTTAATACCTAAAGAATGCCCTGTTACTTTAAAAGGGAGCTGGTGAAGAATGTAACTAGTGAATACTGTTTTCAGGTGTTACAATGGTTTACATACATCAGCCTCAGCGGAGAGGGCACAGGCTGTTAGGGATGGGTGCTGGTATTCATCCTGCTCGTAAAACATAGTGAACCTCCTTGTGTGGGAGGAAACTTGGGAAATGAGAGAGAAGCTGCTGTTTTATCTTGTTAAGAGTTAAAATGATCTGAAGTAGAGGTAAGTGAGACTGGACAGGGCTAATGCTGGACCCATTGGCAAACTGGTAAGTATTGGCTCTTCCTTCTGTGTGAGGAAGCTTTTATTTTGGTGAACAGCAGAGATCTTGAAATGAGTGGGGGTTTATTGCTTTATGTCTTGTTGTCTTTTTCAGATATTTACATGTGAAGTTATGTTGAATGATGGGGTGGACTCTTAGGCTGTTAGTTGAAATTTGTTTGTCTTAAGTAGCTATAACTGTTTTACAGGCAGACATATAAATATGTCCTTAGGCTCCAGAATCCATTACTTTCTAGAGTGACTGGTGTCAGTAATGCTAATGTGGTTCATTCTAGAAGAATGCTGGATGTTCTGCATCGAAGGAAAACCCAGCATTTATATTGCCTAGCCACGGGTGGCTTGTCTGCTTTTGCTTGAGCCACTATTACTGCTTTCCCAGTTGTGTTGCTGCTGCATTGGCAAATGTCTGAGCCTTGTTTAAGATGTTGTCTTTCACTGGCAGGTTGAAGCGGATTCTGCTGATTTCCTTTCTTAAAGTGGCACCAGGATCAACTGAGCTTCAGAAGGTGCTTCTAGAGCTGCAAGCAGAAGGCACAGGGGTCATTTAAGTAGAGGGACCGACAGCGATATGGATGACCATTCCCCTCATACCACTGAGTTTTGTAATTTTCATGAATTTAAGCCTACTGTTAATAGTACAGCTCCTAGGACCAAAAGGCCATGTTATTCCTCCAGGGATGCTCAGGTACTGCAGGCAGCTAAGAAAGCATGTGTGTTGAGTCATCATTGTATCTTCCCATGTCCGTCAGAGAAGCTGCTGCTCTCTTCCTCAGATTCTGCCTCCCTTCAAGAATCCTCCTTTTATCTGGATGATACTGGCCCCGATGAGCTTGTTGCCAGTTCTTCTCAGTCAAAATATGATGATGTAGCCATTTCTCTAGATACCAGCAGATCTTTTGAGGATAGTGAGCCCGACGACTCCTTGTTGGAACTGTCAGACAGTGAGCAAGGGAATTCTCCTTTCAATTACACTGAGGAAGAGATCCAGGAAATCTTGGCAGATGATTGCTTAGGATCTGAGCAGTATACGACTAGAAAAAGCACTGTGAGCCAAAATGTAAATGGAGAGAGTGAAAAGGACGTGAGCAGCAGCTGCACTGGGACATCGGTCATCAGTGAAGATGTAAAGGTAGCATCAAAGATCACAAAGAAACCAAATGTACCTCTGGCTAAGGTGTGTTCTTCACTTGGTCCAGAGTATTATCCTGACCTTGCAAATGAAACGACTAATTCAAATGTGAATGATCTGCAGTCAGCCGAAGTAACTGGCATGTTGTTTGACCTTGATATTCAGGAGCTCCTAAATCTTAGCCCAATTGATGCTGATTATGTAGATCAGCCTCTGGAGGACATTGATTTGGAAGAAATCAAAAGAGAAACCTCCCAAACAATAAGAGATTGCCTAGAATATGATAAAATTAGTGCTAGCAACTTGGTTCTTGGAGAACCTTTAGAATGGCTGGTGTCTAAAGGGCAGCATAGCCTGGGCATGGATCACGTAGGAAAAGCTGCGTTTGCGAGCAGAGATACGACTAACTTCCGTGATGGTCCTGCAGAAACTTCCGAGCTCTCTTCTGACTCTGCCTGTGACCAGGGCAAACCTGATGAGAGCTCAGCTATGCTGGATGTGTCTCCTGAGCCATCTCCTGAGTCCCAACACCAAGATCTTTCCAAAGCAACAAACTGCAGCTTCTCAGAGAAATCTGACCTCTCAAAGAATGATGGGGAGCAGGAATCTTCAGAAGCTGAACAGCCATCAGACAGCATTAAAGTAACACAGTCTTTTTAAATCTAGTTCATTTTGTTTGTACTTGAGGGCTTGGTAGTAATGTCTGTGCCCACAAGTGCCCTTTTACACAGTAAGCAAAGGCTTTTAAAGCAGAAGAAAGCTTTTTGTGTGTGTATAACAAGACTTGCATGGAATGCCCTTTTATTAGATGTCAATTCTCTTTTTTCTTATCTTTCTAGTTAAGTGATACAGCTGGGCAGAAAGAGACAACAGATGTGAAGAAGCTGGGCAAGGTTATTCCTGTGCTGCAGGAGGGAAGGTGAGGTCTTAGCCTCTGATGCCTTTGCATTTGGGGTGGGTGTGTGTAGGGAGATGTGGAGGGGGGAAAGACCCAGCAGTTCCCAAAAATTATTTCTTTGGTTTATTTGCGACTTCCTTTTTGGCCAGGCTTCCAGGAGGTGGCAGTAGCAGTGCAGCCGCCTGCTGCAGCGGAGGTCGCTCTTTGCTCTAGCCTTGCTGCGCCTGGAGTTGTAAATTCAGTTTTTCTTCCTTGTGTCCACTGCATAACCGATGCATTTTGGTGTTCTCTGCATTGTCATTCCTGGGATGGTCTTGAGTAACACGAAAAAATTGTTACTCTTGAGAGCCTGCTGCAGGGACTTGCTGCTTCCCTTGGCTGACATCTTCTGTCCTGCTTTGCACTCAGTATGTTACCTTGCAGCTTTATTTGAATAAACACTTCTATTTTTTATGATCACAGCATCCAGAAGAACAGTGCTATGAGGAGGTTCCCTTTCGTGCAACTTCTGTAGGATGCTTTGTCCCTCTTCTGCAATCTAATTTGTCAGTTATTTTCAAAATATTAACACTCAGTGCTTTCTTTTTAAAGACTGAAACAAGGGAGATGCGATTTGGAAGCAGAGCTTGAGCAAAACAAACACTTGTATCCGGTGCATGCCTGCTCATGTGAAGAGACTTGTGGATCCTGCCCCAGGTAACCCACGGATGAGATGAGCATACGGCTACAGTGATGACAAGGGCAGAGCGTATGCCCTTGCTTTTCAGGGGGACATAAATACTGCACATAGTAGGAGTACCATGCATAAAATTCCCATGCAGGCACCAGTCTTGTTCCAGGACTGGTTCAGAGGAATGTCTGTAACAGCTGGGAAACGATGAGGAGAGGAGCGTGGAGGTGTCAAAATGGAAGGAGCCGAGCTGAGCTCTGGCTTGTAGCTTTGTTGGGAGGTGCTTGTCCTTGTCAATCCATAACTATGAACCTGGATGTGGGGAATCTCTAGCTTAAATGCTGAGGTTCAGATCTACTACCAATATCACCTTTACCGTGCGCCTCTCAGCTGTCATTCCAGAGCTTCTGCTAATAAAGATTTATAGGGAAATGTGTATGTAAAGAGCAGCTATGGATATTAACTGGAGAGCAGTATCTATAGCACTGATTAGTAGAACTGAGATTTTTCTGAAGGGCAAAAAGCATTCTGGTAGCTTCCAGAGATGGCCTCCCGCTGTGGTGGTTCTGACTGTTTGTGGGTGCTGCAATTGTCATTTCTTGAGAGTTATAAGAAACTGACAGTTGTGTGGCTCATTGCGTGGAGCCTGCACTTATCTGGGCAGCACAAACAGCTGCATAGCCACAGGGCTGCTTTCCAGTATATGAGTACAGCATAAGTAATGTGGAGGGGAGTATGCAGGGAAAGCTAAAATGGCCTGTTTTTCCTTCCTTTCAAATTAAAAATGCAAGACGTATGTTCTGAGTCATAGAAAATCAGGCAGGAGCTGCAAATGAGCAAGGCTGGTGAGTGAAATAGAGATCTATTTTGCTGTGGAAGAACATTGTCTGTGATCTACACAACTTGGGTTTGGTTTTGTTTTTTTATTAGTACAAACGTCTCATTTCAAATAGCTGTAGGCTTGGAATTTAGCCCAAGAGACCGAGTGGGTTTTCCCAGTTGTCACAGAAGAACCTTCTCAGTGAGCTGAGTTTGACCTTGGATGGTACCTCTTTTGTTCATCCACCTGCAGCAGTCTCAAGTATCCCTTGCCTGGAAGCTACAGAATGATCCCTAAAGGAAAATAAGGAGCTTTCAGCGCAGTGAGGGAATTCCCTTTGGGAAGTGGTAACTGGTCAGGTGACTCAGAAATCATAATCTATTGCTACTACATATTTTCAGATCTGTTTATCACAAGGCTCCTGACAGTTGTATTGTGGTAATTTTTGTATTCCAAGTAAACTTTTCAGATTTGATCATCCCAAGTGAACTGGTAGTACAGTAACCTGTGATTCTAGTTGTTCTACCTCTAATTATAGTTTCTAGAGGATATTCAGTAGGAATAGATGCATTTATTTGCAGCTTCCCTTAGGAGTCTAAATGCTGCTGAGGCTGCATTGTAGCAGATGTAAAAATGAGAGGTGATTTGAACATCTGCTTGGAAATGGGTGGCCCAAACTGATAATTGACCAGTGAAGATATCTGCCAGCTGACCATTTGTTAGGATTCACACTTCATTATTGCCCTTTATTGAACAGTAAATAGAATCATACCCTTCTTGATGAGACACTTCTCAATAGTTCTGGCTGGGTCTATACCAGCCTATGGACAT
This sequence comes from Eudromia elegans, assembly GCA_003342815.1. Lineage (NCBI taxonomy): Eukaryota > Metazoa > Chordata > Aves > Tinamiformes > Tinamidae > Eudromia > Eudromia elegans. Next base: position 2,917,239 of record PTEX01000061.1, on the reverse strand, counting down.
AATGAGGCCCCTGCATCTCTCTCTGTGGCTCTTGGCACCCAGTGTTAATTTCTAACTGCTGCTCAGTCTTGTCCTCAGCAACCTATGCAGCTATATAGGCCTATTCTGCAACAGGTTTAAAAGTTTTTAAAAACCTTGTTTCCCTTTCTAAATGTAGCCTCTTGTTTTTTCCCAAAGCATCTGTACTTCAGGGCAAGTGCTTTCACAGATCATTAACATTGCAATTATGCATATGGGATAGTGGCTGTACCACCTGCTGCTCAGACAACTATGCTCTTGTCATTTGGAGAAGGATCCATCTCAGCAGTCACACACCACCCGGAGAGGGGCAGGAGTTGTTGATAAAGCAGTTTAGGAAGAGCTTGTAGTGAAAACCTCTGTTTTGGGGCCTGGAAGGAGGAGTTAGCAGCTCTTAGCAGTGTGATGCTCCTTGCTCTTACACCAGGCTGGTCTGGGGGCTTCTGTGGGAATCTACCCAGACATAGCCAGAGGTTTGGGGAATATTTGGAGTTCCTTGCATCTAAGTTGGAGTGGAACGGGCCTGAAAATCTCATGCAAACTCTGTACTTTGATCTTAGCTGTTCTTGAAGGATGGAGGACAGGCTGTCCTCAAGGAGAAAGGAAGCAAACTGGTGTGTTAAATTCTGTTCCTTGGCAACTCACTTTATCCAGGGGCTCATTGTCCCTGTTCCTTGTGTGACATGGCCATAGGGATTCTTGCTCTCAGGCCCTGTGCTGGGTAGCTAGATAAGGCTCTGTGGTAAGAGCACTCTCCAAGTACTGGTTGGTGGTACACTCTGCTCCGAGGACTCTGCTGCTGCTGCAGGAGAGTTGAAACCTCTTCCTGGTGTGAAGTGTTTGTGAGTCAGCTCGTGTTTAGTCTCACTTTCTGTTGCTGAATTAATTAGCAGACTTTAAATATTTGCTTTCTGCTTTAGGAAAGGCCACAGGAAACATCTAGTAGATGGGAATGTCAAATTGTTTTGATGGTGGTTTGTCTCTTTGATAGTAAATACCATGGAGGCACTCCTTATTTTTCTTCTGTGAAATTGAGTAACTCCGAAGGTGAGAGTGAGTTCAGCGAGATGTTGTTTGAGTGACTTTGAAGGTGGGAATCCTCCTTTAAATCTCTGGACTTGGTCTGATTTAAACTGAAAAGCTTACGTCCCAGAATTTAGTAAGAATTTGGTGCTCTCCTATCCATGTAACCCTGACTTGGAAGGACCTCTAGGAAGGAGATCTGCTCTCCTAGCCTGGGTGATCTAGTCAGAATTTAGATTTTTCAGAACTTTCCAAAAAGTATGTTTAGATTATCTGTAATACAGGTATTTCTTCCTGATTGTTGGCATGATCAGATTGCTTTCCTGGCTTGAGACCTCTCTGGTTGCTGGTCAGTTCTACAGAAATGAAATGCTGTGCGTTGTGGATGTGACTTCCCCGGGGCTGCCCAGAAAATACTGTTCTGAGAGTGTTTTTGTAGATGTGACCCCTGTGGTTGTTTTTGCTCCATCAGGTGGGTCTGCAGTTTATAAATGCTCTTTCCTGACTTAGGATGTCTCTGCACAAATGAGAGGAAAAAGATAGAGTTGGCTTTTTTTCAAAATGCACAAGAGGCAAAGCAGCATCTAATGATGTGGAAAAGCTTTGTAGCTCTCTCTGAGGCCTGGAGATAACCAAGTCCATTGAAATGTAATTCATTCTTTAATGTTGCTCCTATAAGACTGTTTGAAGTTTGCAGAATTCCATCTTGTTGTTTGAGAATGCACTTGGATGTAGGAAATGAGTGCGCTTCTGTGCGCGCAGCACTTGGCAGAAAATTTGCCTTTTGTTTGATACTGTGTAGTGGAGTCTTCAGCCTTCTGTGCTTGGGTCATGGAGAAAGAGGCCTTTTCAATGTATAACAAAGCACAAGCCTGTGCCCCTGCAAAGGGGGCTTTAAAAAGTGGGCAAAGTCTGTCCTCATCCTGGATGTCCTCCCTTAATCTGCATTTGCAGGAGGTCGTTGTTGAAAGGTTTGGAGAATCCGCGCTAGTTTGAGAGTTCAGGACTATGCTGAATGTGTCTTCTGGAAAAAAAAAACAGGAGTCTGGGTGGTATAAATAGGTTATATTTAGCAGTTGGTGGCACTAAGTGAGGTTTTTCTTGTCAGTTAGAAAGGACAGTGATGTTCTGGAAAGTGTCAAATGGCATCATGTGGCTTTGTCATTATTGCCACTCAATGATTCCACATCCAATGTGTTCAGATCACAAGCAAAAAGGTGGCTTTTCTGACTGCCAACTCTGCTGACTCCATCTGGGATCTAAAATTCAAGCTGTGTCTTTCCTGGCTCTGTCACTAATAATAAAGGTTCTTCATTTGGAACTTAGTTAAACAAAATTGATGCTGATGCATGAGCAGAAATAGAATCTAGCTCTCTCTTCCTGAGATGTGTGGGCTAAGAGCACTAACAAGTAGGAACATAATTGTTTTAATCTACAGGATCATGAAGTGATTTAATAGACAGCAGACTTGTCGAGAAAACAGAGGGAAGTGTAACATAACAAGTGTTGGCTGTAACACTTTCTAACAAATGCTAGAAAACTGATTGAATTTGGTCAGTTTACCTGCTTGTTAGGGTCCTCGTGCACTAGGCAATAATAGTTCTTTGGGTGTAGTTAAGCTTTTTTGATCAAGGGACATCAAATTTGATATAACATATGGTATAATCTTCGACTCTCCCCTTGCTGGAGAGGGAAGTCTGATTGCCCAGTGAATCGCCATATTTCTAGCAGTGGCCCAGGCGTGTGGCTGTGAAACCCTTTGGAGTGATGCAAACTGTAATGTCTCTGGCAAACACTGCGTTAGCAGGCGGTTCCTCCATCTCCTCCAGAAAGTCCTTACCAGCTGAGACTATTCCAATGCTTTCTGTCCTTTCTGTTGTGTAGGTGTGTTCTCCTCTGGCGCTATTGAACTGTCAGTGGGTAAAATACCTAATGTTCTCATTTTCCCCCAAGGAGATGGGGAGCAGAATTTGCGCTGTTTCCTATTGTACAGAGGGAGGTGCCGGGGTGTGTGTGGCAGCGTTGTGAATTGGAAGGACGCGCTGTGCAAGATTGTTTGCTCTACACTGCCTCCTGCGGCTCCATTTTCCTAAACTCGTGGGGGAGGAATATATCGGCTAAACTGTGTGTGTGTGGGCACGAGATTACTGTGCTTGAAAGGATGAAGGCAAGCGGTGCTTAACTTCAAATATGCACTGCATCTATTGGCAAAGGGGTCTGTTTTCTGCTTCTTGCTCCTTATTGTGTTTGTAGTCCCCGCTCAGTTTGTTCCTGAGGATCAGCAGGATCAGTCCCCAGGGGCGGGTGACATCAGCGATGCCGGTTGGAGGCTTCCTTCCTTCCACTCCGAGTTGAATGGGAAATCGGTTTGTCTGGAATCCCTGTTGTGCAAGTTTACTCCCACCTGCTTCTTTTTAGTACTCTTTAAAAACATTCTTTAGGCCCTGCTTCCAATCACCGTCAGTCAAACAAAATGTTCAGGGATCTGTGGGTGGCCTTTGGGGCGAGGTCATTTGTGGCGCAACACAAGGTTTTGTTGTTTTGTTTTTTTTTTTTTTTCTCCATACTCTTTCGGTCTGGCCATTTTTTTTTCCCCTGATACTGACCAAAAACTGTCGAGTCTCCACAAAAGGAGTATCTTTAGGCAAGCCCCAATCAGAATTGAGGGGTCTCTTCTGAAGACCAATTCAGGCTTGAAGTCGTGTCCAAAGCATCAATGGTGTCTGACTCCCATGGGTTACAGTGGAAGCTGATACCTAAACACTAGTTAAGGTTGCGATGCCCGTGACCTTTGGAAAATAACACCTTAAGTCACCTTAAGGTGACTCTGTCTAGGACTTCATCTCCTAATGAGAAAGAACTTTTCTTAAAGTGTAAGCTTATTACATAATTTTGAATTATAGTTGCTGAAAACATATCCTTTAAGAGAATTGCTTGAATTTGAGAGCTTGGAAGCCCTCTCTAATTTGCTGCCAGGCTACATTTGTTTCTTTTCGCTAATGGCATTATTATCTTGCCTTTAAAGCCTGCAGATATGGAACATAATGATAAACCTTTTACCTCCTGCTGCATCATGGTGTGAGTACTTAATTCTGAGCAAACAGTAATGCTTTATACCTTAAATTTTTCTTCCCCGCGCGCAGGGAGTGAGCATGTCTCTGTTAGGAAGGAAATGGTTTAAATCTGTCACTAGGGAGCAACAGCAGCTACTGTGAGGAGGGTGGAAAAAAAGGCCATGGTCTGAATTTCCAGGGAGAACTTTTTGTAAACACATACGCACATGTGTGTGCACACATGAACACTCATGCCAAATTACCCAGGCTGGATTTCCTTCCTAGCAGGCTGCCGAGGGCTGCCTGCTTGGCTGTCTGCACTAGGATTATGAGAGAGCATCTCCCTTCTCGTTGTGCACATGCTGCACCATCTGTCCTAAATCTCCCTTTATAGCACTGGATTCCAAGTGCTGCTCCATTCTTAGGAGAGAACAGGCACGTCTGAAGAATCTTGCTAGGTAGGGCTGTGCTGCTATTTGTGTTGCAGGGTTATTTTCCCTCGCCTCGTCAACTCTGGTAAACCTCCCTGTTCTTGCAAGTAGGAAACCAAAGAAAAGAGTTTGGCAGAGTCCCTAGGACACCCAGAGAAACAACCTCCCATTCCATTGTATGCATTTTCTTCAAAACAGATGAAGATAAAATGGTGCTAAATTCATGTTACAAGGACACAGGATAATGTCTTTAGTCTTTTATTGTACGTTATAAAATGTTTATTGCTCTATCTGTATCAGAGGTGTTGACCTCTCCCTCTTGGCGATGGAGAAATAGTTTCTGGCAAAGGATCCAATGGTTTGCTTAGGGGTTGGCCTGCCTGCCGGACCTGGCTCCCAGGAAGACCTTGCCTGTTTGCAAACTGTATTTGATCTGCAAGCAGACTTCCCAGTGCCTGTCTCCCAGACGAGCTGTTTTGGAAGGGCTGGTGACCGCGGAAGTGGGGAGGTGGCTGACCTGCCAGCCTGTTTCTTTGCTTTGACTTTTCAACCAGGTTTATGGGAGTGCAAGTTCATGTTATGGAGATTTGAATCCTACTCAGGCCAACCTCTCTTGGTATTTGATGGAACAGATTGGATCTTGCCTCATTCCCTAGTGTGTACGGAGTGGTCTTGTGGAGTAATTAAATACAGATACCCCATGGCACACTATGAAGAACAAGTCTTTTCCACGTGATGGACTTGCATCTACCAGCTTCCAGAGCACCAGCAGTCCCAGGGATCCTGTCAGCTTGCAAACATCAGCACTTCTCAGAGAGAGAGGAGAACCCCATCCCCTTCCTATTTATCATCCTCCTTTTAATGGAGGACTGACTCAAACGAATACCTGGCATTACAACGTCACAAAAAATAGTGCAGGTGAGACGTGTAAGGAGAACCAGACCTTCCCGGGGAGCCCTACTAAAAGAAGCAACTTGTTAAGAACTTCAGCCCTCCAGAAAAAAAGTTCCTTTAGGCAAGCCTTTTGCAATAAATAGCTATCGCCTCTGGAAACCTTGCATAGCAACCAATATCACGAGTTTTTTCCTTTTTTTTTTTTTTTTTTTTTGTTTTTTTTTTCGTTTTTTGCTGACTGGCTACATTAATGGACCTTTATCACACTGTTAGTGAACTTGGGCCCAGCTAAAAATACTGTGAAGAAAATGCTTGAAGTTATCCTGGAAGCAAAACAACAGCTTCAGGTGTCCTATCACATAGGTTCTCAATGTCCGGAGTGCCCCGACCATCCGAGGTGGAGTCCCACAGCGCGAGACAGGGGAGCACAACAGTGGAGTTGTGTGCTGCAGCCTGACTGGAGAGCAGCCGGCAAAGTTCTCGTGGTTCAGGTGGAAACTGGGATATGCCTCTCTCCTTCCTGGCTCTTTTGTTGTTAAAAATCCATCTACGGGACTTGTTACACAACAAACATCAATGGCACGAAGCAAGCAGGAGCACGGAGCAGCCAAGATCTGGTTGCTGGTTGTGTCTGTGATGAGCTTTCCTTTCTTGCTTGAGGAGGAGTGACACTGACTGATGCCTGAGCTCATCTGAATCTACTGTCAAGGTGTAGTGACAGTGAGACAAAACAGAGTAAAACCATCTACTTTTCCAAAGACAGGAAAATTGTTCCAGAAGATGGAGTGTAAGGGTGGAGAGGAGTGTGTGAGAAGTTGCTCCAGCCCAGGTGATTCATGAGTCCAGTGCAGGATCACCAGTAGCAGCCGTCTCGGTGACACTTCCATCTTAATTGTTTGCTTGCATTTAGGGATGGTGGTTTTTGTGTGTGGTGGGTTTTTTTTGTTTGTTTCAGGCTTTTTCTTTCTGGCCAGATGTTTTGCAGAGCAAAGAGGAGGAGGTTTGTGCCAGCAAGTGGCAATCGTGAGGTCTCTTTCCAGATTGCTCCAACAATATTTCACCTCCCCCAGTCACCAAGGCTTGGAGGCAGAAAGTGAGAGTGAGAAATGGAGTCCATCTATCAGAGCAGGCTGTCACGCTTCAATGATGTTCACTGAGGGCTTGTTTTTTGGAAACTAGAAGAGGAGACAAAGGAAGAGAGAATGTGTAGGAATCACTAGGGAGAAAAGGAAGAAACATTGGAGATCAGTGCAGTGTGCTGGTGGACTTGGGTTTTATAAAATTTATTGTTCCTGTCCCCTCAGGCTAATGAAAAGGGGCCAGAAATGAGACTGGTCTTAGCTGTGGCTACAGCAGCAGCCTCATCACATGAATTGAAATTTGTTTTACTGGTGGGGAGGGAGAGACTAAGCCCAAGCTGGGAGTAAGATGATGGTGTCTTCCCATGCCTGGGAGGCTCAGGCTGCCCAGGGAGCCGTGGCTGCGGTGCGTGGGGTGAAGGAGTCTGCCCTTCCTCCCTGCAGGAGGGAGGGCGTTGAACAGAGGCTGCTTTTTGGGCGATTTAGCTGCGGCCCAGCTGGAAGAAGCAGCCTGGCTGCCGCGTCCCCACCGCGCGCCGGCGGCAGCTCACCTTGCTGCGGAGCAGCCCTCCGCTCTGGTGCTCGGGAGTGCTGTTCTCGGAGGCGCTCTTGACTTTCTCCTTGCTGTTGTTGGGCTCGTTGTCTTTGATGATATCGTACTGTCTGCAAAAGAGGGCGATGACGCCTGACAGGAAAAACAGTAGCGGTCACACAGGCGAGCTCGGGCTCCAGAGCCTGCAGTGATCAGAGATCCCTGGCTCGCCAGGTACTTTGTGCCTTGGCAGGGATCTCAGCAGCATCCACAATTACTCCTAAGGATCTTTTTCTAGCACAGCCACTCAGTCCTCTGGCTGTTTGATTCTCAGTGTCAAATTCCATGCTAGACCAGTTAGGTCAGAAGATTGATTATTTTCCAACTTCCCTGTCATTACAGAGGACAAATGTTTTAAACCCCACGTTTGGATAAGCATTAGCACTAGCCATGTGGTTAAATGGGTTCTCTGCTTTGCAGACATGAGAACTCCTGATATTTCTGGCTAGTGAAAATGTGTGCTTTGATTTTCCTCCTCCAAGATGAAGCGAAGGAGCTGAAGCTGGGAGCTGAGAGGCAGGTTCTGTACCTGCCTGCAAAGGAAAGAAGCCAGGGGCACTTGAGCAGCAGGGCAACATCTGTAAATATGCAGCAGTGACGACAGCAGAAACTGCCAGTGGAAATTTCCTCCCACACACACAGAGGCCTGTGAAGAGCAAAGCAGGCGCTGCCATGATGAATAAGAGGACTCGAAACATCTTTCTGAGAAGCTTTTACGTGACATTTTGACCAAATAATTTATCTGCCTGCAGATTCCAAGCACAATGTTAAAGTAGGGCTGGGCAGACACTGATTATCCCATGCTGGAAAATACTCCAGCTCCCCTAACAGCAGAATGTACATAGAGCTTTCCTCAGGTCCTCAAAAATGCTTTATGAAGTGAGTTGTTGTTACGGCAGCAGTCCCCAGGTGTTACTGATAAATGCAGCGGTCCAAATTTGTCCTTGTGCCTGGCAGCAAATGGCTGGTCCTAGGAGAATAAGTTGACATCTGCCATCATCACACCTTCTGTCACTTCTGACAGTAAAACTGAGGCACAGAGAAGCAAAACAGTGAGCAATATCAGAAGCAGTTAACCCGAGAACTTGGGGCGTTGAGTTTGGGGCCCTGGATGTGGGCTGCTTGCAGCCTGCGTTTGCTGAAACGTTATTAGAGATTCAGGTTACCAGGCCAGATTAAAGGCTGGGAAAAAGTTGTTTTGTGTACTGAAACTCTGTAAAGAGTCCTTGACTGTAGGTACATTTTTCCCCCACCTACTTTCCTTCTTAAATACATCATCCACCTAGAAAGGAAATTGTGGTATTAGCAAATTCTACGCCCAGATGCCCCTCTAAGTTTTAGGTTATTTGGTTGATTTGTGTAACTGTTTGTGATAGTTTTTACAGGCAGGACATTGAAATTTGAACAGGCAGAGCTCAACTTGACGTGAACATCAAAAAGGCTGAGAACTGGCAACTTTGGCTACCTCGTATCTGTAGTTTAAGTTTTCCTTTTGATATCGTGGTTAGCAATCAGTCTGAGTTTTCTGTGTGAAGGTGAATGCATTCTGTGTGCAGGGAAACTGGTTTGGCTGGCACCAGGGGAGTAAATATTGACCCACAAAGGTTGTCTTTTGTGGATTATATGATTTACCAGAGGGCTAATTTGTCTGCCTGCCGGTTTCCTAGGGTGGCCTGAACCATTTCTCATATGGGCAGCCTGCTCTGTGGCTCACGGGGAGCAAACACATCATGCTCTTTCATTAATGTTTTACATTGCAGCAGGAGCAGCAGCTGAGCAGCAGCCAGGGGAGGCTGTGGCTCTAAATAGAAAACAGACAAGTGCAAACTTTATTTCCTGTTAACTCATGCAGAAAGTGTCCAGCCTGAGCAGGCTGTAGCCACTCCAGATACCATCAGTGGACAGAGCAGAACTTGGGCATTTTCCTATTAGTGTTTGCTAGTTAAAGTGCGTGAACCAGATCTCTCCTATTTACAATTGCATTTCAATATGCCCTTATATCAGTGCTAAACTCATGCCAGAAAACTCCTTCTCTTTGAACCTTGTATTTATATTTGTAGTGAAGGTCCTTCATGTTGAAGGAGCAGGTTGGTTTGGTTGGTTTTAGAGCTGTGTCAGTGTATGTTTTTGTAATATCAGGTGCTGAGAGCTGGACTGTCACAGCTCAGTCTTGGTAGAACTCGTACAGGAATCTCTGTTTTGCATGAGACCTGGAGTCACAGAACAAGCCAGGTAGTAACGGTGACCTGAATCATTTGAAGGGCATTGTCACCAGAGCCTTCTGGCAAAACAGAGGTTGCAGGATTAGCCACGGTGAGTTAGACAAGTGGTTCATTAAGTCTGTTATCCCATTTCCTGCAGTACCAGCTGAGATCAGCAATGCGCCCAGTCCCCATGCAACTTCTGGCCCTGGCCCTCTCCTGGTACTGCAGGAGGAATGGAGCACCCTGACAGCTGAACGTGCAGCACAGTTTCTGGGAGGAAGGATTTCTTGTCAGGTCTTAGGTGATTACACCTGCAAACCGAGCAAGCACGTGGGCCCTTGGCATGTTGTGTGCTTTTGACAGAGATTGAACTGACCTGCCCACATAAACAACACCACGACAATGATGAGAATTTCCCCTGCTCGCAGCTGCTGGTTTTTCTTGGCCATCTCCTTCATTGTCACCTCGTCTGCACAAGGGGAAAGAGAGATGGTGAAAGGTAACCGCAGGGATCGGTGAGGCTGCACTAGGCACTGCTGTAACAGCCCCCTCGACTCAAATCATCAGCGACCAGGGTCAGAGGTGGCAAAGAGCGAGTCCTCACCCGTCAGTCACGCAGAGAGCGTGAGCCGTGCTGGGAACTTGCCCCACACTCTTCCCCAACCACCTGCAGGGCACGGGGCTGAGCAAGGAGCAGAGCAAGGAGCAGCAAACAGGACTAGGAGGCAGTTACTGCCCCAGAGCTGCTGCGGGGCAGAGCACGTGGTGCCTGGCTTTGTGCAGCACCGACTCGGTCCTCTTGCAAAGCCCTGCGTGTCGGAGCAGCTGCTCCCGGCCCTGCAGCACGGAACCTCACACAGTGGTTCCCAGGAGAGCCGTGGGATTCAGCAAGGAGAATTTTATTGCGGAGTGCAACGTGCTACTTGGCCTCAAAGCACTAAGGATCGCAGTTCAGGCCTGCGCAGAGGGAAGCCGGGCTCCTCTCGGTGCACGCAGAAGAGCAGCTGTTCAGTATTTACAGACAGCACAAATCGTTTTAGCCGAAAGAGTAAAGAACCCGCAGCACCCTGGGAACCGTGGCCAAAAGCCCTGCAACAGGCCAGGTCCTTTGGTAAGCAGAGTTATTCTTTGTATCTCGGATTGTTATGCTTCCCACAGCTTTTCCAGTCAGGAAGTGCCTGATGTGACAAACATTTGGAGTCTAAGATAAGCGGGAATCTCTGGGTCATAACCAGTGGAAGTGTCCCAGTCTTGGGTTGCGTTGGCGGTCGAGGGCTGAGGCGTGAGCCCTGCTGAGAGGCTCACACGAGCGTGCCGATGCTGCCGGCGCGCTGACACGTAGCAGCCCGTGCGAGCAGAGCTGTGCAGGGCTCAGCCCCAAGGGCAGCTGTAACCTCCCCATCTCCTCGGTGCTTCCCCCGTGTCTGCCTTGCTGCCGGTACCCCCGGAGCAGCCCGCCTGTTCCTGCAGGGCTGTGACAAGGACGCAGCCCTGCCTGTGTTGGGCCCTGCGTCGGATGCTGCTCTCCTCACCAAGACCCCTCTGCCCTACGCTGGCTTCCCGGGGCCACACGGGAACTCACCCACACTTGCCTTTGTTTTTAGAAGCCAGTTTCTCAGCCTCCCTGGGGGTCTTGAAGAGGACTGGCTCACTGGCAGGGCTCTGGCCTTGGATGCTGATGGACTGGACGTGCACTATGTACTCAGTGTCCTCCTCTAGGTCCCAGAGGGCGCAGGAGCGGGTGGTGGTGTTCACCTCCTGGATGAAGCGCAGCATCCGCACGTCCTTCTTCTGGAAGCCGAGAGAGCAGAGCACAGAGAGGTGGAGAGGCCTCGCGGGCGCGCTGCTGTGACCTAACACTGCTGAGTCCTGCCCTGTCCACCACGGCCATGGACACCGCCGGACCCCCTCCTCCCTGCAGCTGCCAGCAGGGGAAGGGCTGCTGCAGAGAGGACGGGGAGCAAGTTCCCTTCCAGACCATGAGGGATAGGGCGGGAGGAATGGGCTTAAACTGCAGCAAGAGCATGTGGGAAGGGACACCCTGGGGTGGAGAAGAGCACGACTGAATGTGAGTAACCATCAGCACTGTACCTGTTGGGAAATGGCAAATCCAATGACAACTTCGTCCTCCAGAACGTCCCAAGTCACAACGGCTGAGTTGGCTTTCAGGTGTCTGACTGTGACGTTCACTGGAGCCGACGGGCCGTCTGCAAGGAGAGAACGCGGAGGCTTTACCGAGGCGAAGCCGCGGGCAGGACGGAGCAGGGAGCGGGGAAGGACCTTGCTAAAAGAAAAGAGGATTTAGCCGAGGTGTCCAGGGCAGGAGAAACCGTGAGCAGCAAATGACCTTCCTGTAAGTGGCCCTGGGTGAGGGGCCTGCAAATGGCAACTCTGCGGGTTTTAATTCGCAGTGATGTTCTGGGGTGTCCCTGCTGAGAACGCGGCGTGTTGAACGTGTGAAGTACCTGGCCGTTCGGAGCAGCTTCTGTTGGCAGCACGGCCTCTCGTTCGTGTCGTCCTCCTCAGCCCAGCGCCGCCTTGTCTGTGGTGTCTCCCGCTGCAGTCTGACAGTGGGAGCTGGGGGAGAGGCAGAGCGTGCCTCGCAAGTGTGCAAAGGTGAATGCTTTGACGAGCATTGGTGAGATCTGAAGGGCAGGTGTGGGGAACAGGAGTGTTTCTCTGTCTCTTCCATGTTGGTTTGATAGAATTTCGCAGGCGATGCCCGTGAGGCCGCTGGGCTAGCAGGGATTTCCTTATTACTTAGCTCACGCGGTTTGAATGTGCAGGTTGTGGGGCTCATGGGCCGTCTCTGGAGCGGTCAGTGAACTCCAACACCCGATCACTTAAGCGATCAAGATAAACAGGCTGTAATGGCACCAGCAACCACTGTAAGGTGACACGGGCCAGCGGGAAGCGGTCACCGGAGGCGCCGCGTTCGGGCTTCGGATGGCAGCTCAAGAGCGCGGCTGCCGGTGCCCGACTGCAGGGCTGCGCTGCCAGCCTTGCCAAGGTGAGCTGGGCTTGGGTGACCATGGGCTCACACCCTCGGTGGGAGTCTTCCTGAGGGGAAGAGTCCTTCCAGTGCCGAGAGCAGCCCGTTGGATTCCTGCCCCCTCCCCACTGGTAAAATGTGATTGATAGGCTCCAACTCTTGCCCCTAAGTAGGCTGCTGGGGTTCACACTCTCCCAGGGAGGCCAATAGGATGAGAAGAGGGCATTTTTCTCTGACTCTTGCCAAATAATGCTGCTTTTATTGCTTTGTAACCATCGTGGGGCCCTCCATTCTGGGGCTGGGCTGGGGTCAGCAGTAAAAGAATGCATGTGTGCACATCTCCAGTAACGCTCGTGGGATTTATAGTCAGTCCCAGCCGCCTGGATGTGGCTGAAAATATTCTAGCTCTCGTGTCAAATGTCTCCTAACAACTGACTTCACTCCTGGTGAATGTTCCTGAGGGAACAGCAAAGCCATGGGAGCACAGTATTCCCTGCTGAAGGTCAATCCTATTCTATGGGTAGAAGAGCAACGACTATTCCCTTCTCTCCTCCCTAAACAACACCCAGAGTCCAGCTTCCCTTGCTGGCGGGTGGGAGACCCACATCCACTGGGCCTGATAGTGAAGCCCTTAGGAATAGGATTCCTGCACGGACCATGCAGGCCCCGCAGACTCCGGCTGCAGCAGCAGGACCAAGGACGAGCCGAGGACACAGATTATCCTTCTCGTAGCAGAGCGCTGGTCCCTTTTGGACTCAGCTCCCTGCTGTAACATGGAGAAGGGCCGTGGGTCTGCGGTTCCTCAGCGTCCCCACGACTGAAGCCACGTGCCAGTCGGAGTAAGGTCTAATTTTAGGAAGGGGCAGTCAGCAGAGGGGAATGTGCACTGGGAAGCTCTGTGAGTCATGCCTGATGAATTGGCTAGAACATACGGAGGGCATGACGGAGTTGAGAGATGGGAGACAAAACAGTCTCCAGCTGCAGCCAGGCACTTCAGCCTTCTCAAAGTATCGCTCTACAGTTAAATCCCAGCACAGTTGTCTCTTCTGGATATTTTTAGGAGAAGCCACCACTGATTTACCCTGCTTAGGTCAAGGAGGCTTTGAAAACTGATGAATTAACCACGTTGGAACAGAGAGGAAAGTATCAGTGAAAGAGCTTTGAGCTGGGAAAAGGGAACCTACAATGCACTGCAGTTTGTACCTTTTTAAAGTTGTGACCTTGAGGAAGTCCTAGCATAAGAAAAAGATAAGTTTTCTGGTAACTTAAAATGTGAGGGAATTAGAAGGACATTGAACTGGAGGAGAACAAAGAGCCTGTCTGGGAGTTGGGAGAGGGCAGGGGCTGCAGGATGGAAGGGGAGCACCTGGCAAAGCTGCAGCCCAAGTATTGGAGCCTGTAACATGGGACTCTCCAAAGGCAGAAGAGGGAGGAGATCCGTGTGGACCAGAGCTCTTAACAACCCCCACCCTTGATAGTAAGACCTGAGAGAGAAACAAGGATAGTTGAAGTCAGCAGATAATATGCCAGAATTTAGGACAGCAGATCTGGCTGTGTTTCTGCCTCAGTACTACGGATTAGGAGTCGCTACACATAAATCAGTGATGTCAGACCAGCATAAAAGCGATACGAAAAGAGAATTGCACACAGCGTTTGACAGAAGTACAAAGCCAGGAAAATGAGTTCCCTGCTCCCAGAGTTGAGTGGATAATTTGGAACCAAAAATTTAATCCATGAGGATGCTTTTCTCTCTGCTCCCAGGAGATACATGATGAGATCATGACTTTCTAAAATCTAATCACTGTTCCAAGATACTCCACACCGCTTTTGGCTCCCTGGACCAATTGCAGTTCTTTGTAGTGCCAGCTGGACTGGGGTCAGGTGGAGAAGACAATTTCTGTTTCCCAGCTTGTTCTAGGGGATCAGCATCCCCAGCAGAGCCTTGAGATGCCAAATCCAAAGGTTTGGTTCCTTTTAGACTCATACACAACTCCTGGAAACTTTGATTCTGTGTCTGCAGCAGCCGGGGATGCTTGTGATGTTCTTAGGAGCAGGTTTAGAGGGGCAGATGCCTCAGAGGGAATCAATTCCTCTCTTGGTGCAAGACAGTGAGGAATGTGCTGTCCATCAAGCCTTTCTCGTGCATATTTACTCCGAAGGTACTGAGGACAGCACATCCTCTGTCTGGTTCGTAAGGAGCCCATATGGTACAAGGCTTGTTGTTTAGCTGCAACGGCAACCTCTGTTTAGCAGAGGCTGCAACGGCAACCTGAACGAATTGCACATTGCAAACTGGCAGAGGATCTGTTTGGCCAAATTTGAATTTAGAAATGAAAATTTGCTCTCTTTCATGCCGGCAGAACTTGCAGCCCTCTGATTAATTAAGATAAACTTATGGCCTTTTCTAAGTGGGAATGTATGCTTCAGAACTGATCGTGCTTAAACTGTGTCTCTCTTTCTTTTCACAGGGACCTCTCATCAGGTGAGTTGCAGCCCTCCATCCCCCAGGAATGTGTGTCTCAGCCCTGCCTCACTCCTACCCACCCTGAGCCCTTTTGGCAGGAGCAGGTCAGGGCCTCTTCCACACAGCAAGGAGGCGTAAGCAGTGAAGATTACCCTTAATCCCCTCTTAATGCTGAGAACTCCTTCTAGCCTCTCATTAAACGCTCTGCTGATTATTAATGGACTTTCATTTGAGAAAAGGGGAGAGAAAAAAATCCACTTTACAGCTTTGGGCTGATTCCTCCCTGGCTTTTCACTGTCAACGCAGCAGCTGCTGGCACAAGGAAACAGAAACCACCCACCCGCCCCTTGCGTTGCCTTCATCATTGGAGCCATAACAGGGACAGGATGCGGAGGGGAGAAGAGAAGAGAGCAGGTATGTCCCCAGGCACTGCCACAGCGCGTCTGGGCCACCAGAGTGGCTGCCTGAGAGCCTGAGGTCACGGCTGCTGCCGCTCGGCACATGGGCTAAGTCCTCCTGGCCCATCTGAGAGTGGGAGGAGCGCGCGCCGGGCCGGTGCCAGAGCACGGCAGGGTGGAAGCCACCCCCTGCTCGAGGCGTCGTCACCCAGCAGCTGGGCTGAAGCTGCCGCTCGCCCCGTGCTGGTCGCTTCCCTCCCGCGTGCCCAGACCGTCAGGCACCACTGTGTGTGCCCGTAGCTTCTGCCCGGTAGAGCTCAGGGATATCAAACAGCCTCTGCATAGCTAGCTTCAAAGGGGTATTTAACACCACAAAGTATAGCTCTTTATGCTTTTACACTTTCCTAATGCTTTTAAGTAGAGAGAGCATATAAATGGGTGCTGGGGAGACAACACGAGGCCCTCTGTTAATTGACATCTTGCCTTAAGGTCTGTTCAAAGGATCCTTAATGACAGCTCGGCTCTGCCTTTGAGGCTGCTCTCAGTTTGCAGTTTCTGCTGTCCAGCCATGAGCTCTTAGGATGTAGCTGTAGTTGGGGGCCAACTTGCTGCCCCTGCCGTGGAAGGTGCCAGAGGAGCCATCCGCATAGAGTACAAGGAAGGAAAGGAAGACTGTGCTAGTATCCCACCCTTTGAGGCCAGCTCTGGTAGCAGAGTCATCTGCTCTGGCCATAGATTTGTTATTAGAGTGTGTCTCCAGGTTTATCTCTGCTGCCAAGGGATCCAACTTCCTCATAAATCTGCTGCCTTCCAGTCTGACTTTCTTGGAAAATGCAAACAGGGCTAATGCACTTGGAAGTGGCTGGAGTAAAATGCAGTTGCTTCCTACACGGGCAGGGCTACGCTGTAATCACAGCATCTCCAGCGCAGTTAGCTCCAGCGACCAAAGTGCCTGCCAGGGCTCTCACGTGGCTCGTTCAGCGCCGCTCCTCCGTTCCCTGGGCCCGGCAGCACCTGCGAGCTCCCTGCCCTTTCCTGTGGGGAGCACTAAATGTCAGCCTTAAATCACAGCTGCTCTTTGCTCCTGCGCTGCGACCTTTCCTGCGGACGCAGGAGATGGGAGAGCACGACCCGCGAGGGGAAGGAGCATCCGCTGAGGCCCCGTGCGATGTCCCGGCCGCAGCTCCGCGGCGCAGGCGCGCCTGCCCTGGGCACGAGGCCTGCCTTGCCGCAGCAGCGCAGTGAGTGTGACAAGACCTGCCTTGCTGCCTCTCGGAGCCTCCCTGCTCTCCCAGCAGGGCCCTCTTCACTGGGTATAATTGCTTGTCGGCTTTCTGGGGGATTTAGCAAGGGCTGGGGCACTGTTCGGCTTCCCTGAGTGTTTTAATGACGAGAACCTGCAGGGGAGTGGGAGGGAGCAGGGACCCACCGCTGCCAGCCCCGCTCCCGTCGCATGGGAACGGGGCTCTCTGCTAAGCTCTGGCTCTTTCAAAGAGCAGAAAGACCAACTGGTGGGTTTTTAGTCTGGAAAAGAGTCCATTATTTCCTGCTGACCACCCACTCCCATGGACTAATGGGAATGATGTAAGATGTATAAGGGAAGGTCGTCAGAGGCAGCATGGGGTGAGCGTGGAGTCTGCTGGCTGGCCGGTTGCCACCAGGACCTGGTTCCCCCCAGAGAGCGGCTTGCTCTCTGCCCTTGCATCAACCCCATTTGTGCTGTTCACGTAAAGATCTTCATGCCTCAGTGCTCAATACATTTGTGCTTTTAACTGAATTATACTCGTATCAGGCCTTAATTTGGCCTGAGGGTACTTTATAAAGCAGGAGGGATTTATTTAACAGTAAGTGCTGAAAGGACTGAGTCACATTCAGCACCAGTACGAGTGGGCACAGCTCCATGGAAAGCTGCTTTGCATTGTGCCCGCTGTGCCCGCGCGTGGTTGATGTGTGTGAGCCTGTCCCTCTCCAGAACGCACTCCGCTTTTCCCATGGATGTTCCCAGCAGGAGGGGATGTTCGGAGCGGCTTTGCGCAGCAGCCTCCCTGCTGAGGGCCTGACACCGAGGTCAGAAGCCTCCACATTTCAATTAAATCTCTGGTGCGGAATGCAGGAGTCAGGAAGATGCTCGTGTCATTCGTCAGCTGGCCGGGAATCTCGGTGGCCTTTGAGAGCTGGGGCCAGCTGCAAATAGCTGCCCCCGACAGCCCCTGGGGCGGGCAGAGCGCCCGTGTCGCTGCCTCCTGGCTCTGATCCCGCCGGACAGGGGGACTTGGCTCCGACGGCTGGGAGGAAGAGGTCGAGGAAGAGCCCGCGGAAAGTCTCATCTTTCCCTTGCATCCTGCAGGAATAACTGGCTCCAGTTGCTCGACGGCTGCAAACTGGCGGGGCTGCTCCTTGCCCCGGGAAGCTGTGGGGGCCTTGGCCTGTTCCGAGGTGTCTCAGCGTTTTGCACAGCCCCGACACTCTTGCAGTCCTGGCAGCCCCGTGCTCAGCTCGCTTCCCCGTTTCACTGCGAGTTCAAGCCTGAGCTGTATTGCACATCTGCTAACTAAACACCAGGCGTGTGAGAGCTCCCCTTGAGCAGGCAGCAGCGGGGAGGAGTTGGAGGGTTCACTACACCGGCTGAGGCTACCAGAGCACCTTCCCGGGCCCTCCGAGGGCTTCGGGAGCCCCGACACCATCAGCAGGGACCTCGGCGTTCGGAGGACCAGCGAGGCTGGCGGCGATGCTGCCCCCGCTGTGCGTGACCTTGGGCGAGCCGCTCCATCCCCTCATGCAGCTCCCTGCATGGGCTCGGAGCGAGGGCCCGGCTGCTGCGGCGCAAGGTCGCGGCGCTCGGAGCGGGAGCGGGGCTCCAGCGCGGGCGCGCCGGCCGCGCCGTGCGCGTGGATGGGCAGAGCAGCGGCGCGGGAGGGCTCGCGGTGCTCAAACGCTGCCTGCGCGGCAGCCGTGGGCAGGGACGCGGCTCCCTGTTTACTCTCAGCTCCCGGCTGAGGTGATTCAAGGATAAGGAGGAGCAGGGGCGAGCGTCCTCGTTTGCAGAGGCCTGGCGAGGCGGCTGCTCTTGCCGATGCCTCCGTTGCACTGGGGTGCTTTCCCTGTTGCTCCCTCCTTTCAGGAATGTTTAATTCATTATCCTGCGACCACCGGTTCCGGAATGGTGAATTTGGCACAGCAGTGTCCGGCCAAGGACACCCTTGTCAAAGCAAAGGCACTGGGGGGGTCTGTGCACCCCCTCCCAGCACAGCTGGGATAACTCTGGCCCTGTGCAGGGCTGGCCCAGGCCCAGGAATTCCCACTCCCCAGGCCACACAGCACCAGCAGCCCTCGCCAGCCCTCTGGAACGCCGGATATTCCGGCAGTCTGTGCCTTGGGAATCGCAGCAGCTGTTCCAGGCTGATCACAGCCGTGCAGCCAGCGAGTCTGGCACGGCCCGAGGGAAGCAGCGCCGGAGCGGTGGCACCCCCAGGTGCATCTGCAGCCTCCTGCCCGGCTCCCTGTGGGAATTGGCTCCTTGGGGACCCCTGCCCTGCAGGAGGGCTTTGCCCGGAGCAGCTCGGCCCAGAGGGGCCTGCGTTTAGCCCTGGGCTGTCCAGGAAGCCGATGCGCTCCCGGGGCGGCCGGGCTCGTCCTGCCGAGCTCCCCAGGCCCGCGGCAGCCGCGGGACCTCGGTGTCCCCTGGCAGCCCTGGGGAACGGGGGATGGAGAATGGGATTGCCAAGGGGAGCGGAGCGGCCCCGGTGCCTCCCCTGCTCCCGTGGGGCCTCCGGGCCGGGCAGGAGCCGCCGCAGGGACTGGGGGATTCGCCCTCGCGGGGCCGGGGCTGCCCCGCGGCTGCCGCCCCCGCCCGCGGGCTCTTCCAACGCCCCGTCCCGGAGCTGCCTCCTCCGGGGGTCCCGGCTGGGTGCCCCGGGCTCTGCCTTGGCGGGCGAGCGCCCGGCTGCTCCCGCAGCTCCGGGCAGCCGCAAGCGACGAAGCGGCGGCCGGCGATGCCGGGAAACTCCTTCCCTGGCGGCGGAGCCCCCGCCGCGCTCGGTGCCCCCCGCGGCCCCCGGAGCCGGTTCCGGAGCCGGTGCCGGCCGCCCTTACCTGCCTCCACGGGCATCAGGCTGGCGTAGCTGAAGCAGAGCAGGAGCGCGGCGCCGGTGCAGCCCGGGGAAGGCTCC
>PTEX01000061.1:2880900-2897493 GCA_003342815.1 Eudromia elegans | reverse complement strand
CCTCTCGGCCTCCCCGTCCTCGCCCTCCCGGGGGGCCGGGGACCCGACCCCCACCCCGGGCCGCTCCTGGCCCCGCTCGGGGCTGCCCCGAGGCCGTCCCGGTACCGGCTCTGAGGCGGTGGGCCCCCGGGGCAGCCTCTCCCGTGGCTGCGTGTCCGGGTTAGCGCAGCCGGCACCGCGTTCCCGTCCTGCCCCTGCCTCGTGTGCACGGAGGGAGTGGGAGCGATGCCACCGCCCCGGCTGGCGGGTGCCAAACTCCGCGTCCCTCGGTGGGGACACCCGCTCCGGCCGGCACCGGGGAGCTGGGCCCCGTCCCCGGCAGCCCGTGAAGACCCTCCGGAATGCCGGGGCTGCGGCTGCTGCTCCGGGCGCCATCCCCGGCAGGTGCCTCCCATGGGTGCCCTGCCCACGCTGCCACGTCGCGAGCCGAGGCACACGGGTCCCCTCGGGTCCCCCTTGCACCCACGCGGTCACAGCGAGGCCACCTCCCAATGGGTGCGAGTGTCCCTAGGCCGCAGTGCAGGATGGGAGCGTCCCCAGTGTCCCCCAGCACAGGCCACCTCGTGCCTAAGGAAGCGGAGGTGACAAGTGGGGTTGGTGCCGCTCAAAGGTGGGATGTGATTCCTGGTGCTGCCGGTCGGCGGGACACGGGGCCCACGCGGCCCCTCCACCCGGCGGCAGTTTCGGCATTTTGACTGAGGAGGAGCAGGGGCCAGAGCAGGGGCGGGGGCTCTGCCTTGAGAAGGGCCTGGCCAGTGTCCCCTGCCCGGCCACGTGTCCTGTCCCCCAGCTTCCGGCACCATGTCCAGACTGTCCTGGAGCAGGACGGGCATCCACTGGGCTCTGCCAGCCCCGCTGCAGCGCCCGGTGCGGGATGGGGACGCAGGGTGGGGACATTGGCAAGGTGGGGACGTTAGCAGGGTTGGGATGCAGGATGGGGACCCTGGTGGGATGGGGACCCTGGCAGGGCGCTGGCAGGATGGGGACCCTGGTGGGATGGGAACCCTGGCAGGGCGCTGGCAGGCCCCGCGCCGCCGGTGCCGGTGCCGGGCGGGCGGCCCGGACAGGCCCCTGCTGCCACCTGCCGACGTCCCGCGGCAGATCCCGGCGCGGGGCCGGGTCGCAGCCCTGCGGGCCCCGGGCAGCGCCCGGTGTCCCCCCCGGCCGCAGCAGGGCCTGGTTCTCCCTGCCCCCTCCCCCGAGGCTGGGGGGTCTCGGGGTGCAGAGGCCCTGGACGGGGACCCCGCAGGGCCCTCGCGTGGTGCCCCCCAGCCCTGCGCCCTCCTGGCGGCACCAGCGGCGGCCCCGAGGCCACCCCGCAGCCGGGGCCGCGAGAGGGAGCCCGGGGCTCGCGGCCACCGCGCTTAACCCGTGCGGCGCCGGGACAAGGACACGGGACACGGGACACGGGACACGGGACACGGGACACGGGACACGGGCTCCCCGCGGCCGCAACCTGCAGCGCTGGCACGGGGGGCGCTCGGGGCTCGTGCCCGGGGCAGGGGCAGCAGCGCCCCGAGTCCTCCCCGCGCAGGAGCCGCCCGCGCCCCGAGGGTCCCCGGACCCCAGCCCGGGCGGCGGCGCCGCTGGCCTCGACCTTCTCCAAGGCCTTTCCCGCCCTTGGGCACTCCGTGGTTCCACGGACACGGGGCCGCGCGGGGCCCGGGCGCTGCGGAGCCGCCCGTGCGAGCGGGGCCGGCGCTGAGCAGCCCCGCGGCCCTCGGGGCACCAAGCCTATTAGGGCGGGAATTACCCAAATGGGTTTGGGCGGCGAGCCGCCTGATCTGGGCATTTGCGCCTAATCCCGGCTCTGCCTCCAGCGCCGCGGCCCCCCCGCCGCGCGGGCCCGCGGCCGCCGCCTCCTCGCGTGGGGCGCGGGGCCGGAGCCACCGCGCGGGGACGGGGACCAGGACGGGGACCGGGACCGGATCGAGGGCGGCCTCCCCCGCCCAGCGTCTCCCATCCCTCTCCAGGAATGCGCAGCAGGATGCGGGATATGGGATGCGGGATGCGGGATGTGGGAGCGGTCGGGATGGCCACTCCGTAGGGCAGCTCCATCCTTGACCTTCTGAGCGGCCCTGGGGCCCTGCCCGGCTGCCCGGGCGGGTGGAGAGGGGCTGGGAAGGCGCCCACGGGACACGGGTGGCACCGGGCAGCGCGCTGGGCCCTGCGGAGCCGCGTGTGCCACAGCCCGGGCGCCCTGCATGAGTGTGCATGCGTGTGCGTGTGTGTGTGTGTGCACATGTGTGTGCTATGTGTGCACATATGTGCATGTGTGTGCGCATGTGTGCGCGTGTGTGTGCATGTGTACCTGTGTGCATGTGTGCATGTGTGTATACATGCGTGTGTTCATGTGTGTGCGTGTGTGCATGTGTGTGCACCTGTGTGCATGTGTGTGTGCATGTGTGTGTGCGTGTGTGTATGTGTGTGCACGTGTGTGCAGGTGTGTGTGCACGTGTGTGTGCATGTGTGTGCACGTGTGTGTGTGCATGTGTGTGTGCGTGTGTGCACGTGTGTGTGTGCATGTGTGTGTATGTGTGTGTGCATGAGTGTGTGCACGTGTGTGCAGGTGTGTGTGCACGTGTGTGTGCATGTGTGTGCACGTGTGTGTGTGCAGGTGTGTGTGCATGTGTGTGCACGTGTGTGTGTGCATGTGTGTGTATGTGTGTGTGCATGTGTGTGTGCATGAGTGTGTGCACGTGTGTGCCCAGGCCCACACACTGCCCTTGCCCCTGTGGGCGCTGCCACCAGCACCAGGAAGAACCTGCTGCCAGCACCAGGAGGAGGAGGAGGAAGAGGAAGCTCCCGGCCCCGACCGGAGCTGAGCGGAGCCCCCGGCCCTTCCTAGAGCCTCCCCGTGGCCTCCCCCGGCCGACCGAGCGCCGGCACCGGGTGGCCGCAGGGCTGGGGTGGGTGGCCGCGGCCCCAGCCCCCCGTGTTACCCCCCTCCTGAAATCCCCGGTGTTGAGGGGGATTAGGGGGTTTAGGGCTGGGATGGCATCGGAAATGGGATGCGTTCAAATCACCCTGCGTCACTTGTGCCCTCCACCGCTCCTGCGGAGGGGGATTAAAATAGATATGAAGATTATCGGTGGAGAGGGCGGGGGGAGAAGGGCCCCCCCTCCTCGGGGAGCCCCGCTCTGTCCCGGCTCCCCTTGGGCCCCAGGTCCCCCCACGGAGCCTCCCGACCCCAACCCGGCTCCGGAACGGCCCCTTGAACCGGAGGCCCCTGGGGCCGGGGCGGGAACAGGCCGGGCCCCGGCGCCCAAGAAGGCCCCGGGCAGCCCCAAACCGGTGCCTTGGGCTCCAGGGCAGAGCCCCGCGGCCTCCTTCCCTGGGGGGGGGTCCCTGCAGCACCTGCCCCCGGGCGGGTCCTTCCTGGGGTCCCTGGCCCCACGTGCCTGGTTAGGGGGTTCCTTGTCCCCCCATGCCCTGGGGCTGCCCCCCCAACCTGAGCAGCGGCTGTGGGGGTGCTGCTGTGGTCCATAACCCCCCCCCTCGGCTCTGCTGGAGTGAGGATGGGGCGGGGGGGGTTGGGGGGAGCCCAGCGCTGCTTTGGGAAGGGGGGTCCCAGCCCCACAATCCCACGGGAAGGGGAGTCCAAGGAGGGGGTGCTCCGGTCACCGCTCCATCCTCTGGGGGGGCTGTGGGCAGTGAGGACCCCCCTGCGAAGGGGCTGCAGCGCCCCGGGCCACCCTGCTGCCCCTGGCGGGGGCTGGGCTCGGCGGGGGGGTGGGAGGGGACACTCAAGGTCACTGCAGGGTCCCCAGGTGTCCCCCTGCGCCCCTCCTGGCTCCCGTCCCCATGGTGGGCGCTATGGGACCGGAGGCGCCCGGTGTGGGGAGGGGTCCCGTCCACTGCAGGGACCTGCAGCCCCCAGCCCCCCCCCCCGGGGCCCTGGCACCAGCCGGAGGCATCAAATATTAACGGAGCAGCCGGAGGAGCTGGAAATATCCCACCCACCCGGGAGCTGACCCAGATCCGGGGCCCAGCCCCGTCCCCCCTGCAGGCTCTGCCCCTCCTGCCGCGCTGGGTCTATATATACTGCCTATATATTATGCAAATGAGCTATAAGGGGCTGCTATGCAAATGAGGGGGGCCGTCGCCGCCGGTGGCAGGGCTGTCCCCGGGCCCGGCCCCGCTGGCGCAGAGCGGGCGCGGGGCATGGGGGGGGCCGCATCGGCCTCCGCGCCCGCCCTGCCGCCCGGGGGCCGCCCGCGAGCCGCCCCGTAGCGCCCGGAGCCGCCGCCATGGGCAAGCAGAACAGCAAGCTGCGCCCGGAGATGCTCCAGGACCTGCGCGAGAACACCGAGTTCTCGGAGCTGGAGCTGCAGGGCTGGTACAAGGGCTTCCTCAAGGACTGCCCCAGCGGCATCCTCAACGTGGAGGAGTTCAAGAAGATCTACGCCAACTTCTTCCCCTACGGCGACGCCTCCAAGTTCGCCGAGCACGTCTTCCGCACCTTCGACACCAACGGCGACGGCACCATCGACTTCCGCGAGTTCATCATCGCGCTGAGCGTCACGTCCCGCGGCAAGCTGGAGCAGAAGCTCATGTGGGCCTTCAGCATGTACGACCTGGACGGCAACGGCTACATCAGCCGCGAGGAGATGCTCGAGATCGTGCAGGTAGCGGCCCCCAGCCCCTCGCGGCCCCCCGTGCCCGGGCAGGGGCCGGTCCCCCTTCCCCGTGCGCCGGGTGTCGCTTCCCTGGCTCCGAGAGCCGGAGCGGAGCCCGGAGGCGCCCGGAGCCGCCGCGCTCCTCCCGCCTCCCTCTCCCCAGGCCATCTACAAGATGGTCTCCTCCGTGATGAACATGCCCGAAGATGAATCGACTCCCGAGAAACGGACGGAAAAAATCTTCCGACAGATGGATACTAATAACGACGGTAAATGAGAGGGGCTGGAGGGGATTAAGGCAAAGGTCTCATGGCTAAATCCAGGGGGTTTAGCGGGAGCCGCGCGCGCTGATTAAATGGCTCGCGGCCGCCGGGCGGGCTGGGGCGGGACCCGGGGGCTCGGGGTGGCCGCGGGTGGCCGGCGGTGGCCGCGGCCTCCCGAGCGGCCCTTGTCCCCGCAGGGAAGCTCTCGCTGGAGGAGTTCATCAGAGGAGCCAAGAGCGACCCGTCCATCGTGCGCCTGCTGCAGTGCGACCCCAGCGGCGCCGCGCAGCTCTGAGCCCCCACGTCCCGCACGTCCCGCGCGTCCCCACGCGTCCCCACGCGTCCCCATGTCCCGCACGCCCGTCCCAGCCCCGCATGGCCCCAGTCCCGGGCGCCGCCCGCCAGCGAGGAGAGCACCGGGGCTGCCACCACCCCAGAATAAAGATTGTCCCGGAGCAGCCGCTGGTGGGGAAGGGGCCGTCACTGCCCGGCGAGGGGCGGCCGCGTCCTGGCGCTGTGTCCCGGGAGCCACCGGCCGTGGGGCAGGACGAGCCCGAGGGGACGGGGACAGGGACGGGGTCCCCTCTCTGCGGGGAGGAGGCGGAGGGAGGGCAGCGGGTGCTGGAGATCCCCGCGGAGCTGAGCACGAGGGGCCGGAGGAAGAGCAGGGAGCGGGGACGGGGCCCCTGCCCACCCCGAACTGCTCCAAGAGGCCGTGGGTGCCAGGGCACCCCCAGGACGTGCGTAGCCATGGGTGGCGTGGAGGGGGCACCACCCGGTATGGGATCGAGGGGGCACCCGAGGGTGGGACGGATGACGAGCGCCTCGGTGCAAGGGCAGCCCCGGGCAGGACATCACGTTCCTGCCGCTGCTCCTGGCGGGCGGCCCCGGCCGGGCTCCCTGGGGCCAGTCCCAGCGCCGGCTCCATTGGATCGGAGCAGCCCAGGGCTCAGGGGCGGCCGGGGCGGGCGCAGGACGGGCCAGGGCAGCTCCTGTGCAGCAGCTTCCTCAGCTCCCGTCCCCTCTTAGTGCCATCCCTGAAGCCTTCAGCCCTGGGGAGGGTGCCCAGGCCCTGCCCGAGCGGAGCCCTCTGTCCCAATGTGTCCCGTGTCCCCCATCCCGCCTGATCGGCAGCTCCCGCGCCAGGGTTGGCCCGTCGGGACCAGTCCTTTGTGCCACCCCAGTACCTGGAGGAGCCTCCTGGTGCGGGGCCTGGGCGGAGGGGAAGGAGAAGGGTCCGGACCTGGCGCGGAGCGGAGAGGCGTCGGGAAGAGCCGCCCGGCACATGGAGCCCCTTCCCCTGGGCCGGCCCCGCTCATCCCGGGGCTGCCCGGGCGGGCGGCGCCTCCTCCCTGCGGGGCCTCCCGGCCGGCCGGTGCTCCCTGCGGAGCCCGGCGGGCACCAGCCCGTGGGGAGCGCGAGGCCGGCGCTGCCCCGGGCGTGGGGGGCTCCGGGGAAGGGCCTGGCTCCCACCCGCCCCTCGCCAGCACGGCGGCCGCCACCGCGCGCCCTGGCTCTGCCGAGGCCACCAAGGCCCTCCCGCTGCCCCGCGTGGGTCCCCAGCGCCCGGGAGCCCCGTCTGGCCTCTGCTTTGACCCTCCTGCTGCGGAGAGGACTCGTCCCCGACGCTGATGGGACAGCAGGGCTCTCCCTTCCCGCTTTCTGAGGCAAAAGAGGGCACAAATCCTGTTGTCCTGTGCAGATACCCCCAGCAAGGGGCAGCAGGAGGCGGAGGATTCACCGCACACCTCCGGAAAGGACTGGCTAGACGCGAGCCCAATGACAACCAGAACCTTTATTCCAACAGTCCCCTAGGCTGTTTGCAGACATACAGACACACGTACATATTTACACTCTGACGCACCTCACAGAGCACTATAAAGCGCTTGAACCAATAAATTAAAACGAAACGAGGGTGGGGGGTGGTTTTCCTTTTGTCATGTACGAGACAGCAGCTCCCCCGGGGCGAGGCTGGGGAGCCAACTGCAGGACTGCAAACAGAAGCCAACGAGGCCGCGACCCTGCCCCAACGGCGCAGCGAGAGCCGGCGCTGCTCCTCATACCCTGGCCTCGATGCACTCCAGCTTGACCATTTCCTCGAGCCTGTAGCTCTCTGCTTGGGCACAGTGGCTCAGGGGGGCACTTGGGCTCTCGGCGCCGCCTGCCCGGGGGGGGCGCGGGCAGCCCGCCGGGGGCTGCGCCCGGGGGGAGCCGCACTCGTCCGACGCGATGTCGGGCACGTCGTCCGACTGGCTGTCGGAGCTCTCCAGGTCGCTCCGTATGCTCTCGGGCTGGGCCAGGGTGATGTCCCAGGTTCTGCTGGCAAGGCAGTCCTTTTGCTCGCAGCTTTGGTGTTTGCACGTCTGCTCCTGCTCGCCATCCTCTTCCTCCTCCTCCTCCTCCTCCTCCTCTTCCTCATTCTCTGCCATTTGGGTGTGGACATGCAGAGAATCCTCCGTGCTGCTGCCGCTGGCCAGCTGGTAGTGACTTGGTTTGGCTTCGATGTCCACCTGGACCTCCATGTTATTGCACTCCCTGCAGAAACGAGCACCACCAGCTACAGCTACATGTGGGGGCTGCTTCCCAACGGTCCCAGCCCTCTTCCCGTGTGAGAAAAGGGATCACTCCACCCTCCAGGGACAAGGAGCAGGCCGGGACCTACAGCCACCTCACCACCCACAGCAGCAGCTCCCGGGGCACAGATGTCTCCCGGTCTCCCACCGCTCTCCTCGCCCCCGCACGTCCTACCTGTCCTGGGGGTTGTAGGAGCTGATGATGGAGCCGGCCATGGCGCGAGTGCTGGCGTTGTCGCTGACAGCGCCCAAGCTGACGGAGTCTTTGGGGAAAATCTCCTTCTGGACGTCTGCCTGCACCTCCAGCCTGCGGGAGAGGATTGCTCAGAAATTACCCGCCTGCTCCCCGAGGGCACCAAACAGTCGCTGCGAGCCCTGGGAAACCAGGTGTCCCCGTGTGCCGGTCCAGCTTGGCACCAAGGGCTTCAACTCCAACGGTTTAGCTCCATTTAGTCTCAGTCTTGGATCCATTTAGGTAAATCCATTCCGTTTTCCATGACGAAGGTGAAGTTGTGTTTATAACTATGACTCATGCAATTCCCGCCAAGACCAGATTTCCACAGATCTAGCACGGAGTCATGATTACATCCTGGTTGCTAGATCAACACGTGTCTCTAATTACCCGGCAGTCTGACTCACAGACGGGCCTGCAGGAAAACTGTGGTGCAACCTCCCGACTTGGAAAGCAGCAATCCTGCCTGCTGCAAGCCAGGAGGGAAGAGGCAGCACCAGGCTGGGATCACAGGACTGGCAGGACTATTAGCCGGCCACGCAGGCATCTCCAGGCTGTTCCCAATTAACCCGGAGCAGCGGCCTCCTGCTTTCAAGGAGCTCGGCAGGGGCAGAAGGTTCTATCAACAGCTGCATCCTCTCTGCAAGCAGCAGCCTAACACTGACCTTGCCACAGACCAAGCAGTGAAAAGATGAGCACAGGACGGGACTCCTGGGCACACAGAGGGCCCCCCGAATGTCCATACAGATCCCAAAGGAAGCCTGTCCCGTTAGCAGGGGCTTTGGCAGCCTCTCGCCCTTCCCGGCCGTGCCTGCAAGCTGAGTTACCTGCTGTACTTGCCCTTGCCTCCGGAGAGGACGCCGCCGCTGAGGGTGCCGCCGGAGAGCGCGGCGAAGCTGGCCGTCTCGCTGTAGGGGCCCTGCGCGACGCTCAGCCCGTCGGTGGGGCTCCCGCTGGTGCTCAGCACGCTCGTCAGCCCCTCGATGCTGCTTTCACCGATGCTGGGGTTCTTCAGGGCTCGCCAGGCATCGGCCACTGGGGGAAGGAACAGCGAGGCCCTCAGAGGAACGTTCGGCCGTGACGGCACGGGCAGAGCTGCAGACCAGACCCGAGCAGCACGATCCTCATCTCAGACACCAGCGGCCAAAGGAAGAACTGAGATTTTGCTACAAGAGCTACACAGCTGATCACCAGCCGAAGACTGAAGAGAACCACTGCTTCTAGCCAAACCCAAGAGAAAACTAAAAGAACAGATGTTCGAGTTGGGAAACACAAGGCTCCCACCGCTTCGCTACAGGAAGCAGGGATAAGGTGGTGCTTTAACCCCTTCCCCACAGCAGTTACCACATTACCTGTGATAGGGCCATCATCTTCGTCAAACTCTATCTTGACGCCCTTCCCGTTGGCTGTGCTAACTCCGCAGCCACCCCCTCGGCACAGCGAGATGGGCACGACGCCGTACACGTAAGCCAGCATGATTGGGACGCCGATGCCTGCGGAAGAGGACGCGCTGAGCTGAGAGGGGCTAGGGCAGAGCTCTGCCGGCCACGCAGGAGGACTCGTGCTCCAGACCCGTGCACGCCCGCTCCAGCGCACGAGGCTGTGCAGCCCGCACGTGACAGGGAGGGAAGTGTGCAGGAAAACACACGGGAGAAATCCACAAACTCCCTCACAGAGCCCGGCTGGGCACTCCTCTCTGTGACTGCTGGCCCAAGGAAGGGAGGAGAGCAGCAGCAACTCACCAACGCTGACCGCAGCGATGACGGGGGAGGCGATGACAGACAGGGTGACCCCACCGGTGATGGCCAAGTTCCTCTTGTGCTTAGATGTTTTCTTTCCCTCGTACCTACTGTGGATCTAAGGGAGGGAGAAGCATCGGGTGAGAAGATGGCCTGGCAGGAGCAAACACCAGCAGACAGTACTAACAAGCTTGTGATTTTACAGCCCTGTCAGCTGCTTTAGCCTATGAAGAACCTCATTCTGACCGCAGATCTCCTCACAGAGCAGACGTGGCATGGTCTGTGTTTGGGGAGCCACGGCAGGGCCCTGCCGTGCCGTGTCCTCCCTCGCAGCACAGGCACAGCAGAGCAGCATCCAAGTGATACCCGGGATCTGGCCACCGCCCCAGAGATGCCCCGTGCCAAAAGGGGCCAGGACTCGCCCCGGCTGCCTCTGCTTCAATGTGCAGCACAACGGGAACGTGATAGTCATTTGAGAGGACAGCAGTCTGAAGGGCTATCAGCCACCACCTTCCCTCTCCCCATACAAAGCCTGAGAGATAAGACAAGCTCTATAAGAGCCAACTGAATTTGAGTTTTATGAAAAGATCCACCCTTCACATCCCGGCTACATTTCTGGGCAGATGCTTTGGCTGCAGAGAACATCCCACGCTGCACACCGCCCAGCTCCAGGCTTGTGTTCCCACACTTACCTTTCTCCCCACATACACTGGGATGCCGATGACCATGGCGGGAATAGCGATGCCAGCAATGAGAGAGATTCCTACGGGAGCCCCGATCAATGTGCCCAACTGCCAGAGGATTTTCTTTTTACGGCTCCATGGCTTTTTGCCCCAGAACGTACAGCCAGAGGGGCTGCAATGGAAGGAAAAGAGTTTAAAACACACAGAACTCCACAATTCCTGGGTGTTCCAAAGAACTCCAAGTTCAACATCCACAAGAACAAAACCCAAAACTTAGGAAATGGGTAAGCAACATGCAAAAAACCCGCCCCTCTTCTTCTCCACCAAGATTAATTTGCTCATCAAGGTCATCGTGACATGTCTGGGACTGTGTTTAATGCTCAGAATGTTAAGAGCTCTCACATGCAACTTTTTCAGTCAGTTGAGCCTTTCCTGGTATGGAAGAGCCTCCTTACTTTACTGCAGGAGGAAAGTTCAAATCTTTAGGAAGGAAGAAGACAGTTCTGCTGTCTGGTTCTGGAGGGGCAAGGGGATGAAAGACAAGTGCATGCAATTAAACCCCCCTTGGAGAAGTGGGGCCACCACAGAGAGAGGGGCCCACGTGCGTTGCTCTCCTTCGCACCTGAGGTAATGCAGATCCGAGATCTCCTTCATGCAGAGCCAGCAGAACTCGCAGCCACACACTGCGCAGGTCATGTGGTTGCAGCTGCCGTCGTTCATCTTGATGATATACGCGCTGCAACGGGGACATGGCTTGATGTCATCCGCTGTGGGGAGGAGGGAAGCAAGGCACTGAGTCGGACTCTGCGCGCCGGGGCTGTCAATAGCCAGGGAGGGGGGGTCTCTGTACAGTGAGAAACCCTTGGGTTCTATGAAGGCCGAGCAAATTTGCTAGTCAAATACAAGGTGGGGACAGATACAGCCAACTGGTTCTGTCTTCAGCCCCTCTACAGAGCGAGAAGATAATACTGAAGAGCCAAAGCTATTTGCCTGGACAGCAGGACTGAGAACAACCGTCATTTTAGAAGCTTATTCTAGGCTTGAATGGGATCTCTTCCAGAACATGCTTAAACCCTGGGAACAAGTTATACCTGCCCTGAGCCAGGCAAGACAACAGTGTCAGCAAGAACCATTACGAAATCACTCCACTAAGGTGATTCACGGGCCAAGACCGGCAGAACAAGCGGGAGAACCAGGGAGCAGAGAAGCTCTGGGCCGGGTCCGGAGGCAGCCCGGAGCAGGGTCGAGCCCGCCGCTGCCCACGGGAGCCTGCAGCACGTGCTGCGCAGTGCCCGCCGTGCCGCTGGCCTCTTCTCAGTGGTGGCTAGTGATAGAACTAGGGGAAATGGCCAAAAATTGAGGCACCAAAAGTTCCACAGGAACTTGAGGAAGAATTTCTTAACGGTGAGGGTGACAGAGCACTGGAACAGGCTGCCCAGAGAGGTGGTGGAGTCTCCTTCTCTGGAGATCTTCAAAACCCGCCTGGACATCACCCTGTGCCACATGCTCTAGGGGACCCTGCGTGTGCAGGGGGGTTGGCTAGATGACCTCTACAGGTCCCTTCCAACCCTAGCCATTCTATGATTCTATGATTCTATAGGGAAAAGGGTCCTTCATCTCCTCTTGAATTCGAGTGTCATCTGATCACAGTTATGCAATGACCGGCTGCGCCGCCCAGGCTTTGTTGGCAGCGTCTACAGCCCTCGACAATGTGAAATCCAGCTGCTGAGAGACCAGCTCGCACCTTATTAATCACTGCACTGCATTCAGCAAGGAGCAGGCAGGGCAAAACACTCAAGAGCGGTCCTTTCAGGGGCTAAGCTCTATGCACTTCCCAGGAGGAATCTCTTTGGACAGGACGGATTGCTCAGAGACTACTTTTTTGTTTGCTGGTTTGCAGCACAGCTGGTGGCAGTGTCTCTGCTGCCGCAGTTAGAGAGATCTGATAATGGACACGTTGAACCTTGGAGCACAGCTGAGCCACCTTTGAACCACTCGTGGTAGCTGCATATTAACATTTTCCTTCCTGACATGCTCGGAGAAGTAATGCGTTTTATTTGGGGGTGGGGAGGGTTAAAAGCACCTATTTTTTTCAAAGTTTAGATCAGCAAGAAATGAAAACATCCAAGATCAAAACAGCCACAAGCATAGTTGGGGCGGATGAGGAGAGACCGAGTGCTGAGAAAGGCCTCAAACGCACAGCGTCACCTCTGACTGCTCTGCTTCGCTTTCTGCCGTCTTGCAGGAGCCGCCAGACTTGCTCTCGTAATGCGAGAAGGGGAAATGACTCTCAGCTTCACAGCTGTTGTCACCCGCTGCTGCTGGAGACCCTCACGTGTGCCATGTGGCAGCGTTCCCCGCGGGCCACTGACACCCCTCCTTTGATCAGAGGAAGCTCTGCACAACCAGTGGCTTTTTCTCAGCTTCACAGGCAGTACCGAGTAACCAGAAACGCAGGAATCCCTACCCGGCCCGGATTCCTGCCCGTAGCTGAGGCCTGACGTGTGCTTGGTCCGTACTCGGAGCGCCTGTGCCCGCTGCTGGCGGGCCATGTCGCAGGTCTGGTTGGGGTGCCATATCTGCTTGCAGTGGTAGCAGAACTCGGTGTGGCAGCCGTCCCTCTCGCAGGTCAGCTTGGGGCAGCTGGCACAGCCATAGGCGATAACTGCGTAACTGGAGAAAGAAGACACCATGAATTAGCAAAAGGCAAAGAGTTATCGTAGGAACAGCACAGCAATATGCACAAGGCTGATGAGCTGTCAGTACCACCAGGAGCCGCTGATGGGCACTGCACAGTGCTGATGTCCTCAGCAAAAGCAGGTGCCCGTGACAACACCCTCGCCAACCATTGTGGCAGAGCT
This sequence comes from Eudromia elegans, assembly GCA_003342815.1. Classification (NCBI taxonomy): domain Eukaryota; kingdom Metazoa; phylum Chordata; class Aves; order Tinamiformes; family Tinamidae; genus Eudromia; species Eudromia elegans. The sequence goes on along the minus strand of PTEX01000061.1, from coordinate 2,884,523 downwards.
CCTGGCACTGCAGTGATTCCAGCACAACTTATCTGACCTGTTGGGCAACCCTGCAGTGAAATTGCAAGAAACAAACAAAAATGCAGTTCTCCTCTCCGGTCTCAGGTGAGAATATGGTTATTGCATCTGCCTGGAGCTGGCAAGTATGGTTAGCACTTCCTGAGCGGCTCTGTTCCAGCCTCCTGCAGTGAGTTTCACAGGCTAGGGGGGATGGAACTCACTTTTACCCCCTGGAGACTGCAGAATACAGTAGTCCGGAGCAGGGCAGCCCGAGCAGCCTGCCCTGCCTCTTCCATATCCCATTTCTGATCCCTGTCTCCAGAGCAGCCTGCACTCCAGAGAAATTTCTTCTTTCTCCAGTGTTGCGTCTTTCACTGCAGGGCCTGAAATTAAGCGGTGCTAATTAAGTTACTCCAGAAAGATATCCTTTATAGAGACAGGCTGTGATATTGACTTCACCCCTCAGTAACTGCTGGGAGTTGTGGCTGTCAGCTCGCACAGAGCACATTCATCTTGCTGGGTTCACCACGCGGCTGCTCCCGCCGGCTTGGGCTCATGCTTCCCCGGCACGTGGGGCTGGGCATGCACGGAGCAGCTCCCAAGCAAAGTCAGCTCCCCGCAGGGATAAAACACAGCCACAGAGGCCAAGGGAAGCTGCAGTTGTAGCAGGGCTTCCGTGCACTGCGTGGCCAGGTTGCCAAGAGGGCTCTCTTCCTGCTCGCACCGTTGGCTCTCCATAAGGAAGGGCACACACAGCATCACCCAGAGCACCTCTCAGAGACGGGACCTTCCCACCGCGGCGGCTGGAGAGGGCGATTCCAGAAGCACCTTCTGCTTCTGGCACCGGAACAACAAAAGGTGTTTTGTTGACCACCTCCAGCGTCTTTGCTGCGGGTCGGAGGAGATAACTCCTCTCTGAGCTTGTATATTTAGAGCTTGGGGAGCTCTCGTTGTGCCGCCTCTCCTCAGAGGCGGCAGCGTGAGAACTGCTCAGTGTGTCACACCACAATGATTCATATCCCGTGGGAGTCGGAGCAACTTCATCCTGCCTGGTACAACACACTTGCCAAAGGAGCAACGTCTCGGCACCGAGCGGCACAGCCACAGGCTCCCCACCGACTGCACGCTCCTTGCATGGGAAGCCAGTGTTGGAGGAGAAATAGGATGCAGAGATCCTGGGGAGGGCCAAACCTGACCTGGATGGGCTCCTACACATCGTACGCAGTGAAGATCCAGCTGAGCATCCTCACACTGCTGCTGCCATGCAGCCGCAGCACCGGCCTTGGCAAAAGCGGCTTAGCAGAATATATTAAGTATAATATATTAAGAATGATATATTAAGAATATATCATGGTCAGAATGAGCCCTCCATAGAGACTTTTTTTTCCTAGCTAACTCAGGCAACTCTTCTGAGAAGTTAAAATCCTCATCATTTATATTTAATACTTGGAGTCAAAATGCCAAATAGCAAGAGCAAGCCCACAACTGCATGGAAAAATCTACGCTCCTTTCCGCTACGAGGGGAAGAAACCACACACCTCTGATTCAAAACCCCTCTTCATGTGACGTGCCTAGAATTACCACAGTCCAGGCGTGCCCGCATCTTCACCTGGCCTCTGACACGTGGCTGCGTTAAAACGCTGCCTCCTGGCTCGCACCGACTGCGACTAGAAGGGAAACTCTGCCTTTTCCCTGCACAGCGGTGGCCGTGGTCATCCTCCCCGGACCCTGGCGAGGCCGAGGAGGGGCAGGGCAGCGTCTCCAGCCCTCTCTGCTTGGGCAGCCTTCAGCCTCCTCCGCTGAGGCCAGCCTACACCACACGCTTTGTTTCAGGCTCCTGTTGTTCTCCCCAGCCTCTGAGATGCGGCGTGACATACATCAGCTGATTGTAGCAAAGGGAAAAAACAAACCCAAAAAGCCCAAAACACAGCAAATGATTCATAGGAGGACTGAGGGTGCATCAATTGACCGGCGCTTCCATGGCAACGCGCTCGGAGCCGGTTCTCCTCCTCCCGCGCTGCACCGCGGAGCTCTTCCATCTAGGAAAGGCTGCGGCGCATGTGGAAGGCCCCATGCTGCCGACCCGAACTCCTCGCTGCAGTCACCTTGGATCCGGCGCTTGGATTGAGGAGCAGCGGCACAACTCATCCCTCTCCCGCCGATCCGCTACTCCTTGGGAAAGCCTGCCGTAAATAATCCACACCCTGGCTTCACATAAGCACAACCAGACCAGCTTGCTGGCGGGAATGAGAAGGGAGATTCATTCCTCGTGCTGCCGGGGGGCTGATTCCCGCGGCCTTTGTCTGGGTGCTGCCAGTGGGCGCACGGTGCCGGAGCTCCCCCACGGCCCCGCGCGGTGCCAGAGCTTCCCCACGGCCCGGCGCGCTCCTAGGGAGGAGGATGCCCAGTGTGGCCCGCGCTGGCTCTATCGGGCTGCCCAGGGAGGCTTGCCCACAGCACTGCAGGTGACACTGCTCTGCCCAAAGGCACCGAGGCAGCAGCAGCTTCGTGGCGGGTCACTCGCAAGGAGGCCAGGAGCGCTCGGTGGCATTTACACCTTGCCCTGCACACAGGCTCAGAAATACCAAAAATGCCAGGTCTTCAGCAGCTGGTTAATGGAGCAGAAAACAGAAGCATTCCCTTCAGCATGGCTCCGGGGGCAGCATAACCTGCCCTATCTCCCTGATCTCGCCCCCAGCACTATCAAAACATCAAGATCTGGCACGTGATTTTGTTTCACAAACTACCAGAGCTGTTCTTCACTATTAATGATCCCTCCTCGAGAATCAACCCTTCCAAAGTGGCACCCAGGAGCTGTGAAATGGGAAACCCGAGGCAGGTTAGCAGAGCTGCAGAGCTGCCTACGGCACCACTCTGATTAAACCTTCAGCATCCTCCCTCCGTGCTTTCCACCCCAACTGCCAGGGTGGGCTGCAGAGCTGCAATTTAAGCGTTTTTAGTGTGCATCTCACCAAACTTTTTGGCACTGTCCCTTCTCCAAGCAGCTTCGTTTTGTGTGCAAAGAGAAACCCAGCAGAGTTCAGTCAGGGGAAAAGAGAACAGAAAATGAAAGCAAAGAGCACGTAACTACAGAATTGTCAGCCAGGGCTGGACTCGCTTCTGGACAGACGTTAACTCACTTAGGCAACAGATAATGAGTCAACACCATTCCTCCGTGCCGGGTATTCACTAGGGAAAAGGCACCGCTTCCATTTCCCACTCCAACGGGGCAGCCCCAAGGCAGCCCCCGTGTCAGCCCTGGACAGGGGCCCCTTGGCGGGATGCGGGGCTCACAGCAGCCTCCCCCGCCGCGGGCATTCCGGGTTGGGGCAGCCTACGGCCCTGATGTCCCCAGGGCACCCTGGGCGGTGACGCGGGCGCAGTTCGGCCCCGACCCGTCCCCTTGGGGGGCATGAGCAGAGGCGGCCGGGAGGGCCCGGGACTCACCCGCAGTCGGGCGCGGGGCACCAGCGGCAGTCGGGGTCGGCGGCGAGGCAGCGGCGCAGCATGAACTCCTCGTACTTGGCGACGAGCTGCGGCGAGTCGCGGAGCAGGCGGCGGATGTCGGCGGGGTTGAGGCGCTCGCTGCACTCGGGGCAGCAGATGTTGACGCGCGACTCGGT
>PTEX01000061.1:2859858-2880290 GCA_003342815.1 Eudromia elegans | reverse complement strand
CGCCGCGCGGCCACGCCCTCCCGCCGCCGCGTGAAGGGGCGCGGCCGCCATTTTGTCTCGGGCGCCGCCCGGGGCGCGGTGTGAGGTGGGGAGAGGGTGGTGGCTGGTGTCGCTGTCTCCATTCCACGGGTACCGGCGGCTCCTCGCGCCACCGCGAGGTCTCTCCGGCCTCGTCTTGCCTCACCACCCCGGGCTGTTATCGGTGAGTTCAGGGGAGCCAGTGTCACCCCACGGGCCCCCTCCATGGGCCTGCGGTCCCCTAGCAGGGCTGGGCCGTACGAGTCCTGCCTGTGGCCGCCCGCCCTCTCCCCTGCTCACAGAGGTTCCCTTAGGTGCTTGCTGGTCACCTATGGCTGAGCTTGGCTTGTACCCCCTGCCCTGGGCAAGCACTGTGGTAACAACCTTGGTGTTTCCTGGTGAGTTACTGCAGCCAAAGAGCTTCCCTTTCCTCCCGGGGCTGGATTGGGTTCCTAGTGCCTGTAAGATGCCCTGCCGGTCCCTGCCTGAGAGCAGATAAGTTCCTGGGAAAGCTGCTGGCTCTCACTGTGCTGCTGAAGTGAGGCAGAAAGAGCCTCTGTGTCTGTGAAGTGTAGGTGAAATTGGGCACGGAACGGTCTGTTTTCCCTGTGCATGGCCACGCTCTAGCTGGGTGGGCTGTATTTTCTTGGTATGACAAGAAAATGCAGCTTTGTCAGCACCTTCCAGCCCTGAAGTGGTTTCTCTCAGAAGAGCCTATTTGCATAGTGATTACCGGGCCCTGCTCGCTGCCGCTGGGAGGAGGAACCAGGTTTGGTGAACCAGGCCCGGCCAGGAGGCCGCAGCACCTGTGTTTTGCTGCTCTTGCTGCCAGCTGTGTAGTGGGTTGAGATAACGATGGTGCTTCCTGGTGCTCATCAATGGATGAGCAGGGGTGTGGGGCAGGTATCACCTGCCCATGAAGCCTTTTCCCCTCCTGTTACTCTTCCTCCTATCTTATTACTTTCCCCACGCTTTCCTCGATCAGTTCGGGGCCCGTCGTTTCCCTTTGCTCAATGGTATTCCCAGGCTGTCTGCTGCACCTGAGTCTGTCTCTAGAGTTTGTGTTCCTCAACCATTTACTGTTCTCCGGCATTCCTGCCCCAAGATGCAGCGCTTTGGCCTGGCCAGACGCTTTGGACCACATTTACAATTGGCCTCAGACTGCTCAGTTCCTGTCTGGGATCAAGAACCCTGTTATTAGCAATAATTTAACAAGAGTCAAATAGCTCTGCTCCAAGCGAGGCAGTGCCAGGGTGTCTGTAGAGTGCTTTGCCCCGAGGCAGTGGGAATTGCTCAGCTCTGGCACCTAGCAGACTGCCAGGTCTGGTTAGGACGTAAAGTGCGTAGCATTTTGGTGACACTTGTGATGGGAGGCCCCCAAGATGCAACAACACGAGAGGAGGCTCTGTCATTTTGCTGTTAGGGGAGTAAAGGCCGGAGATGGAAGATGTAATGTGGCTGTAGTATGAGATTATAGTGAAAGTAGCTGTTTCTGTCTGAGGTGGGCCGGGTATGAGGCATCTTTGAATGGCTGTCACTACCCGTCTGTAGCAGAGGCTGTCTTGGTTTGATGATTTCATTAGAAAAATCACAGTCCTGACTGAAATAGAGAAACCTGAACAGGGTTTTGTGTGGGACGGATCTCCCAGACTGCGCTCTGGCAGCTCAGCCCTGCGTCCTTTGCAGTGCGAGAGCACAGACTGTAACTAATTGTGGGAAGGTTTCGTCTCAAAAGCCAATGCGAGACAGGCCTGAATTACCAGTAGTGCAGACAAACAGTGAGACAGAGAGCAAAACCATCTGGAGTTCCTGGGTAATGCATCAGCTCGCGACGTGCTGACGGCGCAGAAACGGCTCCTCGTGCCTTTGTGTGAGGAATCAGGGTATGACCAGGGCCAGGAGAAGCTGGGGCGAATCTGTGTGGGGCTCACACAGACTGTTTTCTGCCTTCCCAGCCCCCAGCTGTTTAGACCTCTTGCCAGTCTTGGCAAGCTGAGTGAATTTAACATTTTCTGCCCCTGGTGGGTGCAGATTTCGTCTAGCTGTGGACCCTGCAGTGGTCCAGACGTACCATCTGCTTAAAAACAAGTTTTCTGCAGTTAAGGTGTTTCTCTGTGGAGAGTTTCCATAGCTCTTGCCAGGAGCAGAGGCTCCTGCTCTGCACGTTCCTGACCAGGGAGCAGTTTAAACATGGTAGTTTGTTTTGATTCAAACTGGAAAAAAAATAACGACAACAACAAAAAAATCCCTGAGTCTGGGAAGGAAAGCACACGGAAGCATGCTGCCGGGAAGGGGGGGAAGCCACTGATTGGGAGTGAGATCAGATTGGCTGCTCCCTGGGGCTGCAGGGAAATTGTCACCAGCTGACCGTTTGACTGGGGGACGTTTGAAAAGAAACAACAACAAAAAAGGGAGAGTTCAAATGCTTCATTGAACCACTCAGCAAATCCTGACTCTGATAGGCAAATTTACTCTTGCTTACGCTAGCAGAAAGCTGGAACGTTTCTGACTTCTGAACCTCGACTCCACTCCCCCCACCTTTATATCAGAGCAGGATTTGACGCGGGCAACTTTTAAAGCTGTCAAAATGTGCTATCTTGCAGGAGGGCTTCAGCAGCAATGAAGGCAGGGCTGTGCCTGAGCCACGCTGCCTGCTGCCTTTGTCTGTAGAAGAGCAGGCTTTGAGAAGCTGTATGCTGCTTCCCAGGGAACTGCCCCAGCCACCCGCTCCCCAAAAGCCCCTCTGAAGCAAAGTGAAAGACGCGTCTCCATCCTCAAGGAGGAAGAACCTCTGGTGATGTGATTAAAACTCCCCTGTGTAATTCAGAGAGTGAAAGCAGAGGCTGGCTGCCGGGAAGGGATTGCAAAAACATTTCCACGGAGGGAGTGGCTGTGCTGTGGCCAGGAATATTGCTGCACGCCTGCCGTGCAGGATGGCGCCTGCCTTGCGTTGAGGCCCGTGAAATAGAAACTCCACCTCCTGCCACGTCCCCAGCACCCCCGTTCCCTGGGCTCCCCACGGAGCACAGATTGGGAAGGTTCATGGAAGGAGCAGTTTGAGGGCACATGCAGGATTTGGTCTGCCTGAAACCTCAAGGTTGCTTTGGCACTGAAGTGCGGACCCCTCCCTACAGCAGACTGTTCTCTCCAGAACTGCATAGGGTTCTTCTCAGGGTTTCCTACCTAAGCAGGGATGGGCAATTATTCCTGGGTTGTAGAGTCCTCCATTGCAGAACAGGTGGAATTTATGAGAAAATCCAGCTCATTTTGCTGTTTGCTGAGATAGTCACGGACAAGGTAAAATGAGGGAAAGAGGGAAATAGCTTTAAACTGGGAGCTTTGACTGAGGGATTTTTCCCTGTTGTCTGACAGAGCACTCAGGATGATCCAGTCCATCTGGGCAGGCTGAATCTCGACCCTACATGGATGGAGCAGCTGGTGCTGTTAAAGGCCTTTACGCACACCAGGATTCACTAGTGCTAAAGTGCAGGTGACAGCTCAGGATTGTCTCTTGAGGACCCTCCTACAAGCCCTGTCATGGGGCACAGGTACAGCCAGGCCTGTGCTGGGACACCCTGTGGACAAACCTGAGAGATTGTTGTCATCTCAGGCCCTAGGTGATGACAAAGGGATGTTTAAAGTAGCATAAAGGCATTTGTGGGGACATCTCACTGCAGCTCCCTGTTCTGAGCAGCTGTGCTAAGAACACAGTGGCCTCCACAGTTCCTCCTGTGTTCTCTATGTGCAGAGCTGCGCTCGGCCTGTCGAGAGGGCTCAGTGAGTGTCAAGAGCTGGGGCAAGGGCTGCTTTGCATACCCAGGGTAGCAGCTGTGCACTGCAGAGCAGGGACTCATTGGGGTCGCTCTGCAGAGCCATGGGGAGATGCTGGTTTGTAATGACATGCACTCTGATCACCTCTTAGGTGGAGATGTCATTAGCAGCCACTCGTTTCTCTCCAGGGAAGACACCAGTGGCTAGAGAGAGCTCTCCCTGGTGTGCAGCTCTGCACACACTATCAGGGTTGATCTAGTTATTTTGTGTTCTGTATGCTTCTCATGGTCCCGTGAGATATATACAGTAAAGGAAGTTCTGCTTTATTCCCTTTTTCTCTGTTTGGTTTAGCAAGGATTGACATTCCTTTAAAGGAAGAACAAAAGGCAGGAGATAGGAACCCTGCAATCAGAAATTCAAGGCTCTCCCAAGTGGGTGGTTCTGCCTCTCTTTGTGGTTACACCTCCTCTCCCTTCCACCTCTCCATCCCACTCTGCTCTGTCCCAACACCCACACACAGAGTGCAGCAATCTTCCCACTCCCGTGACTTTCTGTGGAATATGCTGTCATGTGAAATCCTGGGAGAGACTTGCCACATGGAGCGCTGTAAAAGCATTGCGTGTGCTTTGCAAAACAGCCTTGCAGACAGAGAAAGGCTGCATTCCCCTCCTCGAAATCCTGAATGCTCTTGCAGGTGGAGATGATGGAGGGGAGTTGGGAATCATCTCACAAGCTTGGGAGCCACCTACACATATGGCAAGTCTTGTCAGCAGCTCATAAAAGAGGTGGGATGTGGGGAGATTTTGAGGGAGAAGAACTTAGAGACTCAAAAGCTTATGTATCCACCATCCTCAGGTCTCAGCCGGCTAGGTGGGCCATGGGCTTGGCATCATCACCAACACTTACAGAAAGGAGAACCTGAAAAGGACCTCAGAGAGAACTACACTTCAGCAGTGACATAAAGGTAGGGAGCGTTAACTGCCTACTTGTAATAGTAATCTGACATGCTTTTCCCCTCCACAAAAGAGGAATTTCCTTCTGTGACACGAGCACAGGCTGTTCTAATTTATTTGTACACCTGCTGTCTTGCACATTTGCTTTTCAGCTTTGGGGGTAGAAGTTACAGTGATCCTCACTTTTGCTTCACTTTTACTGGTGACCTGCTGTCCCCCGGCGTGTGGGATTTATAGCTGAGAGGTTTAGCACAGTAGGGTACTGCCATCAGGAAGACATTGGCCTGATCCTATCAGTAAGAGGGAATAGCCAGGCTCCTTCCTCACCCAAGCTCTTAAACAGACAATTATGTGTTTGGGCTTGGCATAAACGCAGACAAATTAGTCACTGGAGAAAGCCTCAGTGCCTGTGACAACTGGTTGTGACTAGAAGATGGGGGTGATAAACTCCTCTGCTAGCTGGAGGCAGCTGCCTGTCCATGGCACACTGTGTGCTGGGGCTGTGCTGGTCAGACAATTGTTGGGGACAGCCAGGTGCCACCAGCAAGCACAAGAGAGAAAATCTTGAAGAGGACCATTCCTGAAGGGCTGGGGAAGGGTTAGGTCTGCCCTCAGAGACCAGACGCCGAGAAACTACAGCACTGGTACAGAGCCTGACTTTTGCAAGGAGAAGAGAGACGCACTGGCCTGATTTCCAGGAAAGGAGAACAGTGTGTCACAGAGAGGCATTGAAAGACCTGAGGCATCTGCCTTGGCGCTCAGTCTCGCTCCTACAGACGTGTGGATGCTTGGGGCTCTGAACAGCTGATCTGGAGGCTGCTCCCTGCCAGCGCAGGGCAGGCAGCTGGCCTTCTCCTGCATGGAGGTTATTGCTGCAAAGACCACAAAAATTGTCCCTGCCTCTGAGGTCCTGTCTCAGGGTCTGTCTCCCCATGTTGCTGGTATCTGCAGGGGGAGTGTAGAAGGCAGAGCTCGGTGAGAAGGTTTTGGGACTAGGTACCAGCTCTAGTGCTCACACCCAAGCAGCCTCACTCAGCATCTCTGACATCCTTTCCAGCCAACGCATCCCACAGACACATATGGGGCTGGGTGCACCACACGCTTCCTCCACCCGGCCCACCCATTTCCTATCTTCTGCAGGCATGACAACTAGTGGGTTAATCCTGCAGGCCATAAACTAAGCTGTATTAGCAGGCACCATCTGTCCTTTTTCATTTGCTGATGCACGACCTATTTTGCTCTGTAGTAGAGCAGGCACCACGATTCTGGGACTTGTGTTTTGCTGTGTCCCTGCTGTCTTGATAGAATCAACTCCTTGCAGTGACCTGCTAGTGGGAGAAGGTCCCATTGGGCTGAGGACCAGGGACCTCCTGTCAGTTAAGACCTGGTAAGAGAAAGATCTGAGAGGGACAAGAACATGGCTCACCCCGGCAGGATCTCTCTTCACAGGGGACTCTACGGCCATGGCTCTGGGCAGGTCACTGTGAAACAACAGCACCACCCAACCAAAACTCACTCGTGTCCCCAGAATGTCACTGCCCTCCTGAAAAGACCTATTCCCATCAAGTCTCTTCAGGACCATCCAGATGAGCACTAATCCCAGATTCAAACCCTGCTATCTGCTCCTGAGGACGTAGGTACTTCTAGTATCTCTCTCCCGTTAGTTTTACAGCCCTGTACTACTCTGTCTCAGAGGCAAACAGTTTCCAGAACAAGCACATCTCAGCATCTCCTGAAGTTCTGTAATGCCAAGATGATCCTTCTACCTGAAGTGGGGTTCAGAGAAGCTGATTGCAGGGGGTATTCAGTCTTCCAGGCCACACTATGCTGGCTGCAGATTATTCCTGTGCTTTATGGAAACAAGCTGAGCAGTGATAATCACAAAAAGGATAGGGGGAGAGGGGAGTAAAATTCCTTCCCTGTCTCTCTGAGGGGAGCTGGTCATGTCTCAGAGCAATCTGGCAACCCTTACCTTGGTGCAGAAATATAAACATTATTAAAGGTCATAAAACCATCAGGATATTTTCAAATCCAGTTACAATATTTGAGTGAGCAAACTGTCAAAGGTTAACTCCTTGCTGCATGAGGCAGCATTTCCTCCTGAATTGGCCAACCGTTTGACTCAACACTGGTGACAGAAATTTTCCCAGCCCCAACATACAGAGCAAGGGAATTTTGTCTTCAAGTGTGATTAGGAATCAGGAAGGGAAGTGAGCTCAGGGGAGCTTGGTGCTAATGCACTCATCAGTCAATTAGAATAAGGGCTTTTTCCTGCTCATGGGCTTGTGCCTGGGGTCCTAAACGCAGCTTCCTGCCTCGCCACACAGCAAAAGTGGAAGGAGTTATTCAGAGCAACACCTCCGCGTTAGGCAAACAGCGTGTTTCTGAGTTAGCTCATTTGCACCATTTGGGCTTTCCAGTGGAACATCCAACCTGCTGAATAGGATGCGGCCTGAAACCCCCCCCCCGCCTCCTCCTCCTGTACTGACATGGTTCTCTGAATAGCCAATGCTGGCACCTACAAAAGATAGTGCAAGTAGGCTGATGGAGAGTGATTTTTTTTTTTTTCCCCTAGATCTGCTCACTCCTTTCCCTTAGAAACTGGCCTGAGCTTTGAGCCATGGGGTCTACAACCCTGCTGTAATAACTTCTGTACTTGTTACTGTCTACAGAATTGCTGGATTCCTTTGTGAATCTTGCTAAGCTTTGAATCTACACTGCTTCCAGTAGCAGTAAGTCCTGCTGTCTCATTGCTGCCTTCGTTAAGTTCAGTCCAGCATTCTCTTGTCCGTACTGTGGTCACACATTTGGGGCCTGCTAAGCTAGTGTCAGAGGTATCAAGAAATAAGGACTTTCCTGAGGAATGCCATGATGGTGTCCCCCGCTCTCCCTTAAGGTGTCAGTAGCTGCTCCAAGAGAACTTCTGGGTTGCAAAGAACAGCTTACTTGCAGGCTGACGCCTAGGGAAATAAATCCCAACAACAAGACTGATCCCAGCACTTCTTATTTCTTTCTTTGTGCTTTGGAAAGAGAATAGCCTGAAGAATTTTATTGATCTAAGGCCAAAGAGGAAACATTTTCCCATCACAAGCCAGATCCACAGGCCTCTCCTTTGCACCATGTGAGGATCAAAAGAGAGAAGAAGGGGAGCGGAGAAGGATAGTGCTTGGACAAGACTAGAATGTACCCAGATCTGCAACGGTAAGGAGGAGGGAAGAGGAAGAAATGGCCCATGCGGTCAGCCCTGGAAAGGGCAGTTCCTACCGAGAAATGGTTGGGGAATGTTCCCATTTTCGTAACCAGCAACAGCTGTAAAAAGGGGAAAGAAGAGCGATTCTGGAAGCTACCAGCAGCAACTCCCGTCTGCAGCTGGGATGGTGAGAGCAGCTTGGTGCTCCCAGCGCACACTCCCTGGCCCTGCAGCAAGGAAAACACATCTCATTTTCCAGAGGGCCAAGCCAACATTCACCAGGTGGGAAATGTATGAGCTTCTCACTTTGAAAACCAGCTTGATCAGGGTCGCGCTGTCTCACACGTGCTATTTCCTCACTTGGCCGCCAGGTTTCTGCCCTGAACCCGTTCAGTGCGGAGCAGCACCCTTGGGAGCCCTGTGCTCCGCTCTGTGCGGTGGTCTTTGTGCCTGTGCTGGCGTGGAAAGGTGAACAGGCTTTGTCACTGAGTCACCCCTTCCCTCCTGCCCGGTGCCGAGACCGCCAACTTGTACCACAGCCAGGGAACTCCACTTATTCCTCCGTCCCTCTGCTCGCAGCTGAGCCCTGTGCAAGCCTCCTTCCTCACCAGGGCTGCTCTCATCTCTGGGTCACCTTGGTCAGAACGGGCTGATTTGCTTTAACTCTGACAAGGCTGAACCGTTGTTAGAGCAGAAGGGAGCTCGGGGTTCACAGGGTCGTGGATGCACACGGGGACCTCGAGCCCTGCGGCAGCTCCATAGTATCCTTCTATGGATATGACATGTAGGGATTTGTGGAGCTCTACTTCCTGCTGCAGCTATTCCCACTCCCTCTCCATGGATTCCCTGCAGAAATCGCAGTCTAGCACCCAGGGGTGCTGCTTGGCCCCAGATGTGTAAGAACAGCACTCGGCCTGGGATAAGGAACAAAATCACAGCTGGAGAACCTGGCAGTGGACACGGAGCAGAGCCTCATTCCCTGGGCTGAGGACCAAGAACACCACTTTCCCATCCCACAAGCCAAGGCTGTGAGCCCTGCCAAACCCCAGTGTTTGTTCCTGCCTTTGGCATGCAAGAGATGGCAACAAAAGCATGTGCAAGGCAGAAAGAAGAGTTCCACTGAGGAAGGGAAGTGGGTTTCTCTTCAGTCTCCACGATCTTCCCTGGTTTGGAAGTGACAGAGATGCTCGCAACACACAGCAGGGATGTTCCAACCATCCTAGTGGCAGAACAATCCCCGCAGTATCCTCCAGCGAGTGGAAACTCCAACGCCAGGGCCCAATCTTTGGCTGTCTGGGATGGAAGCATAGGAAAAGGAGCTCCAGGGAGTCGGTGCCTTTGCCTTTTTGCAAGGGATGTCTATTTGCAGCGATGGGCTTCAGGCACTGTGTCTTCCAGACTGCTTCTGCCCTGACCTGAGATGTGGGTCCTGCTGTGCCAAGGCAGCAGCTTTTCTCTTGCTAGCAGTGGCTGAGCCAAGTTCTCCTGGAGCCTGTGGACCAGGATTTATATTAGCAGTGCCCTTGGCTGCATAAATCCCAGCACCTCTGTCCATACTGCCCTCTGAGCAGCAAGCACAGGGAGTGAAGAGAAGCTGAGACTGAAGAGAGCCATGCAGGTTTGGCAATTTCTCCATATGTTCCCAGTATTTCTCCGCTCCAAAGAGAAAAGGCAACATTAGCAGAAGGAAAGAAAGAAACAGCAGAGTTAGACCCAGGTAGGACAAAAATGCACCTGGGTCCCCTTGGCATTAATGAGGGCTAAGTCTGGGTTTTCAGAGAGGTGAATGCTAATTTGGCCAGGCAGAGGGGTAATATATCCATTAGGAACCAAGGAACTATTGATTACTCAAATGACCTCGCTTCTTCTACAAAAAAACAGCACAGCAGGAGGAGGTTCCAGCCAGGGTCTAGGGAGGTGGCAGAGGGGACTCTGGGGTGGCCCAGGCAGTAGCAGAAAGAGCCGTCCGCTCTGCCCGGCACTCCTACCGCACTGCCTGTCCCATGGCTCCTGGCACAGCTGATAAGGAGCAAAACCAAACAATGGGTACATGCCCTGGAGGAACCCCAGAGTCACCTCTGTCTCCTCTCCAGACTGCCACCAGGTGCCAGGTGGGAACACTTGTGACTACTTGTGCCCAACCACAGCAGATCCCTGCTGGCTCCCTTCCCCTGACAGCCATTAGAGACAGCTGCCAGCAGGTCCAGTCCTCCTGTGCCCAGGCCGGGGCCACCAAATGCGGCTGGCAACACGGGCACCTGCCCAAGAGCCCTGCAGCTGCCTCTCAACCAGCCAGCTCCTGAAAGTCCCAGCTGGGGTGCCTGTCACCTTGCACTGCCACCTAAATCACATGCAGCAGCACAAGCTGTTGCTCCTTGCAGCCTTGCTGCAAAACGAGCAGCAGAGTAGCCACCCTGGCCACTCCCAAGTGCTCCCTGCAGAGCCAGCACTCGTGCCTTCCTGGGGGACAGTCACACACCCTGTGTCAGCAGCCTTGCCTGAGGCATGCTGATTCCTCACTGCAATCCGACTTGCTCCTATACAGTCAGGCATTTCCTGCTCCATCTCTCCATGACCATCCTTCTGGCCCCAGTCCTTGAGGTGACTTCTTGTGGCCTCCAAACTTGGTCCATGTGTGAAAACTGTTTTAATGAAACAGTTATGACAAGGACATTGGCTCCTCTCTACTCTTGGGTTTCTTCAGCCCAGTGGAGATTCTGCTCTTTGCCCTATCCATATACACCTCAGTAACTGGTTTATGGCCCCCACAGGTCACTGCTCACAGTGGGGGCCCCTTTCCTGAGGCAGATACGCCTTGTGAGTCCTGGCGGATGGAAGTAAGCTTAGCACAGATTGAGCTGCTGCTAATGAACTCGCTTTCTAGTGCTGCATGGCCCTGCTGTCCAGCCTGCTTGTAGGAAGAGAGGCTGTGTGCCTCTGCCAGGAAATCAGAGCTGTAAAGTCACCGGCTTTATCAAGCATTAGAGGGAAAGAACAAGCCCAGCTTTGGGATTAGAAAGAGATGAAATTCACCCCCTGGATAATGGCCAGCACTGTGCTTAGGTACCACCTAGTTGCTGCAGGGCACAAAGGTGACCGTCACCCCTTGTTCTCTCTGCTAGCAGATTGGATCCTGTTATGCAACCGTGATGCTGAAAGGCAACATGACACGAAGGGCAGTTCCAAGAACCTCATTCTGCCTTCTGGACCTGCAGATCCCCAGGATCATCAGCATCCAGAGTGCTCCTGGCAGGGGGCACACAGCTGGCTGCCCCAGGAGAATCGTGTCCTGCACAGGCAGGGTTGAGGCTCCTGGAGATGGGTGGTTGAAGTGACCAATGCAAATGCACCTGGCTGGGCGGTGTCCCTGTGCACCCGCTCTGCCTGCAGCCCTCTCTGAACACAGATCAGGCACACTGGCTTTCCAAACTTCTGACTGGTTTGTTCAACAATTTGTCTCTTGGTCCCTGGAGGAGACTCTGGTCCTCCTCTCCAGAGAGACCAGGGATGCACCCTTGTCCCTTCAGACTGTGCTGGAGCTTCCTCCTGGTAAATGCTGGGATTCTTTGGGATGTGTTGCAACTTCAGCACCAGCCATGCGGGCTCTGAGCTGGTCCTGCTGTGCAAAAGCCAAGCTCTGCAGTGTGAGCTGTTAAGGCACTGCACAGTGTTGCTGCTGCCAAGAGCCAGCTCACAGCACCCAGAAACACACCGAGGAACACTCTGGTCCTGCACCCGCCCTGGGGGCCCACCCTGAACCATTGTCCCCTGAGAGTCTCTTACCTCGCCCTGGAGCTCCCTCCTGATGCAGCTCCCTTCCTTCCGCAGCCTCCCTCACTCTCCCCTTCCCGCTGGCCTTCGCTGTGCGCCACCTCCCCGGCGTGATGTCACTGCAGCCCTGCCTCCGGCCTGAGCCTCCCCGCTGCTCTGCAGCAGCCTCCCAGCGCAGGGCTCGCGCTTCCTTTCCCTTCAGTTGCCACAGCAACAGAAGAGGGAATCCCAGCCTTGGTCCTCCGCCTCCCCCAGCCTTGCTCCTCTGCTGCAGCAAGTCCTAAGGAGCCAGGAAAGCCCGGGAAGGGGCGGGAACGGAGGACAGCCACGGGCAAAGGCCAGTGTGGGCAGTAGCGGCGTGTCAGGAGGCAGTGGACAGCAAAGCAGTCGCGCTCGCTGCGCTGCACCGCGCTGTGCCGCGCCTTCTCCCCACCTTCCCAGCCCGCCGCTTAGCGCTCGCAGCCAGTTCTTTGTTCCTCAGTCCCACGTGCTTCTTGTGTGCCAGGGCTCTGCACACACACGTACCACATTCCCCCCTTGTGCAGGCTCTGTGCAGGCCCTGTACAGGCCAGGGATGGGTGGTGTTTTCTACAGCAGACCGTTGCAGTGCCTACCCTTGCTCCCAGGCCAAGGTCAGCAATCAGGTATCAATTGCAACTCCAAATAAGACCATCATGGATCACCCAGTTCATTTTTACTCGCCACAAATCCCCAATGAAAGGTTTTTGTGCAATATATTCTTCACAGATGGTTTCATCAGGAAGGAAGAAGGGCATGTACTATATTTTTAGGACTGCAGCACATCTTTAATGGGAAGAGATGGCCTGGGGCTTTTTGTCCCTTCCCCCCATCCAAGATGCTGCTGCTTTTCAGCCAAAGTATTGCTGCATTAGAGAACAGGTCATTCCTCTAATCAGAGAGAATTCAGTGTCCTATTTGATGTTGGCCTTGTGCTATAAATAGGAAATTTTCCCTTTTATAGTTGCTGAATAATTGTATGAAATATGAACATATTTTTCAAAAGAATGCCTGATAAGCAGCTTGCCAGACTGAAATCATTGAACAGAAGGAATTTACAGCACCTGCAGAGCATCTCATACTGTGAAAACATCCAAGGTCAACGTGACAGAGACAGGTCACAGAACAGATCCAAACGGAGAGGACATGGGCTTGACTGAGCTTAAACAGCCTCCCCAAAACGCCCTTTCCCACAGCGACCCAGCAGTGTGTTTCCTGTTCCACACTTGGCTAAGGTGAGGATCAAATGGAAGAAGCTCAGCCCAGATGCCTCTGGCCCGGCCCACGGATTGGAAGCTTTGGAAGAGCAGGCAGAACAGGTTTTTTGAAACAACAGTGGGCATGTAGTGAGAAGACGCAATCACCCATAATGAAGAGGAGCATAGTTTAACATCCATCATCAAAAGAAACAGGAACAAAAGAGGGCAGAATGGCACAACTGCCAGAGAAGCGCAGGCTCGCCTTCAAAGGAGAGAAAATGGTAATGGGAGAGGTAAGAAAAAACAGTAGAGCACAGGGAGACTGAATGGCTGAGGAGCAAGAGCGCCCAGTAACACTGAAGAAACCAGTTGTTTCTGGAGGAAATGGATGTATGCAGCCTCACCCTTGCTGGTGTGTGTCTACAGAGCCTAACTCCAAGCACCAAACAACAGCAGGGCTGCAAGCGGGGGACCAGGGGCCTTGTGGAACACATAGAGCCTTCCTGGGCACATCAGGAACAGCCTTTCTCTGGATCCCTCCGAGAGACAGGGTCAGAGTCCCTGTGGGGACAGGATAAAGGGAGACAAGAAAATGCTCTCAAACCCTGTGGTTTTGTGCACATAGAGACATGGTGGGGGAAGGCAGCGTGCACCAGGGTATGAAAGGTGTGGAAGATGCTCTTTGGCTTGCAGTTGCTGCAGGAGGAGAGGAAGGAAAAGAACATCAGCTCCTGCACACACGAGCAGTGCAAAAGCAGCGGGGAAGATGGCTCAGAATTCTGTCAGCTATAAAACTAGCTGAAAGGAGCTCTGGTCAGGAAGGGGTCAGGACACACAGGGGCTTGGTGCTTTCGGCTCCACACATCAAGAAACAGGAGAGAGGGCCACTGGAACACGCTCAGCAAGGAAAAGAAATAAAAGGAATTGCAAGACATTTTTAAGTGCACAGAATAACATCCTTAAGATAAGATCAGGCCAGAAGATCCACCCCACTCCATTGCTGTCATCTGCTCCATGTCTTCCTCTACATTGTCTGCAGGTCAAAGAAGAAACGGCAACAGATACAAAATGTAAAGGGGTTATTTTATTATTGATTCAGAGCTTAGACAAGGCACCATTTGATCTAGAAAGAACTGCAAACACCAATCAAGTGTCATTTTTGTAGTCGAGTAAGAAAGTCTTTGGCATTTCTTTAGCACTACGTGAATTCCAGTTTGCTCAAGATCACAGAAAAGTCACCCTGTCGCCAGGCAAGGCAAGCTTGGGCCAGAGCCACGGCCCCTCTGTTCAGCGGCAGAAAAACCTGGAGCAGTAAACAGTGGGGCTGAGGGATGCAGTGGAGCAACAGAAAACAAAACTTCCAGGAAAAAAAAACCAGCATCTCTTTTCACTTTCATTTTCAGAGCTAATGTTGGTCCTTGCTGACAGGAATCACAGTAAACTTTTACAATAGCTGCAGAGTCCCAGGATCGCATAAGACACTCAAATTCCTGGAAAAGCCCGACATGGCACCTGGATCTGATCACTGGCCCAGATATTTCCCTCTACGGTTGTTTTGCCTCCAAACACTGATTGCTAAGGACAGCGTCTCCTCTTCAAAACGATTCTGGTGAGTAAAAAAATCCCCCCTCAAACAAACAAACAAAACCCCCCAAATGAAGCCCAACTTCCCTTGTCTACCACCTCCCTTCCCCCTCTTAGGAGTTGTCCCCCTTCCCTGTTGCCCACCCTGCGTGCCCCGTGCCCCCGGGAGGAATGCAATGGGTGATGGAGCAGAGTGTGCAGCATTTGGTGGTCTCATCTGGGTCACGGAGTCTCAGCTGGAATAAATGGGAACAAAGAGAGAAAAAAAAAAAGATTTAGGGGAAAAAAAAAATGAATCATGGTTTATGGCTGAAAGAGACTGGCAAGTGGATACAAAGCGAACATGAGAAGGAAAGGAGTAGAGAGTGGAAGAACACGTTGTTCTTGCTGTAGAATAAAACCTTGACCAAATCCAGGAACACGAACTGGCCAAGAAATGCAAGATAAAAGCTGCTTCCCCTGCAGCTCCTTTATAATCAGCGGGATGAGGAGGCAGCTCTAACGCCCGCTCTCCTCGTAGCTCCGTGGAGCACGACAGTGCTGCTGCTGCTGCTCTCCCGACCTCCCACCGTGCAGGCACCACATGCTGGGGCTGCCCTTTCTCAGGAAAGCAGGACACGGTGACAAGGCCACGGCCATCTGGGGACCTCAGGGGACAAGGAGCTGCTGATGAAACTGGAATTACTGGTTGCTCTCAGGCCCGTTTCCACGCAGTCATGAGCTTTCAGGCACAAGGCGATTGCTTTCAGTTTCTAGGGTTATTTCCAGTTTGCTGAAAGGGAAGAGGTTGTTTCCCTAGAAAGGACATAAAAGGCCAGTGAGTGATTTTCTGACAAAAAAGAAATTACCAAGAAAAGGAGCAAAGGCTTCCTGAGGGTTGGACACTTGCTCTGGACACCCACAGCAGAGGCAGACGCGTCATCTCCCCCACGAGGACACTTGGTAACACTAAGTCAGCAAACAGGGATAGGAGGCCAAAGGACAGCAAGCTGCATCTACAGCAGGGGCTTCTGCTGGATAGAGCTCAATTGCTACACGAGCAAAGGTCATTACCAGCTCCGGCGTCGTTAGACCCTGGGAAGCCGAGGCACTAACCACAGCGTAATGTCTTCAAACCAGGAGCCAGACTGAGCTGTTTGGTGCTTAGGAAACAAGAACGTTTCCATGATCTCATAAGCAAGGTCGCTGGCTCAAGGGCATGTGAAAACCGTGGTTAGTAGCTCCGTCTCCCTGGCCTCAAAAATTAGTCATTTTTAAATATGGCTTTATTTAGACATCGGAATCAGGAGAGGCTCAAGATATCTTTATCTCCATGGCCAAAGCCACAGGAAAAGCAGAGAACACTGACTCAAGTCCTGTTCTCATCCTCAGCAGACCCCGTGTGGCTGCACTTGTTAAGAGAAAACAGCCTCTCGCTAATATTTGCCCTCTTGGAGGTCCACAGCTCGACTGGAAAAGGCTTTGGGGTCCAGAGATGAGGCAGCTCAAAAGCCCCATCTCCCACCCACTCCGTCTCTCTTTGTGCCCCATGAGCATCATCAGCGTGGGGAGGACAAGGGGCTGTGCTCCGGGGGAGCTTATTGTCCTGCAGAAAGGGAGGCACCCACGAGGAGAACAAGCGCAGCCAAGCTGCCCCCAGCAACATGCACAGCCTTTCATGTATGAGCAACCCCCGTGTTTCATTTCCTGCAGTCTGACAACATCATCGGGGGGTACCCCGTGAAGGGCTATATCCCCTCTACTCAGTCCTGGCCTCTGCTCTCCTGTGAGTTCCCTGCAGAGCAGCCAGGAACAGCAGCAAATGCACCTCTTTCCTAGGGAGCTACATGAAGCAGAAGCTTTTTGGCCCGTGGAGGCTCAAACCCCGTTTCTGGCAGGAGCCGACTGGAAGTTGGGCTCGCTGCTCCCTCTAGGGGCCAAGCCACCGGCATCCGCAGACAGACGGGCACATGTATGACATAGGAGACCGGCAACAGCTTGTTTAATAACAGTTTGCATAGACCTGCCCTGGGCTGCATCGTCCCCTCCTCTGCCCTGCTCAGCTCTTCCCTCCCCACGCCCAAAGAGACAGAGAGAGATGGAGAGTGGAAAAGAGCAGAAAACCAAAGGAGAGCTCCATGCTAGAGGGAGCCCTAAACGAACATAACCAGGTCTTTACATGTTGCTCTTGAGAAGGCTGCCAGGATGCTGGCAAACACCACGTCGGCAGACTGGGAGGCGTCCACGGCCGTATGGATCCCTCGCTTGCTGTAGTAGGAGACCAGGGGGGAGGTCTGCGTGTGATAGGCCTTCAGGCGTGTTTTCAAGGCCGTCTCGTTATCGTCCGAGCGGCGGATCAGGGGCTCTCCAGTGACCTGGGAGAAGCAAGGGGACAGTCTCCAGCTGCAGCCTGGTGCGCTCCCCCCCTTCTCCGTGCGGCTGTGACACTCCTGTCCCCCTCCTCCAGACAGGCTGCACTGCAGGGCTGCCCGGGTGGCCGAACCAAGTCCCAGAGCAGCTCACCGAAGAGAGGAGGATTCGGCGGTGCAGCCTTTCCCCCACACACCACCGTGCTTAAAGGGAGCCCAAGGAGCATCGAGAGCCAAGGGCAGCTACAGCTGCTTCCCAGGAGGAAAGTCACTCGCAACCCACTACGGCATGAACTATGGACAGAGTGAACGAGCAGGGAGGCCAGCGGAGCCAGGCTCGACGGCTGGGCGGCCGCCTCCGCTTCCCCACGCTCCCCAGAAAGGCAGCAGAGAAGGTACGAGAGAAGGAAAAGAGTTGTTTTGTGCTGCAAAGCATCAGGTAAACGCAACGCAAGGCAAGCTGTGGCCTCGGGAGCTCACATACATCGTCCTTCATGGGCTCTTTCGGGGGTCTGAACTCCTCGTGGTAGGAACGGCCACTTGCCGGGTGAATCAGCCTAGGACAGAAAGCAAGTGTCAGCAAAGCCCCCGCACCAGGGCGAGGTCTGCTGAACCTGCTGCTCAGCAGCACGGAAACTCCTGCAACAGCAGGACAATTAGTCTCTCTCTGTTAAGAAAAGCTCATTTAGCTATTTTTGTATCAAGGGCCTCTTCAAGCACTTGGAAAAAAACCACAAAAAAAGCAGCTGCATTAGGAAATAGCTGGTTTACTGTGGGAAGGGGGGAGCAGAGCGAGCGTGGGGGCGATGCTGTCCGGCAGGAACAGTGGGAGATGTCTGTCCCCAAGGGTCCCTGCTGA
Organism: Eudromia elegans; assembly: GCA_003342815.1. NCBI lineage: Eukaryota > Metazoa > Chordata > Aves > Tinamiformes > Tinamidae > Eudromia > Eudromia elegans. The sequence continues at coordinate 2,862,579 of PTEX01000061.1, read as the reverse complement.
CCCTGCATGCCCGGCCTCCTGTAAGGGAGCAGCAACAGCAGCAGAGAAGCAACCGCACGGGGCACTGACCGACACTGGCCTTAAAATCCACGCTGGGTCACACAGCGCACGGATTCCAGTCAGCAACATCTACTTATAGGGCAACAAAGGGGCTCTGTTCGAGGCTGGCGTAGGCCAGAGAGGGCAGGTGCTGGATGAGGGCAAGAAGGCTCAAACAGCAGAAATGTGACCCAGAGCAGGGCTGCAGCTAGAGCAACACGAGCATCCAAAACAAGGATGCTGCCCCACAGAACAGGGGCCCTCCCGAGCACCAAGGTTTCAAGAGGGGAGTTACCGTCCGGTGATTCTCCGGATGAGTAAGGAGTCGGGGATGCTGAACTCGATGACGGAGTCCAGCTTCTCTCTCCTCTTCTCCAGGAGTTCATCCAGCTGCAACAGAAAACGCTCGTCTGCGGGGGCAGACGCAGCCAAGGGGCCCGGTGTCCGGAGAGCAGCGCCCGGATGGGCTCACCCACCATTTCCGCCTGCTTCACGGTGCGGGGGAAGCCGTCGAGCAGGAAGCCGTTCCTGCAGGGCGGGGAGTCCAGGTTGTTCTCGATGAGCTCCACCACCATCTCGTCGCTCACCTGCGGAGGGGAGGGCCGCGCGGTCAGCACGCGCAGGAGGCCCCGCTCGGCCCCGCTGCGCCGGGGCCTTCCCAGAGCCCCTCCTAGCCCCGCAGCGAGGGCGCAGGGCTGCTGCAACAGGGCGAAAGCCGCATGCTCGGACATGCCGTGGCGGGGAAGCGCCAAGGCACGGCCAACGACGCTCACATGGGGCAGCGACGGTGCTGGACAAGAGCTTTGACCCCAGCATTACTGCAGTGAGGGGTCCCTGGCTGAAAGGGACCCGTCAGCCCAAGGACAACCCACCCAGACATTTCTTTTAAACCACGCCGTGATAGGACCAGCGCTGGTATCAACATAACCTTTAATTCCTGTTAACTTTGCACCCTTCCTGCAGGAGCCTCCTTGTGTGGGCGGGCCCGTCCGGAGGGTAAAACACAGAGCTGCTCATCACCTCGTAAACCAGCGTGCAGCGAAGCTCCCAGAGCTACCAAGAGGCTTCCCCCGTGCCAGGCTCTGTGCTTCCCACCAGGATTAGCTCCTTCCCATGCTGCAGCACTTGGAAAGCACTAGCAGACCCTGCAGCAGCCCTTGACTTGCGGATAGCTCCCTGCACCAGGGACCGGCACTTCGTGGGATCGGAACCGGACCAGGGACGGTTTGCGGGAAGCAACAGGTTATTCCTGCGCTTTCCTGATCACTGCAGCCCTCCGCTTTGGAGGACGCCGTCCTGCTCAGGAACGGAGCACGAATATCCATGCTGGGCTCCCAGCTCTGCTGCGCTCCCTCCGCTTATCTCCAAGCCGGAGCGCGCCGGGAGGCCACGCGCGGAGCCACTGCCGTCCCCTGGTCCCTGCACAGCAGCCACCTCCAGACCTTCCCGATAACGGCCCTATCTTTCATAAGCAGGCGGGCTGGTGCGGGCTCTGTTGCAACGTGGAGATAAGCCACGTCACTGCTGTACCCGGAGCCTCCGATTCCCCCTGCCTTGGGGTCAGGAGACGGTGGCAGCCAGCAGGGATGCCCATAACCTGCCTCGCGCTGCCGGGGGTCATTGCCCATCCCGTCTTGCCCAAGAGATTTCAGACACTCTGCAGGACCACCCTGAGTGTTTTCACGACCCTGATGCTCTGGCTGCGATGCCAAGCGAGTCTGTTGCGCAGCTCCACACGTCACCCGCTGCAACCACCGCGCTGACCCTCCCGCGGCTCCGGTTTCACCGCGACAGGCACGGGCAAACCCCAGGCACGCCGGGCCGGGCTGCAGGCGAAGCCTCAGTGCTGGTTTCCAGCCCGGGGAACAACGTTCCGTGGCTCTGAGCACGGAGAGGTCGCGTGGAGCTGCGGGACCTGGACCTCAGGCTGCTCCCGCTGCCGAAAGTCATTGGGAGGGAAAGAAACAACCCCTTGGGACACATGAGTTGCTGCCAAGTGGGACCTTTGAAGAGAAGGGATGTTTTTCTGGGATGCTTTTTCTGCAGGAGAGAGGGGAAGGGCCCCCATTGCTGCCCGCCCGCTGTCCTCGCTGCTCCCTGTAACGGAGCTGCTGTCACACTTGTCACTGAAGGGTGCCCTCTGTCCTTGCAGGTGCCACCCTCGCCACCAGCACGGCCCGCGCTACCCACCAGCTTCCCTGCGTCCATGGTCTCCTTGAGACGCTTGCCCAGCTCGGAGCCCGAGGCCACCATGGCGCGCAGCATGTCCCCCGTGGCCAGGTGACACACGCAGTAGGTCTCGGCCAGCTTGGGAGCCTGCGGGACACAACGAGGGAGGTGAGTGGGACGCGGAGCCGCTCGCGGGGGGCTGGGACAGGCACGGCGACAGGGTGGCACCTCCGCCACCACCCGGACCTCGTCCCGCTCTGCCCGCCAACACGTGGCTGGACACAGTGCCCGGACGCCTGGGCCCGGAGGGGTGGGGGATGGGAAGGCCGCTGTCCCGCCGCCTGCGGCCTCGGAGCCCGGTCCCTGCGGCCTCCCTCACCTGGGTGCCCTTCCCGGCGCCGGGCGGCCCCAGCAGGACGGCGCGGATGCCCTGGCGGAGCCCCGCGGCCGGCGCCTGCCCGCGGCCGCCTCCCGCCTGCGCGCTCGGAGCCATGGCCGCCGCCAGTGCGCGCC
>PTEX01000061.1:2849610-2859732 GCA_003342815.1 Eudromia elegans | reverse complement strand
CGGGGCTTCGCCGGGCTTCCCGCCACGCAGCGCCCTCCCATGCGGTGCTCGCTTAGAGGGTTGATCTGAGGTTTTGCAAGTGAATAAGGAGGGGAAAGACGAGTCTCCTGCCCAGCTTGGGCTGGGGGGGTTGGAGTAGCGCAGCCTTTCACAAATGCAGCGAGGCTGAAAGGTGGAACAAGACTCACCCGCCACGGAGGCTGCCTGCGCAAACGACAGGGCTTGATTCACTGCTAGGGGACCCACCAAGGTGGCACCAAAATCCAGGGTGTTGACAACTTGCTCGGCTGCCTTCCCCAGCCGGTGTCCCAGCCAAATGTGCTGCTCTGCCTTTAAGTTGGATGGAGCCTTGGCTCCCTGGAAGCAGCACCTCGGACGGTACATTTGGCCCGGCTGCCTCTCGAGGGTCCCGGTGCATGTGATGCCCACACAGCAGCCTTGCATCAGGCCCGGCTGCCTCCTGGCAGGCTGCCCGTGAGCTGCAGGTGCCTGGTGAGAGCCAGGGTGACTGCTGCGATGGGGGAGAGGCAGCCACAGCCCTGGCAGGGAGCGCGCAGGGGGATGTCCCCGTTCCAGGCACGGGGAGGGGAGGAAGGAGGAGATGGAGGATGCTCTGCAGCGGCTCAGCCAATGGGGTGGCCCGGCTCGGTTGCCATGGCCACAGTTGTGAGGCGGAGCAGTGGGATATAAGTGGGTCCGAGCCCCCTGGCAGGGTGAGCTGGTCCAGGGGTTCCGGGCAGGAGGGGGATCGGGGCAGGAGGAGCAGCCGCTGCTGAGGCCAGGTCGCTCTTGGGAGACCCATGGGCATAATCCACTGAAATGCTCTTTAAGGTAACGAGGCTGGGGGCCCTGCGCCAGGCCTGGGGGGTGCGGGAGAAGCCACTTGTCTGGCATAGCGAACAGGGGGCCATGGGGGATGCCTGTGCATGATGGCATTTGGGAACAGCTGCCTGCCTCTGCCTCACTGAGCTCCTGCATCGCTTCTCCCCAGGGATCCTGCACCCGCAGCGTCCGGCAGCATCGGGGGGCTGAGGCTGCTCGGTGACCCCCGCTGTGGCACCTCGTCACCTGCGAGGAGGCTCTGTTCCGTGGTGAGGAGGGGCTGTCGGGGGCAGCACGGAGTGGCTGGGCGCCCCTTGGCACAAGACTGCCAGGAATGACCCACTTAGCAGCTCCTGGTTGCTGTGCCCTGGCAGGGCTGGCCACTGGTCAGCGGTGTCTCTGGGGAATGAGGGAAGACCCTGAGGAGTTGCTCTCCTTTCCTGAGGATAAAGCCCTGCAAGCTTCGCAGCCCAATGTTCTCCCCTTCCTCAGCTCTGGGGGTTGCTCGTGGTGCTTGTGTGATGCACAGTAACACCCAGGCGCTCTGGGCTCCTCCTCATCCCTATCCAAAACTGGGTTATTGGAGTGCAAATGTTTCCTGCAAGCTCATGCAGGGCCTACAGCTTCCCGGGTTACGAGATGGGCTGGATCCAAGGGAAGAGGTTGTCCAAACTGCCCTCCTAAATGTGTGAGCCAGGAAATAACTGCATAGCTTCAGCTTATCCCTTTGCTGTGCACAGTCACTGCACCCGCTCGAGCCAGAACCACAGCCTGAATGCAGGTGGCCCTGGGCTGGCTCTGTAGCGATGCCCCCCTTCGCGGGGTCTTGGGTGTCCGGAGAGCGGGACCGGGTGCCCCCATCCCCTGGAGATCACAAGGGAGCTTCACCCCGCTCGCTGTGCTGCACGTCCACCCGCAAGCTGCAGCGGGACCCACGTGTTCTACTGCATCCGGGCCGCCCGCTTCCCCGTGAGGGTGTCTGTCCTGTTAGCTGTGTTGGTGCCGAGGCGCCGCGGGAGGAGACGGGGCTCGCGGGGCCACAGCAGAGCACAAGGGCCCCGCTGCTCCCTGCAGCTCGGGCGCTGTGTCTGCTGGGCCCTGCCTCTCACACTGCCTTTCTCTCCCCAGGGTGCCGCATGCTTACAGACTACACCCTGCTCGAGGAGGCTTTAGCCGGCGTTCCCCTGGTTGGCCATGAGCGGTTACCTGGCCGAGTCCGACTTCGTGCTGGTGGAGGAGGGCTTCACCCCCAGGGACCTCCTGGAGAGCCTCCTCGTGGAGCGGTGCCACCCGGTAGGGGCTGCGCTCTGTCCAGGGCCTGCAGCCGTCGCCCCTTGGCGCAGGGGCTCGCGGAGAGGTGCCCACTGCTCGCGCTGTGCCTGCCCTAGGGCGAGCAGGGAGCCTTCTTCGTGGCCGACCTGGGGGACGTCGTGAGGAGGCACCTGCGCTTCCGCAAGGCCCTGCCCCGCCTGACGACCTTCTTCCCCGTCAAGTGCAACAGCAGCAGAGAAGTGATGGGGCTGCTGGCTGAGCTGGGCACTGGCTTTGCCTGCGCCACCAAGGTAGTGCCCAGGGGGACGAGGCGACAGCTCCTGCTCTGCGTCCTCATCCTTGGGGCACTGCGGGCAAAGCGGACAAGCTGCCCCTTGTTTCCTGGTCGAGGTTTAGGATGGCAGGAGTCTCCCTCTGCTGTCAAAACCCTCCTGGCACAGCCTGGAGGTGCCCGTCCCAGCTGCCATCGCTTGACTCGGATGTTTGTTCCCTTTGACCGACATTGCTCTTGGTGTGACTCGTGTCCTGGTTGGCAGGCCAGGCTGCTGGCAGGGCACGTCCCTGTGCTACCGCAGCTGTCACCTCTTGGTGGCTTTAGGGCTGAGCACAAAGCTCATTGCTTGTCATTAGCTCACAGCCAGATTCCCAGGGAGAATCCCAAGTTAAACCACTTACTTGTGTGTAATTAAGTAGGAGGTGTTACCAGGGGGAGAAAGTGCAAGGGAGGAGCGAGGCCTCATTACAGCTCAGGCCACTATTGCAGCCTTAAGCCTTTTGCTGCAGCTCCAGGGGAGAGTGGCACCAAACCACCCCTGCTGACTTGTCCCAACGGTTCCCTCTCCGCTTGTGCGGCTCGTCAACATCTTCCTGCTGCAGCCAGGGCAAAGTCCCCCGCGATCCCGTTGAGCTCCTGTGCTTTGGCCTGGGAAAGGCCAGCCTGATCCTGGCTGTTTGCCGGGCCGGGAGCGCTCGTGCAGCAGCGTGGGGCCGGGCCGCGTCCCCAGGCGGGCGCTCTTCCTCCGCAGGCGGAGATCGCCCAGGTTCGAAGCATCGGTGTTCCGGCTGAGAGGATCTTCTACTGCAACCCCTGCAAGCAGGTGGCCCACATCAAATACGCAGCCAGCCAAGGCGTGCGGCTGATGACCTTCGACAACGAGGTGGAGCTGAACAAGGTGGCCCGGAGCCACCCTCACGCCAGGTGGGTGTTGGTGCTGGCCCTGGCAGCACCGTTGGAGCGGGATGTTGGAGTGGGAGCTGGGAGGGCACCGGGGGTTTGTGGAAGGTGCCCAGACACCTCAAGGTAGCAACTCTTCACGCTGCAGGATGCTGCTGGGTGTCGCTGCTGACTTCAGCACCTCTCCCCATCTGAGTGTGACGTTTGGGGCCACCCTCATGTCCTGCCGGCACCTGCTAGAGAAGGCAAAGGAGCAGGCTGTGGACGTCGTTGGCATCAGGTGCGGCGCATGTCCGTTTGTCCCTGAAGTGCCGCCCCACGGGGAGCTCGGGGTCTGGGGAGCCTCGCAGGGCTGCAGGGACTAGGCTGGGACCTGGGGGGATCCGCCCTCGTTGGGGTCCATTGGGGCCGGGTTTGGCTTGCAGGCCCCTGGGGTCGGTCTGGCAGGAGGGAAGCGCAGAGCCGCCTTGCTAGAAGGCGGACGTGTGAGTATCCCCCGGTGCCACGTCCTCTCGCCGCCGTCCCCGAGGACGGGCGAGCACCGCTGAGCGGGGACTCTGCCCTCAGCTTCCACCTCGGGGGCCGCTGCCTGGAGCCCGAGGCCTTCGCCCGGGCTGCAGCCGAAGCCCAGCTCGTGTTTGAGATGGGCGCGGAGCTGGGCTACCGCATGCGCATCCTGGACATCGGCGGGGGATTCTCCGCTCCCGGGGACACCGGAGCGCACCTCGAAGAGGTATTTGCCTCCCGGCCCTGGGCGTGCAGAGCGCGAGGCCACACGGGCCGTGGTGTCACCGTGGGGGCTGGCGGGGCTAAGCGAGAGGGACCGCGTCCTCCCCATGCAGACAGCCGCTGCCATCAACGCTGCCTTGGACTTGTATTTCCCGGAAGGCTGCGGGGTGGAGGTTATGGCGAGACCAGGGCGCTACTTGGTCACCTCGGCCTTCACCTTCGCAGCCAGCGTCACCGCCAAGGAAGAGCTTCCCCGGGGCCAGCCGGGCTCGGAGGGTAGGTGGGGACCGTGGGACGGGCCTGCCCGAGTGTCCCTGCCCCCTGAGCCTCGTCCCTGCTCCCCACAGAGGAGTCTGGCAGCAAGAAGAGCCTCGTGTACCACCTCAGCGACGGCATCTACGGCTGCTTCAGCTGCGTCCTCTTCGACAGCCCCTGCCCCAGGCCTCTGCTGCACAAGGTGGGGAGCTGGCCCGGATGAACCCCGCGTCCCCCCTGCTCTCCCTGCGTGGTGGCCAACACCAAGCTCCGTGGTCGTTAACCTTCAGCAGGGGCAGTGCCCCAAATGAAACCTTGGGCTGGAGCCAGCGGCTCCTAGGGCTTCCCGGCTTTTGGGGTCGGGCGTTTCAGACCGTGGACTCTGGTCCTTTCTGGATCTGTCCCCTAGCCCGAGCTGATCCCTGGCATCAGCGTGTCCCAAACCAACCTATCCCATTCCCGGCCTCGGTTGCTCATTCCCTTCGGGTCATGCTGCCAGGAGGGTCTGTAGCCCCCCAGCTCCGGGGCCGGGCTCGTGCCCGGTGCAGAGCAGCACAGCACGGTCTCTGCCCCGCAGACGCCCTGCCCCGGGCGCCCCTCGTTCCGCAGCAGCCTGCGGGGCCCCGCCGGGCTCGCCGAGGACCGCATCGCCGACGGGCTGGAGCTGCCGGAGCTGCAGGTCGGCGACTGGCTCCTCTTCGAGGACATGGGCGCCTACACCCTCCCGGCGGCGGCCCCGTGCCGTGGGTGTCCCCAGCCGCACGTCAGCTACGCCATGTCCCGCATGGCCTGGTGAGGGACAGCCCTGCCCTCGGCGTCACCTGGGAGCGGGCACGGAGGTGCCGAGGGTGGCCCAAGCTGGGCTCCCGCAGCCGGGAAGAGGGGCCGGGCTGAGCCTGGGGCACCGGGACATTCAGGATAGCGTCTCCCTGTCCAAATCCTGGGGGATTTTCCCCGGGTTTTCCCCGGGCGGTGCTGGGGGCAGCTCAGCTCCGGCGGCGTGCCGGACTCACCCCGTGCCGTGCCGCGTGCTTGCAGGGACGCCGTGCGGCTGCTGCGGGGCAAGGCGGCCGAGGAGCGGGACGGCGCGGGTGCCCCACTGTCCTGCGGCCGGGCGAGCGCCGGGACGCCCCGCGTGGCCCCCGCCGTCCCCACCGCTGGCATCAGCTGAGCGGTGCTGGAGCTGGGGCCTCCGCAGCCCGTCCTGCTCCCGCGGGACCCGCGGGGCCCCCTTCCCCGGACGCGGCATAAATCCCATTCCCCCAACTGGGCGCTGCTGCTGTGGTGACGTCTGTGGGGGGGACCCGGGGCCTGGGCTCATTTATGGAGGAATTGTCACAAACGGTGACGGTGGTTTTGGGTGCTGGTGTGAAGGCGGCCGAGCCTCGACTGGGGTCGGGGTTGTTAGCAGGGACTTAACTGGGTGTTAAGGGGGTTTGGGGTGTGGGGGTCACCCGAGCCCCGGTGGGGCAGCCCCAGGGTGCTGGGAACACTGCGGGGACCCTGGGCCTCCGAGCAGCTCCAGAAAGAGGGTGGCTGGGGGAGGATGCTGAGGAAGGGACGTTGGGGCCCAGGGGGCAAGGACACCAGAGGGGCAGGGACATGAGGGGACACTGGGTACAGGGGCAGGAGTGGCACCAGGGTGGCACCAGGAGACACTGGGGGACACCGGCTAACCCTGGGGTGCACTGAGGGAGGAACAGTGGGGACAGCGGAGCAGGGGCGCTGGGAGACACTGGGCGAGGGACACTAGGGGACACGGGGGAGGGGACAGCGGGGGAGGGGCGTTGGGGACGCCGGGGCCGGCGCGGCGGGGCCGCTCCCCTCCGCGCCGCCAGGGGGCGCGCGCGCCGCGGCGGGGCCGCGCTGGCCGCGCGTCTCGTCGACTGCCGTAAAGCGCCGCGCGGGTGTCGGCGCTCCGCGGGTGGCGCCGCGTGAAGGGCAGCGGCAGCGGGCGCGGTGCCGGTCCCGGTCCCTCGGCGGGCGCCATGCCGTTCCTGGACCTGCAGCGGCAGCTGGGCATCGACATGGACCGCTGGCTGCTGCGGCAGAGCGCGCCGCAGCCCTACGGCGCGGCCGGCACCTGCCACGCCTTCGAGCGCGAGTGGGTGGCGTGCGGGCACGGGCTGGGCCGCACGCGTGCGGCCCGCGAGTGCGCCATCGAGTACGAGGACTTCATGGAGTGCCTGCACCGCCGCAAGATGGTGAGCGCCCGGGGCCGCCCGCACGGCGCGGCGCGGCACGGGGCCCGGCGGGAGCCCCGTCCCGGCACGGGCACCCCCGGCCCGCTGTGGGCACCCCGCTCTCCGCTATGCGCCCCTTATCCCCGTTTATGGGCGCCCCCATCGCGTTATGGTCTCCCTTACGGGACCCTCATCCTGTTATGGACCCCTCCTCTTCATTATGGGTCCCTCCATGCCATAACGGGCACTCTGCTCTCCATTATGGACCCCCTGTCCCCCATATGGGACCCCCATCCTGTTATGGACCCCTCCTCTCCATTATGGGCCCCTCCATCCCATAACGGGCACCCTGCTCTCTGTTATGGGATGCCTTTCCCCGTTATGGGACAGCCCCTATCCCGTTGTGGGCCACCCCTCTCTGTCGTGGGCACCTCCTTGTCCCCATTCTGGGCAACCCCTCTCTGTTATGGGCCCTGCTGTGCCCGTTATGGGTCCCCTGCTCCCTGTTATGGGCCCCCCTCCCTGGTCACAGGGCCCTAGTCCCCATTATAGGGTGCCCATCCCCACTATACAACCCTCTCTCCTCTGTTATGCCCCCCCCAACCCCCTTATGGCCCTCCCATTATGGGGGACCCTCCCCTCCCCTGTAATGGGGTGATCCCCTCCCTCATTACAGGTGTCCCCCCTCCCATTTATGCGGTCCCTCCCTCTATAGGGCTACCCCCCGTCCCCATTTCAGGGCCCTTTCCCCATTGCAGCCCCTCCGTCCCCCATGTTCAGACCCTCCCTCTCCCTGCACCCAGACCCTCCTCCCCGCTCCCCGTCCCCGCTCAGGCCGCTCTCCCCGCAGTTCGCCCGGCTCAAGGCCATCGTGGAGCAGCGCGACAAGCTCATGCGCGAGGGCCGCTACTCGCCGCCCCAGCACCACCAGGGCACGGAGGAGTCGCGGCCCTGAGCGCCCGCGGGCAGCACCCACCGCCGCTGCTCCTGCCCTGCCCGCCGGGACACGTCACCGCGGGCGCCCCGCGCCTCCCTCTGGCGTCTTTTCCCTCAATAAAACATGGTTTAAGCTCCTCTATGGATGTCAGCGCTGCCTGGAAGGGCTGCCCCGATGCGAGGCCGGCGCTCGGGACTCCCCAGCGCCAGCAGCTGGTGCTGAAAGGAGAGGAGACCCCCCCAGGAGCCAGAGCCGCTCTGGAAACCTGTCCTGACTGGGCCCGGCATGGGGCTGGGGCTGGGATGGGTGGCCGGGGCCGTTCCCAGGACCATTCCAGGCCGGAGGGTCAGTGTGTGAGGGGAGAACCTGCAGAAAGGGGCTCCCTTTCCGCGGGAGCCGCAGGAAGGGTTAGCGGGCAGCGTCCCTGGGCGCTTTCCCGTTGGGATGGGGTGAGCGGCCGTTGCTCGGCGGCTGCGGGACTTTGTGGAATCCCGTGCGTCAGCGCGATCCATTGAGCCACGCGTGCCGGTCACGGCCCCGGCTCCCTGTCCCTGCGGAGCCGCCACCCGGCCCCTGCACGGCCGGGGCCACTTTGTCACAGGTAGCGCCTGGCAGCGGAGCCGGGCGACGTCTGCGGCTGGATCCAGGGCATTAATGCGGGCGTGGGCGGGTTCAGCCCTTAATCCTCGGGGCAGGTGGAGCCCGGGAGGTTCTTGATCCGCGCAAATCCCCCGTGCGGGATCACCAGGGACGGGGAGGGCAGGGGCCGTTCCCTGTGCCCCGGCGCAGAGCCCAGGCCCTGGACACAGCCGTTTGGACGTGGTTCCTGGCCACGACGTCCCTCCCTGGCACGGATCCCTCCTGGAGACAGATCGGCCCCTTCGGTAGCTGCCAGCCCGGGAAGAGCCGCATGCGGATGCGGGAGACGTGGGAGCTTCCCGGCGGGAACCTGCGAGCTCCTCGGTGGGAGCGGAGGGGTCGACGGGGAGGGAGGCCGGGGTGTCCCGGGCTGCTCCATGACCCGCCTGCCGCTGCCCTTGGCCTCCATGGAGTGTTGGAGCGCAGGGAGTGGCGCAAGGGCCGGTGCATCGCAGGGAACGGCCCCGTGGGCCTCGTGTCCTCCTCATCAGCGTCGCTCCTTGGGGACACGGGAGCTGAATTTCCAAGGAGGGGAAACGCAGGAGCCCTGGGGCTGCTGGGGGCCTCCCGCCAGCCGGGGAGTGCAGGACACGCTGGGACGCGGCTCCCGCTCTGCCCCCGGGCGGCTCTCCGGATCAATCCCAAACCCGATGGCTCCAGCCGCGGATGCTGACGCAGCCCGGGATGGGGGCGGGAGCCGGGAGCGCCCGTGGCAGCCCCAGCGAGCGGCTCTGCTCCAGCCATGGCCGGGGCCCACGGGGACCGTGGGGGGACGCGAAGCCCCCGGGGCCTCGATCCGCGGGGGCTCCGTGGGTGGGAGGGAGCCCGAGCGCCGCCCTGTGCGATTCCCGGCCCGGCCCCGCGGTTATTTCCAGCCTGTAGTAGACACAAATTTAAACTTCACAGGTTTTTTTTCCTCTTCCTCGTCGCTGTTTTTGGCTGCGGGCGCCAGGAACGAAGCAGCGTCGCGGGAGGCGCCGCCACCTCTCCCGTTTTCCCCACGGATCCTGATGGCATGGGAAGGACGCGGGGGCCCCAGCTCCCACCCACAGCCCTGTCCATGGATCACAACCCAGGGCTGCACTGGGCAAGGGGCCAAGGGGACACGGGGACAGACCCGGCTGCAGCCCTGGATGCGCCGGGAGCTCCCGGCAGCTCTGCCTGGAGGCAGCGAAGGCGCCGGGATGAATAATGGATGGGGATGGGGGGGGCGGGTTTGATCACGGGGCGCCGGTGACGGCTGTGACGAGCGGGGGCAGAGCCACGCGGGGGGACCCCGCGATGCGACACCCCCCCAGCGGGACCCGCGCCCGGCCTCCCCCTCCTCCTGCAGCAGCCGCTGCAAAACAAGGCGGGCGCCTAACCCAGATTCCAGCACAAACACCCGGAGCGGGAGGGAGCTCCGGGCGGGCGCCCGGCGGGGGCGGCACGGGGGGGGGGGACGGGCTTCCTGCCGCCGGCTCTGCTGGGACCCCGGCCCCGCTCCGGGCCCGGGATCCCCACCAGGCTCCGCGGGGCAGCCAAACCCGTCTGGGCGCCACGGGGACCGGTACGGGCGGCGCAGCCGGATCCCCCAGGTTTTCCGCCCCTGGAGCGCGCAGCGGAGGCTGGGATGGCTCCAGCGGGTGCCTGTGCACGTGTGTCCCCATTGCTGCCTCCCACCATTACCGTGTCCCAGGGGGATGCGGGAGCCGGGCGGGAAGCGCAGGGAAGCAGTGCCCGGCACGCGGGTGGCACTGGGTGCTGCCGACGCTGCCCGGTTTGCACCAGCCCGGCCATTGCTCCGTGGTCCAGAACGGCGGCTCCGGGGCAGTGTCCAGTGCTGCTCCAGAGGAGCTGGAGCATCCGCAGAGGGACCCGCGGCGCCACCACCACAAAACTGCTCCGGGGCAGAACCCCTGGCTGGCAGTGGCTCCTGCAGGACTTTGGCACTGGGGTGTCCCCAGGGCCTCCCTGAGCCACGATGAGGGTCCCTGTCCTGCCCCGGTCCCCCCTGCCCCGTGGCTGCCCCAGTGACCAGGGCCCATTGATGGCACCGCGGTCACCCTGGGCCTGGGGCTGCAGAGCACGAGGCTGGGGGGCTGCTGGGGGGGCCTGTGGGGCTGGGGGGG
>PTEX01000061.1:2822773-2848766 GCA_003342815.1 Eudromia elegans | reverse complement strand
GTTCCCGACCCGCCGCGGATGCTCCGGGCGGCTCCGCGGCGCGGGGGGATCTCCCCGCTCCCGCTCCCGCCCGCGGCGCCCCGCGCCAGCCGCGTCCCCCGCGAGGTGCCCGCGGGCTCGGCGCGCTCCGCGCCTGCCATTTTCCCCCGGGATCCGCAGGGATCGGGAAGCTGCTCCCGCCTGGAGAGGGCCAAAGGCAGCCGGGTACCGAGCGGGGCGCGATGGCGGCACAAAGAGCGCGCTGGCGCTCGCCTCGGCGCGCCCGGTCCCAGCGCCCGCTCGCTGTCCCCGCAGGTCCCCGCGCCCGGAGGCGCCGCCCGGGGCCATGTCGTCCTCGGACGAGGAGACGCTGAGCGAGCGCTCGGGGCGCAGCGAGCGCTCGGGGAGCCTCTCGCCCTGCCCGCCCGGCGACACGCTGCCCTGGAACCTGCCGCTGCACGAGCAGAGGAAGCGCAAGAGCCAGGACTCGGTGCTGGACCCGGCCGAGCGCGCCGTGGTGCGCGTCGCAGGTGAGCCGCGCGCAGCCGGAGCATCGCGCCGCGTCCCGGTGTCCCGGCCACGCCGGCCCGCCCGCTCCCGGCGCATCCCGCTGCCGGCTGGCCCAGTTGGGGGCTCCGCATCCTGATCCATGCTTAAACACCCCAGGCGGCGGGTGCCGGCGGTGCGGAGCTGGCAGCAGGGAGCTGGTGGCACCTCCACCTCTCCAAGGGGGAAAAGGAGCTGGACTCCGGGTCCGGAGCCGCCAACCGCGCGGCCTGGGGAGCTGGCACCGGCCTGGGCAGCTCCGGCATCCCCGGCTCTGCTCCCACTGCGGGGCTGCCACGGTCTCAGGAAGGAGCCGGCGTTCCCAGGCCCTTCTCCCTGGCATTCCTGGGCCCTTTTCCCTGCCGGCGCCGCCGAGGCGGGAGCAGCGCCGGGGCCAAGCGGGAGTTTTGGGGAGGAAAAGGGAGGTTTGGGCGCGCCCCGCCCCCCGGCGCTGCGGGGGGGGGGCGAGGGGGGCAGGGTACTTTTTGTGTTGCCATGGTTACCCAGATGGCTGAGCAGGGCTGCCGGTTGCCATGGCAACGGGAGGGCTGCCAGGGTGGAGAGCGGCACCGCGGGGCCGGATCCGGCAGCCTCGTCCACGTGGACACTGGGAGCGCTGGGGACGCTGGGGACGCTGCAGGCACCGGCGGTGGCACCGGGAGCCCTGGTGTTACTGGGGCTGTCCGTGTCACTCCTGTCACCCGGGGGCGTTGGGGTCACTGGTGTCACTGTCACACTTGTGCCGCCAGAAGGAACTGGTGTCACGGGTAGGGACTGGAGCCACTGGTGTCACTGCGAGGAGATGGTGACACTGGGAGGCACTGGTGTCACTGGCGTGACGGGGGACAGGCAGTGTCAGCGCTGGTGTCACTGGTGTCACTGGCGTCACAGGTAATGGCAGGGTCAGTTCTGGGCTCCCCGGTGTCACTGGTGTCACAGTGTGTTGGGGGCATCAGCAGGGTCAGTGCTGGGCTCACCCACGTCCTGGGTGTCACCAGGGTCAGTGCTGGTGTCCCTCGTGTCCCGGGTGGTGTCACCAGGGTTGGTTCTGGGCTCATTGATGTCACGGGGGGTGTCACCAGGCTCAGCGCTGGTGTCGCTGCTGTCCCCGGTGTCTCGGGGCTCTCGGCTGGGGCACAAGGTCAGTGCTGGGGTCACCGCTGCCCCCTGCGGCGCCGCCGCCGCCCGCCAGGGGTCGCGCAGGGGCCGAGGCCGGAGCCCGGGCACACCGAGGGGCGTGGCCAGGAGCCAGGGGCGTGGTCCGCAGGAAGGGGCGGAGCCCCCAGGAAAGGGCGTGGCTTTCCCGTGTGGGCGGGGCGAGGCGGGCGGGGCCTGCCGTGGGCGGGGCGGCGCTGACAGGCGGGCGGGGCCGCGGGGCGAGGCGGAAACGAGCGGCGGAGCCGCGGCCTGGGCGCCCGCCGCGCCGGTGCCTCCCGCCCGCCGCCGCCATGGCCGGCTACGTGCCCGGGCTGCAGCCGGCCACGCACAACCAGGAGCAGGAGTTCGTGCAGGCCTACGAGGACGTGCTCGAGCGCTACAAAGGTACCGGCGGCGGCGCGGGCGGCACCGGCCCCTCGTCCCGGCCGGGCTGGGCGGCCGCGGGCGCCTCTCTCCGTGCGCGGGGCCGCTGGGGCCGCCTCCGCATCCCCCCTGCGCGCGGCGGGGCTGGGGTCCCCCCTCGGGGTCCCCGGTCGAGCCGCGGGGATGGGGCTCCCCGTCGGGGTACCGGGAGGGGGSGGGGGGGGGGTCTCGGTGCCTGCCCTGTGTCCCCGGTTGAGCGGCGGGTCCCCCTTGTTGGAATGCTGGGGGTCCCCCCTGTGCCGTGTCCCCCGTGGGCTGTGTGAGCCTGGGGACCCCCGTGTCCCCTGCTCGGGGGTGCCCCGTGTCCCCTTCTCCAGCGACCAGGACATCCCGGTGCCCCCGGGGAGCGCGTCCCGGGGCTGGGACCCTGTCGCTGGGCTCCCCGTGTCCCCTCCCCGGCCCCGAGCTCCCCGGGGACGCCCCTTCCCGCCCCATCCCTCCCCGTCACCGCGAGGCCCCGGCGCCCCCTGCCCCGAGTCCCCGTCCCCCCTCGCGGCTCCGTGCCCGGGGCCGGTGACCCCCCGGCGCCGCGGTGAGTTGGCACTTTTGCCGCCGTTCCTGCCCCCAGCCTTTGCGGTGGTTTTTTTCCCATTTTTTATATATTTCTCCCTCGGTGCGGCAGCGCCAGCCCTGTCTCGGGGCCCGCGTTCCGGCCCCGGGGGGCTCCTCACGCGGTGCCTCCCGCCCGGGGCCGGCCCCTCTTCCCTCTCCCCTTGTTTCTGCGTGCGGAGAAAGGGAAAGAATGGATTTCCCCGGCGACGGAGCCGCCGGCTGCTTTCCCAGGGGAATAACAGCCTCTGCTGGGGGCATCTTGGAAGGGCGCCGGATAACGCGGCTCTGGCAGCTCCTTGCACACTTTATTAGTGCAAAGCGCTTCGGAAGCAGCGGGATCCGGTGTGGGAAGTGGCCCAGTGGAAGGTAGAGCCTGACGCTCCGTTTTGCGTTAGGAGCTTTGGCTGCTGGAAGTTGAGAGTCTGGGCAATATCCCGCTGGAATTGTCCGGGATGTCAGGAAAACTGGGATTGCTGCTGTATAAGGGCTCTTTGCTGCGGCAGCTTCCCCCTCTCCCGAGGTGGCCGGAGCCCTGGGAGGGCCGGAGCAGAGGCACTGGGTGCGATAGACCGCGGTGGGTAGACATGTTGCCCCGTCTCCGCTTTCCCGTCCTGCGACTCCTTCCGCTCGGAACAGTTCAGTTTTTCCTGCCCAGAACAAGTTTTCCGCTGGCTCGTTCCCCTCCCCCTCTTAATCCCGCAAAGCCAGAGGTTTCTCGGTGGAATGGAGCCGATCGCCGGGGTCACCTGGCCGGGAAGCGGAGCAGCGACCGGGAATGTTGCCCTGTGGAGCCGGTGACCGGCCAGTGGGCACCTCGTGCTGTGAGCCACCGGCTGCAGCGGGAACACGAGGACGACACTTGACATTGGTCGAGCCGAGAGGGCAAACGCTCCCGAAAGGCACCGGGAAAACCTTTGGGAATGGGGCCACTGAAGGAGAATAACGGCCTCAAGCGGGACCGTGAGCGGGGGACGCGGAGCGGGATGGGGGTCACTTGGGGGAGCGCCTGACGCCGCCCGCGGATGGACCGGGACCCCCGTGACTGCCGCGTCCTCCACGGAGGAGGAGGCGGTGGCGGCGGTGGAGGCGGCGGGGGCTGCGGCACCGGCCTCGCCGCGGGGGAGGCCGCGGGGGCCTCGCCTCGTGCCCGCGCCGCGGGGGCGAGCGCTGCCGCGGGGTGACTCATGGCCCGCGGGGGCGGTTTCGGGGTTGCCCAACGCGCCGGGGGCTGCCGCGTGCCGGGACGTGCCGGGTGCTGGCGGGGGCGGCCGCGCCGCAGCCTCCTCCCCGCGGCCGCGGTGCCGCTCCGCCGCGTGCACAGAGCAGGGGTCATGTTTTCCAGCATCGGGGCGTTTTAAACATTAACCGCTCGATCTTTCCTGGCAAAAAAAAAAACAATCCCTCCTTTTCGGACACTGACCCTTTTGGGTGCAGGGGTTAGAAACCTGCAGCGCTGGTGCCAGCGCCGCCTTGTCCTCCTGCTCCCGGGGACAGCAGCGAAGCAGGAGCCAGAGCAGGTCCCCTTGCTGGGCCTGTCCCCGCGGGTGCCCCTGTCCCGGCCTTGCCGAGTTCTCCAGGCTGGCACTGTGTCCCTGCCGCAGGACACGCGGGTGCCGGGTCGCCGTGCCGCGCGGGCCGCACGTAGCTGCGCCTGGTGCGCGCTGCCAGCGCCTCCTGCAAAGATAAACATCATTCCTGGGCGGTGAGGAGCGGCGCGGGGCTGCTCCGCGCCGGGGAGGAAGCTGCTCTTCCTCCTCGCCCTGTGGGAGGAGGGGAGCCGAGCGCCGGGCCGTCTCCCGCTTGGCCGGGGTAGACCTGGCACCCGGCGCGGGCGCTGCCTCCGTCTGCTCTGGCCGGCAGGGAGACGAAGCCAGCGGCTTGTGGGGCGGTGGGACCGGCCCAGCCCCGTTCCTGCTGCCCGGGCGGCCGCATCATCGTCACGCCGGGCACGTGACGGGGCCTCCTGCGCCCGCCGCGCTGCCGGAGCGGCCTCGGAGCGGCCTCCCTCCCGCCGGCCGCCCCTGCGACTCGCAGAACCTGCTCGGCCTGGCGGCAGGAGGCTCCGATGGGCCTCGTCTCCATGGACAGAGCGCGGCCTTGCGCAGGGGCCTCCGCGTCGTTCCCCGGGCTCATCCCGCTGCCGCCTTTGGGCTGCTCTGTTTTCCAAGCAGTTTTCCAGGAACACCCGCATGGCCTTGCGGGAAGGAGACTGGGGCGACGCGTCGCCGTCCGGGAGGGCTGCGGGACCCGAGCGCTCGAAGGGCGGCCGCGCCGTGCCGGGCCCTGCGTTGGGTGCCCCGTGTTGCTGCTCCCAGCCCGTCGGGCCCCTTCCTTTCCAGTCCATGCACCAGGGAAGAACGAAGGCCCTGACCTCCGTCTGCTGGGCTCGGGCCAAGCTCCTTTCCAGGCGAGGCTCATTTGTGTCAACTAAGTTTAGACTGCGCTGGATGCGCCGCGGCCGATGCCAGCCCGGGGAAGTCTAAATGAGCGGTTTTGCCGACTCCTGGAAGCGCCGGAGCACCGTTGTTTGGATACCAGGGTGATGGGTCCCTTTATACATGCCTAAAACGGATAAATCCGGCTGCTGCAAGCAGCGGGAGGCTCCGGGCTTGGCTTCCTTTGCACTGGCAGGAGGAGGAAGGGAGGCCAGGGCAGCGGGGAGGCCCCTCCGGTGCAGGGGGAGCCGGAGCAGGGAACGGTGCCGCTGGCGGAGGACAGCGGGGACCCCACCAAGGTGCTTTTGCTCCCGTGGCCGTTGGCCGGGTGAAGTCGGGAGCCCTTCGCGGGGCCGCGGATGGGGCCGGGCGGGAGGGAGGGAGGGTGGTGGTGCTGCCGCCCGGGCGGTTCCTGCGTGGGGCAGTGTTTCCCTGCCGGCTGCAGCGCGGGGCCAGGAGCGCCGCCAGCTCCCGCACCCTCTCGCTCGGAGGAGGCGCTGGGGCCTCCCTGGCTTTGGGTCCCCGGCAGGAGTCCCCCCAGGGTCACCGCTGCTCTGGGGGCTCAGGCGGTCCCCGTCACCCCCTTCCCTCCTGGTGCGGGAGGACGGATCCCCTTCTCCCTGGCTCCAAGCACACCCGGAGCAGAGTCCCGGGAGGCTCCGCAGCCTCTGGCTCTGCAGCCTCTAGAGGCAGGGGCAGGAGAGGAGTCCCTGGGGAGGAGGAGGAGGAGGAGGAGGAGGAGGAGCAGGAGGAGGAAGCATCGCCTTGGAGATGGGGCTGGGAGCACGTGGTCTGGGGCTTGGCTCCGCGTCCCCCGTGGGCTCAGGGCTGCGCGGCGCAGGGGCGAGGGAGCCCCCGGCAGCCCTGGCGCAGGGGCAGTGCTGCCGGGTGCCGGGGAGGCCCCGGCAGCTCCCGGAGCAACAGAGCTCGGACGGCGCCTTCGGAGGCCGTCGCGGCGCGTCCCGGGGCCGCGGCCGCTCCCAGGGCGGCGGGGATGAGGCAAGCGGGGCCCGCGGCGCAGGAGGAGCCGCGCCGGGAGGGCGCTGCCGGCTCTAATTAGGGGGCCCGTCGCGGGCTGCGCCCTGCGCTGGGCGTCCTGGGTGCTCCGGCTGCCGCGCCCGGGCGGGAACGTCCTTGGGGCTGCGTCCCCATCCTACCACCAGCAGCAGTGGCCAGGCTGGGCTTGGTGCAGGGCCGGAGGCGCCCGAGGCTCCTGGCTTGCGGTGGAAGGACATCGGTGCCGAGCGCTTCCCGCGGCGGTGGGTTGTGTTGATCGGCCGGGCAGTTTCCTGTCCCGAGCGCGGGTGTTCTGTGCATGTGGCCCAATTGCCCCGGCCTGGGGCAGGACAGGGCAGGGAGACCTTTGCCCTGCCGCGACAGCACTGGGATGGGACCCGGCTCCTCCGGAGCTGCGGCGGGAACTGGTGGGAGCAGAGTCGCGGTGCAGCTGGAGCAGAGCCAGGTGTGCAGAGCCGAGCTCGGCCCTTGCTTCGGCTCCTTTGCTCCCTCTCTGCCCTTGCTTTTCCCTCCAGGAAACCTTAGACAAGGGCTCCTTTGCCAGGGAAGTCAGCGCTGACCTTGGGCAATGTTGCTGTCCTGCTGAAACCCCCCAGGACGGCGGGAGAAGCCGCGCGTGGTGCCAAGCGGGAATCGGCCGCGCTGCCCTCCTCCCGGCACGCGGCTCTTCCCTGCGCCAGGCTCGGCGGAGGTGAGGGAGGCTCCCGCTGCGGAGCCGCATCCTTGCTCCGCACGGAGCCCTTGGCCCCGCGCGAGCTCCGCCGGAGCCGGCCCCGGGGCTGCTACAGGTGGGGAAGGAGCAGCGCGTTCCCAGTGCGCCGTGGGGCCGAATCCCGGAGTTCCGGCGCGGGGCCGGCTCTGAGGGCTCGGAGCGCCACGTGCCGCGTGCCGGCCGCGCCTGCTCCGCGCAGCTGTCGAGCCGGAGCCGCCGGCATTCCTGGGCTGCACCGACAGCTGGGAGGGCCCCGCCGCGGCTCCCCGGGCCCTGCGCGGGCTCCTGCCTGGATGTGCGGACCGGCCGTGGCTTTCGGAGCCCGGCTGGAGCGATCCTTGCCAGGCTGGGAATTCCAGGCGTTCTCTGGCTCAAAGGGAGCTGGGATGCTCCTGGATGGGATCTGGAAGGCATCGGACCTTAATCCTGTCTGGCCTGGGGTGCGAGGGCAGTGTAGGGGCCAGCAGGAAATGGATCCTCTTCTCCTCCTGCTCCTCTTCCATGCCAAGGAAGTGCTTGAATGGTGTCCGTCCATCCGGCAGCTCCGGCTCTGCCGGTTGCAGCCCCGACCTGCTGCCCCTGCTCTGGAGGAGCCGCTGCCTCCCTGGGGCGAGGGAGGCGCCCGAGGCTTTTGGGAAGAGGGAGCGGGGCCCCTGCGCAGGGAGTGTCCCCGTCCCCGCTGAGCCCCGGGCAGCTCGTGTCACCGCGCGGCCGCCGCTCCGCGTTCCCGCCGCGCGTTCCCGCCGCTCCGTGACCTACTTTCCTGCTGACAATCGGGCGTTGTGAGTGGGGCCGCCGGGAAGACACCCAAAGCTCCCGGGAAGTTTAGAGTTACTTTTATCATTCCGGCGGCACGGAGCGAGCGCCGTTGCCAGGGCCCGGGAGAAAAGCGAGCCGAGGGTGCGGGGAACCCGGCCGCGCTCCGGCCGTCGATAAGGGCGGCCCCGGCGCCCTCCCCTCCTGCGCTGCCCATTGTGGCTCTGCGGCAAGAGCCGCCCGCCCGGCTTGTCCCGGGTCACGTCCCGGCCTCCCCTCTGCCATGACGGGAGGATGAGGATGGAGGGCGCGAGGCTGCGGAGCGCCCGGGCGCCGCTTGCGATGCCCCTTTGCGCTTTGTCCTCCGCTTTGGAGGGGAGGCTGGAGGAAGCCGGGTGCGAATCCCGCTGGACACGGGGTGTCCCCGGGGTGCTGCTTCCCGATGCCGCGGCCTCTTTGTCAGCAAAGAAAGGCTTTTTCGGAGGAAATTTCCACTGGGCTGTTTCTAGCGGTGACGTTGGTGACAACCTGGCCTCTCTCATGCTCGTGTTTGGCCCCTCGGGGGCTGCAGGGACCCCCTGTGGTTTCTGAGCGGCTCTGGGCGCCCGTGGCTCCTCTGCGAGCCCTGGTGTGAGTTTCCAGCTCATCCCGCTCCGCGTGGCCGCCTTGGCGCGCTCGGAGATGCCGCTGCTCCGCAGGGTGAACTGACGGCCTCCCGGCTGCCGCGGGTCCATAGATCCTCCTGGGAGACGGGGCAGCTCCGTGCTCTGCCGAGGGGACTGTGTCCATCCCTGGGGCGTCACAGTCCCCTCCTTCCCCTTGGGAACAACATGGTGCTTGGAGGGGGCTCCAAAACCTGCTGGAGAACCTCCCGGAGACCCCGTGGGTTGCGCTCTGCTCCCTGTTGTCCTCCCCTGTGGACATGGAGGTTCTCGGCCCGGGAGATGCTGCGGGAGCCGGGCTGAGGCACCGCAGGGATCGGGTGACTCGGGCACCTCCCGCCTGCTTCGCTCGCGGCCGCCGGGGCCCGGCGAGCAGCTGTCGGGAGCGCGCGCGGCCCCTTGGGGATCCGTGCGTTGGGAACGGGAGCGCCGGCGGCGAGCGCTGCCCCTGGCACGGCCGCCGCTGCCCGGCTGCGTCCTGCCTCCGGCCCGGCGTTCGTTTGATTTCACAGCAATCCCGCGGATGCGCGTCGGGAACGCGCGGCCGCATTCCTCCCGGATCGCTCCGGGCACCCTTCCCTGCCAGGAATTCCTTTAAAACCAGTAAATCTCCGTGCTGCTTTTGTAACTCTCTGAAGCGGGGGGCGCGCGGGGGCCCTGCCCGGGCCACGGCTCTGCCGGGGCTCTGCCGCGCTTGCTGGACCCCTTCTGGTTGCTCCCGGTTGATATCCCAGTTTAGAGGCTCCACAGGGTTTTCCTGTGTCTCCCATGGACACTTCCACGGTCCATCCGCTCACCAGCCCTTCCCTCTCCTCCTCTTTCTCCTGGGCCCCTCTTGAAGCCGCTGGGTGGTTTTGTCCCCCTCCCGCTCGGACACAATCCGAGCCCGAAATATCCCCGGGACACCCAATCCCTGAACCCGAGGGAGGGGGCGACGTGCCGGGCGGGGGGATTTGCAAGAAGGGGAGGGGGCCTCTTGTCCCCGCTGCCTCCTGCGCGCCGCACAAAAGGCCGCGGCGCCGGCGGCTCCGAGCGGCCGCTGCTCCGAGTGCCGCCGCGCGGCGCCCGCCCCGGGATGAACCCGCAGAAATACAGGAGGTTCCTGGACGGGCTCAGCAACCTCAAAGGTATCTGGGGCTTCCCGGTGCTGGGAAAGGGAACCTCAGGGAGCCGGGAGCGGTGGGCGCTGCGCGGAGGCTCTGCGGCCGCAGGGAGAGGTCCGTCTTTTCCTGGTTTTCCCGGTTTTGTCTCGGGTTTTAGCGGCGCGTGCGAGCGCAACGCGATCCGTGCGGCAGTGCCGGCCCCACACACGGCGGATCCGCATTGCCGATAACCCCCGGAATCAGAATCCTCCTTCCCAGCGTGCGGAGGGACGGGGCCAGCCGGCTGCTCTCCGGCGGCAGGGAGGCTGATCCCGGGATGCAGGCGGGATCCGGCGGCTTTGCTCCTAGCGCTTTGTTTAGGCTCCTCCGCCCAGGGGATCCAGCTGCCCGACTGCATCCTGCGCTCGGGATGCAGCAGAGCCTGGACTCCTCCCTGGGTGCTGCTGGGACCTGACCGGCGCCTCCTGCGGATTTGGGATGCTCCGATTTTCCCCCTCTCTGCTCTCAGAGGAGTCTTTTGCCTGG
Source organism: Eudromia elegans (assembly GCA_003342815.1). Taxonomy (NCBI): domain Eukaryota; kingdom Metazoa; phylum Chordata; class Aves; order Tinamiformes; family Tinamidae; genus Eudromia; species Eudromia elegans. Next base: position 2,838,898 of record PTEX01000061.1, on the reverse strand, counting down.
GGATTCCCAGCAGGCTTCATCCTGCAGGGAATGTCACAGCCCTGCTCCAGCTGAACACTCTCTGGAAGCAGCCAGGAGCTGCGCTCCCTATTGGGATTTCCTGCGGGCTGGAAGGTGCAGAAGGAGAGGGGAGGAAAGGGAAGAGCCCCGTCGCTCATCCTCTAGACGCATTCCCGCTGGCTCCCCCATTCCCTGCCGTCCGCGCGGCCGCGCTTCGCCAGCTGCTCCTGCCTCTAACAAAAGTGAATCGATCCCATGTTTAATTTAGCAGGGAGCCAAGGGAGTTGTCGCCGGCCTCTCCCGTCCGCGACGGCGGCTCCGAACGCGCCGCCGGGAAGGGGTTAACGCGCCGGGGGTGCCCTGACCGCAGGCCCCATGGTTTGCTTGCCCAGCCCAGCACCGGCTCCACTGCTGGTTCTCCGGCAGCCTCTGGGAACCGACGGGAAGGAGCCTCTGGAGCTGGAGCAACTGGAGCTGCGTGCCCCAGGATGGGCTCCGGGAGCCGGGCACGGGCGTGGTGGGGGATGAGGGTGCATGGGATGCACCAGGAAGGGCAGCGAGGCCCCTCCGGTGCCTTTGGGGCTTGGCCGTGGTCTCTGGCTCCTTGTCCCTCATCCCTCCCTGCTGCTGGAGCCACGCAAGGTATCGGAGACGGAGCGGCCAGAGCAGCGACGCCTCCGGAGCTGGGCAGGTGTCCATGCGGATGTCCTTGTGCCAGCGCGGCCCCGAGCAGCCTCGGGATTCCCCATCCGTGCGGGATGCGCTCGGGGCGGAGGTGGCTCTGGCAGAGCACGGCGCAGGGCAGCTCGCCCGGCCGCCCCGCAGCTCCGGGCTCGGGTTTCCTGGCACGGCCCCGAGGTGCCGACAGCCCCAGCGTGGCCCAGGAAGCCCATTTGGTTGCAAATTTATGGCCGGGTTCGTTTTCCCCGCGGCAGGAAGGACGGTTTCGCTTTCTGCCGAGTTTGTTGTTTACGTGGCCAGCAGATAAAGCCCCGCGTGTCCTGGGCCTCTTCCAGGCGCCCCGGCCCATCGTCGGCCCTCGCCGGCCCTGGTGCCGCCACGTGCTTCCCGCGGCGGCCGCGCGTGGGTTCCTGCCCCTGCTCGGGAGCCTGGAGGGACTCGGTACCTCTGCCCCGGCCCCGCTCGCCCGTTTGGCAACGCAGGGGCTGCCCCAGGTGGCCGCGGGCGATAAGAGACGGAGCCCGCGGGGGGGCCACGCGGCCGCTTCCTGCCCGGCTCTGGCTTCGGGGAGAAGCGGAGCATTCCCGGCCGATCCGTGGCTTTCCTGCTGGGGCCGGGCTGCTCCGGGGACTGGCGGAGCCGCTCGGGCTCGGCAGGACCCGGCGCGGGGCCCTGCCGGGGCGCCAACAAAGAGGCAGGGAGACCTCGGCCCCCGGATTATTTCGTGTGGTTTTTAATGGGGATTAAGCTCCTCTGCGGGAGAGCGGGTCTCCAGGGAACGGCGTGACAGGCCCGGCCCTCCCCCTCCTGCTCTAATCCCAAATTCCTGTCCGGGGCCGCTCCGGCAGGAGCAGAGCCGCCATGCCGGCCCTGCGGCGCTCCGGCCGCTCCGCTGCCCTCGCTGCTGCTCGGCCCCTTCCCGTGCGCGGGCACCCGCGTCCAGGAATTGTTTCCCTGCCTCCGGGAAGCAACGCCCGCCGGGGCAGGAAGCAGGGGCCGCATCCAGAGCCTGCGGAGGCTCCCGCGGGTCCCGTCCCCTGGGGCCAGTCCCGGAGTGTCTCCCATCTCTTGTCTCTCATCCGGGCACCGATCAGCCCGGGCCCTGCTCGGCTCGGCAGAGCTGATGGGACAGGGGGACGCGGGGGCTCCGGCGCCGCTTCCTCCTGGGCCTCCCTGGTGTTCTGTGTCTCTGGGTAGGGGTGGCTGTTGTCGTTGCTGCCCCGGTGTTTTTGCTGGCCGGGTGCCGTGGGTGCCCTGTCCAAACAGCCCGCGGGCCCCGGACAGAGCGCGCCCGGTCCCCGCGCGGCCCCCGGCGCTGCTGCCGGCCGCCCTGCAATGAGGGGCCTGTGGACACGGGCGCTCTTGTCAGCCCGGGGAGCGGGCGGCTCCTTCCCGAGCCCAGCGCGGAGCTGCTGCCTCCTCCTGCGCTCCGGAGCCCTTCCCGGAGCGGCCGCGGCGCCGCGGGAGCAGCTCCCGGCCCCGCTCCCGGCCTGCACAAAGGCTCAGCCTCCACCGCCTCCTTCTTGGCACTTAATTCATTCCCTGTCATCCCGCTCGGCTCCCGTCGCGGGCTGCCGGCGCTGCCCCCATCTTGGCAGCCGGCTCGTCTTGTTTTCTTTCCCCTCTTCCCTTTCATTTCCCAGAGCTCTCCCTGCCTCCCGGCGCTTTCTCTCCCGTGCGGCACTGGTGTTCTCCTCCTCCTCCTCCTCCTCCTTCTCCTCCTCCTGCAGAGCACGTTCCCACTTGGTGCCTCCCCGGCCGCGTGCTGGCTCCTGCCTCCATCCCGCCATCCTCCTCTTGCTGCCGAGTGCATTCCCCGGCTCCCTCCGGCAGCCTCCGTGCGCTCGGACAAGTGGGAATGTCGGGCTGTGCCAGCGAGCACGGGGCGAACGGCCCCGTGGGCCCCGCCGGTTACGGAGCCACCTGTGCCATGCAGGAGGAGCGTTCGGAGGAGCGGGACGCCAAGGGAATCGTGTCGGCGCGGAGCTGTGGCCTCGGGAGCAGGCCGGGCTTGCAGGGGGATTCTGCAGCGGGAAGGGCGCAGGGGGGTCGCTCGCTCCTGGGAATGCCGGGAATGCTCTTGGGAGGCCATGGAAGTTTTCCCAGCCCCAGGATCGGTCGGCTCGGACGGTCCTGCTCTATCCTGGACCGTGGGCTGAGTATGGGGCCTCTCCCGCCCGTCGCGTCCCTCCCGGAGCGCTCGCTGCCCTCGGCCCAGGTGCCGCCGGGATCAAGGCACCGGCCCAAGGGTTAAGGCGGGCGCCGCTCCTGGGCAATGATTAAGCCGGGAGCAGGTGGCGGGGCCGCGCGGCTGTTTGCTCTGCGCTCGCTAAGAACATTTGCTCCAAACCCTCTTATCTGGGGCGGCCGCGGCCGCCCGCCCTCCTTCTGCAGCCGCCGGAGAGCCGTGGCGGCCCCAGCCCCGGGAAACGCGGTGCAGCCCTTCCCGGGGCCTGGAAGCGGCGGGATGCTGCGCGGCGCAGGTACCGGTGTGGCGGCAGTGTGGGGCTATCCAAGAGCTCGGAAATCCGCGGGACACCCATGCCCATCCTGCAGCTTCCCGGCCGTGGGGATGGGAAGTGCCGGCGTTTCCACAGTGCCACCTGGCTGCTGTGCCGGGCAGGCCGGCGGCTCCGGCTGCACTCCAGGCTGGGTGCTTCCCGGCTGCTCCGCACCGCTGGCGGCCGCTTCCCGAGTCATATAAGGAATGGGAAGCGGCTGCTGCGCCGCATTACTCAGCGGCCAGGCGCACGGCGCGGGGGGGCATGGGGCCACAGCGTTCCCGGCCGGAGCGAGGATGGGCGCAGGGATGGAGCCACATCCCTGGTCATCCCAGGATGCTGCTGTGGCCTGGGATGCTCCGAGTCCCCCACGCTCGGGGCTGCGCAGGGGGACGGGAGCTGCGGGGGTGCCCGGCGAGGGGGGCGCAGGAGCCGCCGCTCGGCTCCCGCATTCCTGCCGCCTCCCGCCCGCTTCCTTTTCGGGCCGTGGCGGCAGCCGGAGCGCCGGGAGCCGCCCCGCACGTGGCTAATTTTAGCTGCCGCTGCTTGCGCTGCCGCCCGTGCCCGTGGCGAGGGGGCCGGGCCCCGCAGGGCGCTCCGGGCCCCGCCGGGCGCAGCCCCGGAGCAGCCGCCGCCCTTATGGCTTTCCTGCAGCGGCGGGAAGGGGCTCGGAGGGGCTCCCGCTGCCCATTAGAACACGTAGTGTGTGTGTGGTGGGGGGAATGGGGTTCAATTGTGCGGAATGAAGCGCGTCCCGGCCTTTGGCTCCGGGCACCGCGCGCGGGGCGGACACTTGCATCCGGCAGGATTTGCCTCCTTTGTGTCGCGGGGAGCGCGCGGAGCTGCCGCCTTTGTCCCCTGGGTGCCACCATTCCCCGTGTCCCCGCTGCTCCGCCCGCCCCGGCTCTGCCTGTGCCGCGCTGGCTCTCGCTGCCGCTCGGGTGTCGGGACACACTGAGTGGAGCCCAGACCTCCGTTTCCCTGGATAACTCCAGGGCCCCGTGTGTGTGCGCGGGCGGAGCGCGCAGCCCACGGGCCCCGTGCGCGGGGCAGGGGAGGGACCCCTGCCCGCGGGAGGCGCTGCGGCCGCCCCGCTGCAGCAGAGCCGCCCTGGGCCTTGGCGCGGGTCTGGCCCCGCTCGGGCTTCGCTCTGTCTGTGGAGATGCGCCCCCGGCGGGCGCTCTCCCTGCGGCCGCTCCTCGCGGTCTCGCGGGTGTCCGGGCGCAGCCCGCAGTGCCGCTCGGGAACGGGGCTTTCCGGCAGCCTGGGTGTGATCGAGGGGAGCGTCCGGCCGTGCTGGGACGGGCAGTGCCCGAACGCGTCAGGATGTCGCCCCGGCCGCTGCCCTGCGGTCGCGGCTGCAGATGGGCCGGGCGGTAACGGCTGCGCTGCAGCTTGCGGCACCTGGGGGCACGTCCTGCCCGTACTGCCCCATGGAGGAGCGGGATGAGGCGTCCTGCGCGGTGCTGGATTCCCCGTGCTGTGTCGGGCTGCAAGGTTCCGCGTTGCACGATGTTCCATGATGTTGCACAGCGTTGCACACCATTGCTTGGCGTTGCACACCGTTGCACGGTGCTGCACACCTTTGCACACCATTGCATGGTGTTGCACAGCACTGCTCGGTGTTGCACACCTTTGCACACCATTGCACAGTGTTGCACACCATTGCCCGGTGTTGCACAGCACTGCTCGGTGTTGCACACCTTTGCACACCATTGCACGGTGTTGCACACTGTTGCTCGGTGTCACTCAGCGTTGCCCAGCTTTGCATGGCCGTGGCCTTGCTCAGGTGCCAGCTGGAAAACCATCGTCAGCCCCATCCCGCCGGCTGTTGCTTTGCCGGCTGCTCGGCCGTGGCGTGCAGGGGTGCCCTTCCCGTCTCCTTAGGGTCCTTTTCCGGATGCTCTTCCCGGGGCGCCTGCAGAGCCGCCCATCCCTACATGTGGCCGGGCACGAGCAGGGAATGCCCCTGAAGTGGGAGATGTCGCCGTCCCGCTGCCGGTCCCGGCCTGGTGCCCCAGGGCCCCCGTGGGGATGCTCCTATTGGATAAGCAGTACCTGGAGGGGGGGCGGCTTTGGGCTCCCCGGCCTGCCGAGCGTCGCGGTCGGCATCGCTGCCCTTCCCGCGGCTGCTGGGCCTTGGCACAGGTTTCTTGCTGTTGGTGCCTCTTGGGATCCGTGCGACGGTCCCATAGGATGCCCGGCACTTGGTCCGGAGACCTTGGGAGATGGCTGGACATGTCACAGGACCCTTTCCCGTGGCGTTCCCGGGTGGCGGGAGCCTTCGGAGCGCTGCGCCAGGTTCCCGTTAGCCCCGGCCTCTCCGCGGGGCCGGCTCGAGGCCGCGGGCGCCGCGGCCCTCCCCGCTCGGGCCGCCCGGAGCCGGCATTCCTGCGGGGCCGGGAATGGAAAGTGAGGAGCTGACGTCTCCGCTCGGAGCGGGGGGGTTTGGCCGCGCCGTGGGGAGCCGGCCTGCCGCCCGCCCTCCCCCTCGGCAGCGCGGAGCCTTCCCCGCTGCGGGCGGGCGGGCGGGCGGCGGGGCCGGCCCGGCAGCGGCTCCGCCGGCGCGCAGGGAGTTTGCGGAGTGTCCGCAGGCCCCGCCGGGGCTCGGAGCCCGCGCGGAGCCGGGCCTGGTGCCGGCCATGCCCCTTGCGGAGGGCTCCCATCTGCCACCCGCCGCCTTCGTGCTGAGCCACGTCCTGGGCATCGCCGGCGTCCTGTACTGGCGCAGCCGGAGCGGAGCAGGTAGGGGCGGCGCTGGGGCCCGCGGGCGGGAGGAGGGCGACGCTGCCGCCCCCCCGGCCCCCTCCCGGCAGCCGCAGCGGGAGGAGGAGGAGGAGGAGGGGGCAGGCGGGCGCCGGGCCCAACGCGGCTTCCTGGGCTGCGCGCGCCGGCCGGGCCGCCCGCACAGGCCCCGGGGGGGTTTCCTGTTGCGCTCCGGATGGGATGCGGCTGCTCGTCCCCCCTGGATCCCCTGTCATCCTCACGAGTGAAGGCTCCCGGACCTGCCGGGTGCTGGTGGCCCTGCCTCCGTTTCCCAAAATAGGGCTTGTCCCTGGCTGTCCCGTGAGGATCCGTTCCAGGGACCGCGGCAGCTCCAACATGGGTGAAAGGGCGTCCGCTCCGTCCGAGCCGCCGCTCCGGCTGCCTCCTGGCGTTCCTCTCCCTTCCCTCCTCTCCTGGCATTCCTCTCCCTTCCCTCCTCCCCTGCTCCAGCGGCTCTCACTGACTCCTGTGGCTCCATCCCAAGCCGTTTTCCTGGGTCCCTGCAGCTTCTCCCTGTCCTCACCGTCCCGGTGGGAGCTGCTGTCTCCTCCCTGCCCATATCCCGTCTGGCTGCTCTTCTCTCTCATGCCGGAGGAGCCCGTGCTTTCTCTTGGGAAACAATCAGCCATGTGAGCATTGGGAAAGAGGGAGTTTTCCCGTTAGCGATTCCTGCTTGGCCAAAACAGGGTTCCGGCACCTTGTCGTCGTGTGGCTCCACGGGTGAAACCAGCCCCGCGCGGCCCCCGGGGTCCTGGCTGCTGCTCCGGCGCCGGGGCTGCCCGCGGGAGCGGTTTCCAGCGTCGGGAGCTCGGGGTTTTCCGTGCTCGGTCTCGTGCTGCGTATTGCGGAGCCATGCGGTCTGCCGGCCTCTCCTGTCTTCATGCGCCCAAAGAAAAGCCCGGAGCAACGTGTGGGATCCCTGCCCGGGATGTGGGGCTGGGGGGTCTGCGGGCGTTGGGAAGAACAGCCGGGAAAGCTCCACGAGGACGGAGAGAGGACGGAGAGGAGCCGAGGGAGCTGGCAGCGACCGGGGAGGATTAGCCGGAGGGGATAAGCCGGTCCCGTAACGTCGTCCGGCCGGAGCCGCCGCGCGGTATTATTAGCTGGGAGGGCGGCGCGGGGCTGGGGCTGCGGAGCCCCGCGCGGCTGCTGGGATGGGGCAGGAAAGGAAGAAAAGGCCCCGCGCTTAGGAGGAGGAGCGGGAGCGCTCCAAGGAGCCGCCCGGGAGCACGAGGCCACCGCGAACATCCCGGTGCTGGATATCCTGGGGCTGCTGGCTTCGGCAGGCAGGGCCCGGCTCATCCCGGCCCCCAGGGTTATATTTGGAAGAGGAGGAGCGATAAGGAGCGCCGTTATCACGGAGCGGCCACGCGCTCCCCGGGCAGCGGCACGGCCGGAGCGCGCGGCTCCGGCGGATCCTTTGTGAAGAGGCCGGGCGCTGGCAGGCGCTGCCGGGAGAACAGCCCTGCATTGTCCGGCGCGGGGCCCCGCGCTTCGCCGGGAGCTGGAAAACAACGAGAGCCAAAGGGAGCCAAGGGCTGGACGCGGGCAGTGCCCGGCACCGTGGCTCGCAGGATGCTCCGCCGGGCCGGGCAGCTCCGGGCCTGCGGGAAGCCGTCGGATCCGGAGCCCGCTCGGCGTCGCCTTGCCCTGCACCGCTGAGGAGGGCTCCTTCCTGGTGCCGCGCTCTGCAGGGGCGTAGCCGGGCGCCCCACGGCGCGTTGGTGGCTCTGCGGCGTGCCGGGACCATGATGGGCCGCTCTGGCACAGCCGGGCACGGAGCTGCCGGCCTGGGCTGAGCCTGGAGCGCGGGCGGCTGCTTTGCCCGCCGGCCCGGGGAGCCTCCGGAAGCGGCACGCGGGCGGGCACTGGGAGAGTGCGACGCGAGCGGCACCCGGCGAGGCCCCGCGCGCCCGCCGGCCACCGCCGTAGGAAGTGGCGCGGTGGGAGGAGCCGCACGGAGCGGGACCCCGGCTCGGCGGGAGCGGGACCCCGGCTCGGCGGGACCCCGGCTCAGCACATGGCGGCGGCCTCGGAGCTGCACCGGGAGCAGCGGTGGCTCACGGAGCGCCTGGAGCGCCGCATGTGCTGCATGGGTGAGCACGCCGCGGCGGGCGGCACGTGGCTGCCCCGGCACCCGTCACGGCACCGCGAGCCGCCGCGCACGGGAAGAGACCCCGCCGGGGCTCGGTCTGTCCCGCGAGCACGTGGGGACACTGCGGGATGGTGCTAAACTGCCAGGGGTGCTGCGGTCACCCTGGATCCGGGCTCTTTTCCCAAGTGCGCTGCCGGAGCAGGCATCCTGTTGGGGGTGCCTCCCGGGAAGCTGGAGCAGCCGGGTGGGATACGAGGAGCAGCCGGGTGGGATACGAGTTGCAGCTAGGGAGCTCGTGCCGTGGCCAGCAGGGATTTCAGGAAGAGACGTGGTGGATTCTGCCTTCTTCGTGGTTTTCTGGCATTGGGAGGAACGTGAGGGGGCTGCTGTAAATTCCTGCTCCGCATCCCAGGCTCTATGTGCCGTGGGTCCCTGCGGATCCTGGGTGACCAGCCCGGGTGCTGCCTTCCTCTGTGCTCCCAGGCTTTCCCAGCTCTCCCTGTGTATCTGGAGCAGCGCTCAGGAATTTGGGAAGGACTTGGAAATGCACAGCGGCCGGCACCGAAGGCAGTGGGGGAAGAGTCTGTCCCGAGGCTGGATGGGGAGCTCTGTCCTCCGCAGAACCGTCTCCGCTCGGAGGCGATGCCGCTGAATGCGGATGATCCCGGTCGGCACCGGGCCGGCTCCGCTCGGAGGCGATGCCGCTGAATGCGGATGATCCCATTCGGCACCGGGCCGGCTCCGCTCACAGCCCCGGCCGCTGGGCCGTGTTCCCCAGCGCGTGCTGAGTCCTGCCGTTCGCTCGCTGCATGGTCGGCATTCCCTGGGCTGGGAAGTGCCCGCCGCTTTCCGGGCGGATGCTCCCAAACCGGCACCCTGGGGCAGGACCGGCCTCGGCAGCAGCCACCTGCGTCCGACCCGGGTGCCCTTGGCTGGGCGGCAGGATGGAAATAGGCGGTAAATCCCTAAAATCCCATGAAACAGAAATCCCGGGAAGGCAAAAGCTGCTGCGTGTGCGTCCGGGAGCGGTTTGGGCCTCAGGGAGGTTGCCCGGCCGGCCAGCGCAGCCGAGCCCCTTGCCACGAGCTGCTCCGCCTCCGTTCGGATCGACCCCCATCGTTCCACCCTTTTCCTGAGGCTGCTCCTTGTGCTCCCTTAACAGATGAACGGGACCGGGTCCAGAAGAAAACCTTCACCAAATGGGTCAATAAACACTTGATGAAGGTAGGAGGCCGCGCGGGGCCCTTTAACGCGGGGCCGGGGGGATTAGCGCGGCCGGGGCCCTCCCGCGTGTCCTGCCCGAGCAGCAGGTGCTTTAATTCCCCAGCTGAAAAATAGTTCTCCATTTGAGGGGGGAAAAACACCGCCAAAACCCCCTGAATTTGGGCATTGCAGGTGGCACAGCTGTATTTTGCATCCAGCTTTGCCCCACTCTGCATTCCCTTTGCAGACCTTGGAAAGGGGAGGGAAGGGGGGCAGACAGGGCCAGGCTGCCAGGGAAGCATCAGGGCCGGCGGCAGCTGCAGGAAATCCCGGATTTGTCCAGGGAAGAGCCGGGGTGGAGACACGGCGCTTCCTGCTCCTGGGAGAGCTTCCCGGGTGCGCTCCGGAGGGGGATCCCTGCTTTTGCAGCTGTGCATCCTCGGGGAAATACTCCCTGCTCTTAAATGGAAGCTGAATGCCCAATGGTGGTTTTTGGGGGGGAAATATTAAAGTAACATCTTAAATGTAGCTTCAGGCCTGCACTGCCCCTTCCGCCGAGCTCTGCGGGGCTGCCGGAGCGCGAGGGCTTTCCCAGGGCCCCCCTTGCGCATCCCGAACCCGGCAGCGGCTTCTGCCGCGTCGTTTGGGGAGCGGGCGGCTCCTTAGCGGGACGCGTGGCGGGAGCGTTCCGGCGGCGCGCGCGGGCTGAGCCCTGTCCTCGCCGTCCCCCCAGGTGCGCAAGCACATCAACGACCTCTACGAGGACCTGCGGGACGGCCACAACCTCATCTCCCTCCTGGAGGTCCTGTCCGGGGTGAAGCTGGTGAGTCCGGGCGCTCCCCGGGGCCGCTGCCGTCCCCGCCGCCTGGTTCCTCCTCCTCTGTCTCCCCTCTCCACCCTGGTTGCGTTGCAGCAATCAGCACTTGTTTCTCATGCCATAGTTTTTTTTTTCTTTCCTCTTTTCTGTTGCTGTTTTTTTTTTATATAATTATTTTGTTCATTTTTCACTCAGATATGTGTCCCTCATGCTGATTTCTTGGATACCACTAAAATGTGCAATTACCTAAACTGTCGTTTTCTGCTGCCCTGGGTAGACCCCTCTCCCCGGGAGGCCTTGCCGGCGTTTCCTTCCCACGGTGTCTCTGTATTTAAGGCACTGAACGCTAACAGCCCTGCGAGCTGCCGCCCTGCTCAGCCTGGCAGCGGCGCTCGGAGCTGGTGCTTGGTAGGATCCCCCGGGCTGCTCTGATTTAGCAGCCACTGGACGAGCAGGGCTTGTGGAATCGGTGGCTGTCGGCTTGCAAACATCTCTTCTTGCATCTTGAACGTGGCAGCATCCCCTTCCCTCCTCCTCCTCCTTTTCAGACTGTCACATTTGCTAGCGCTGGGAAGCTCCTTGTTGGTGCAACACTGCGGCGCAGCAGGAGTTACTTGGGTTTTCCCCTAAAATAGGATCTGGGCAAAGATCCGCTAGCTCACTCCGTTACCCTCCCAAGATGCCACGCTGGAGCTGGTGGGAGATGCAAAGTTTCCAGGCAGCTTCCTTCCCTTCGCGTTGGCTTTGGGAAACGTCTCCCCTTGCAGCCCCCTGTGCAGGGGAGGAGATGGGACACCCTGGGGGCTGGAGATTGCCCCGGGTGCTGGGAAACGCCGGCTGTAGCAACCAGACACCGTTAGCGCTGGTTTTCCCCACTTCTCTCCTGAATCTGGAGGTTGGTGCCTGCATCCAGCTCATCCCCCCCGAATCCGGCCCTTCCCAGCAGGCACCTGCGGTATCCAAGAGAGCCAGCGGCCCTTCATCCCATTCCTCGCCAGGGCACCCCGTTTCCGCTGCGTTTTCCATTGCCCGCCGTCGCATTTTGGTTTCCATTCTGTCTCCCTGTGTGTCGCGTCCCCGTGCGTGTTGTCCGTGCCCTGCTCCTTAGCAAAGAGACGCGCCGGGCGCGAGGAGCCTTCGCCTGGTGAGAGCGCCGTCCTGGCTCCGCGCGAGCAGCGAGGAGCGCGAGGAGGAAGAGGATGGGGACGCAGTACGTTGAGTCAGCCGGGGCCCCGCCTGGCGCCCGCTGCCCGAGCACCCGCGAGCGCGGTGCCGAGCCGCCCGCGTGCGAGCATGACCGCACCCGGGCACTGCATGGGGACGCGCCGGGCACGGCCCGCATGCACGGCCAGCACGCGGGGACAACCGGCGCCGCGCCGGGAGCCGCAGGGCTCGAGCCCGGGCACGCCGGCCGAGCTGAGCGTCGTCCCGCGCGGAGCGAGACCTTCCGGCTGCGGCCGGAGAAGGAAGGGGGCTCCGTGCGGTGACGGCCCCGCGCAGGGGCTCTTCCCAGTGCCGTGAGCCGGGCTCGGAGCAGCCTCGGCTCCGGGTCTCCTGCCAAAGGCCGCAGCATCTCACGTGGGGGATCAGAGCAGCTCGATAGCTCAGGACTTCCCCTCTGCAGGCCCTGCCGAGGGGCTTCCTTGTCTGTTTTGTGCCGCTGTGGAGGCTGCCGGGCACGTGCGCGGGCATGGGGAGCAACGCGGTGCCGGGCGGCCCTGCATGCGAGTGCCGCCAGCCCGGCCCGGCCCGCCTGGCGAGGCCCCACCTGAGCCACCGCCCCGTGTCTTGCAGCCCCGCGAGAAGGGCCGGATGCGTTTCCACAGGCTCCAGAACGTGCAGATCGCCCTGGATTTCCTGAAGCAGCGGCAGGTAAGGGCTGGGCGATGCCCTCTTGCATCAGACGCGTCCAGGAGGAGCCGCGGTGACGTGTCGCCGTTCTGGCTGCGGCTTGGGAAGGGCGCGAGGAAGCGGCGCCAGCAGCTCCGAGCTGTCTCCGCGCTGCAGAAACTGGGATCGAGCTGGGGCTTGGACTCCTCTCCTGGGACGGGCTCTGCAAGGCGCGGGGCTCCCAGCAGCCCGGAGCTCTTGCAGTGGTTACGGGGCAGGGACGTGGGCCAGGCCCTCCCGCCCTGTGCTCAGCTCCATGTGGCCGCGCCGCCGGAGCCGCCCTCGCCCTCTGCTTCCTTCTGCTTTTCCCGGCCCGCCGCCCCTCCGTGCGCTTGGCATTCCACCGGGGGTGCAGGAGATGCTCCCTGGCCGGGCCCGCAGCCCCGGCGTGTCCCGGGCCTCGCCGCGCGTGCCGGTGACGCCTCTGCAGCTGCACGGGGCCGGGCATCCTGCCGGGCGTGTTGGGTCAGCTCTCCCCGTCGGGAAGCTCCCCGGATACGCGCGGCGATGATGGATGCTGTCGGCTCCTGCTGAGGTGGAGATTTTCCCTCCCTGCCTGCCCGAGGGCACTGAATAAATTTGTGCAAGTCCGACGCCGGGGAGGGGGACGGCTCCCAGGTGCCTCTCCAGCCCCATGATAGAGACGTTTGGCCTGCGGCTCTTCGGAGCTTGTTCCCCTGCTTGCATTGAACACCTTTTCCCTTTGAAGCACCGGGGCTGGCGGCTGCGACGTCCCCCGGAGCTGCTCGGACCTGGCGGGGTCCTGCCCTGCTCCTCCCTGGCTTGTGCTGATGAGCAGCTTGGTTTGAACCCGGCCTCCCTTCAGCGGCCCCTGCGCTCTGCTGAATTACGCACCGGCCCCGGGGCTTCGGGGACGGGGCGCTGGCCGCGTGAGCTGGGGTCGGGCAGTGCTGCCCACGCGCCTCTCGGTGCTCGGGCAGAGGGGGGGAAAAGGGGATCCTGCAGCCGCGGAGGCTGCGAGGGAGCTGGGGACGGGCAGCGTGGGGCCAGGTCCCACCCTGCCCCTCTTGGGTGCCTCCGGCGGGAAGTTTGACCCTCCCCGTTCCCCCTCGCCCAGGTGAAGCTGGTCAACATTCGCAACGATGACATTACGGACGGCAACCCCAAGCTCACGCTGGGGCTCATCTGGACCATCATCCTGCACTTCCAGGTAGGGTGCGAGCGCCGCGCGTGGGGCGGCGGGAGGGCGCGCGTTGCCTCCGTGCCCGCGCGGACACGTGTTGTTGTGGTCTTAGCGCCCGGCGCATAGCAGCTCCCTTCCCTCACCGTTTACATAACGGCATCGTCAGCGACGGGCCACGCGCTCCGGCCTCCCGCCCACCACCCAGGCTGCTGGCGGGGGCCCTTGGCCCCGCGCGGCTCCGGGCTGGCAGCGGCCTTGGCAGAGGCCACATGGGGACAGGATGAGCTGGCGCAGGGCAGGGACACATGTCCCAAGGGGCCCGTCGTTAGGGTGGGAAGTGTCGGCTGCCTGGAAGCAGCTCGGGACAAGGAATGGCCCGCTCCGGCTGCGGTGCTGGGAAAGGGCACAGGACCATGCCCAGCTCTTGGGTGTTGTGGCTGCTCTTGCTCAACCGGCGTCTCGGGTCCTTCTTAGCCTCCTGTTACCAGGATGTGGTCGGGAAGGGTGCCCCAAAGGGCCTTGCTGGAGGGCAGCTGAGGTTGGAGGAGGCTCAGCCTCCTGGGGTGAATAAACGCCGTCCGTGACGGGTGGAAATGGGGTGCGACGCCCCGTGCTCGGAGCTGCCGTGGGCTGCGGTCCCGCCGGATGCGCGTGCTGGTGCCGTGGGGTTGGAGTGCCCTTCCCGGTGGTCTGGAGAAGAGCTTTAGTGTCCGCCTTGCCACGTGCCGGGCTGGCCAAGAGGCCGAGCAGGGTCCGTGGGGCTCCGTGCTGCTCCTCGCGGGGAACCCGCTCGGGCCGCTGCGGAGGGGCCGGGCTGGGGCGTCCGCAGCGTGTCCCGGCGCCCGGGGCTCTTGGTGGCACCGGGTGGCCATGGCCAGGGATGTTCCCAAGCGCCCGAGCCAGGTGCGCTCCCGGTGCCGGAGCTGTCGTGTCCTTGCTGGACTTCCCGACCTGGATATTTCGGGAACGTGCGGTTTGGGGTGTTCACACTTCTCAGCTGGCTGCACAGGCCTGAATTGGGCCTGGAGCCGCTGGCGAGGCTCCGCTGGCGCCGTGGTCTGGTCCGGGATGCTGATGAGTCATGGGCCACGTGGGGTGGTGGCGCGTGCCAAGCTGTCCTGTCCCCGCTGCCTTCGGGGTGGCCGTGGGGCTGCTCCCTGCTCCCCATGGCCTCGGAGCAAACCGGAGGGAGCCACGGATGCTTCCGACCGTCCTTCCCACGTCCCCTCTGGGAATCTGGGAGGTGGCACTGCTGGGGTCAGGGGTGACCCGGGGAGCGGGGCTGGCACTGGGGACACCGGGGCTGCGTTGCCTCCTTGCCCCGCCTGCGGGAGGGGAATTTTCCTGGGACGTAGCTCCGTGGTGGAGCCCTTAGTCTCCCTCCCACCTCTGCGGCAGAGCCGGCCTGGCCCCTGGGCACCGGGAGCTGGGAGCGGCCATGGACCTGGAGCACAGGCTGTTTTGGGGGTGCTCAGCGGGGTCCCTTGTCCATGGACCCGGAGCACAGGCTGGTTTGAGGGTGCTCAGCGGGGTCCCGTGTCCATGGACCTGGAGCATGGGCTGGTTTGGGGGTGCTCAGTGGGGTCCCTTGTCCCAGGAGCAGTCCGGGGGTGACAGTCCTGTCCTCTCCAGCGCAGCCGCCTCCCCATCCCCGCCGCCGCCTTCCTGCTCTTCCTCGCTCCTCATTCAGCGCGCGGCTCCCGCGCTGCTCCAGGCTGGCATCCAGCATCGCCCCTCGGCAGCCGGGGCTGCGAGAGGCCGTGATGGAGCTGCGGCGGCACCGGGAGCGGGCAGGAAATCCCTGGGAGCCAGAGCAGCCCCCAGGGCTGGGGCTGGAGCCGGTGCCGCCGGCGGGGTGGGTTTGGTGCCCGGCAGGTGCCGGGGATGCTGCAGGGCTCCCCCGCTCCCGCGCCGGCTCCTCCCCACCTTCCTCCTCCCTCTCCCAGCCCTTCCTTTATGCTACCTTGGCCAACCTTCCCTTTTCTTTTCCCTTTCCTTTTCCCTCCTCCTCCGGCTCTGCCTCCCTCCTCGCGCGGGCTCCTCCGTCTGCTCCCGCTCGGCGCGCGGGGCCGTGCTCCAATTACCTCATGTTTGGAGAGCGGCGCCGCAGCCAATCCGGGCGCCGGCTGCTTTTAGGTCAAGTGATTCCTGAACCGCAGGGAGATGCTTTGAATGGGGCTCCCGGCAGCTCCGCGCTCCAAGATGGCTGTCGGGAGCGGCGCGGAGGTTCCGCGGGCGCCGCGGCGGCGACACGGCAACGCGGTGCGTTGTGGCGACGGGTGCCGCAGCCCATGAAGCGGCAGCCAGGATCCTACGGGATATAGAGCCGTTGGTGGTGCCACCGCCGCAGCCATGGGCTGTACCCTGGGCTGTGTTAGAGGTCAGAAGGAGCCGGAGGGCAATGAGGCCCCGCTGGCGCCCCGCAAGCGGCGCCGCTTCAAATTCAAGCGCCATAAGAAGAAGGAGAAGGTGCCGGAGGTGGCACTGCAGGACCAGCCTCTCCCGGCCGGTGAGGAGGATGCCGAGGATGCCGAGGATGTCGAGGTGGTCCGTGTGGAAGCGCCGGGCGCGTGCGACGAGGAGGAGGAGGAGGAGGTTGCGTCGCCCGGGCGCCTGGTTCATGTGAAGGAGAGTTTTCAGGAGGAGATCCAGCAGGTGCTGCTGATGCCGGAGCTGCCGGCCCATCTGGGAAGCTCCGATGAGGAAGGCTGGACCGTCATCGTCCACCTGACGGAGAACCCGGCCGAGCAGCACCGCGGGCAGGCGCCGAGCCGGCCGTGCAGCAGGGCCGTGCTGCTGCCAGTGCCCAGCGCCGCGCCGGACGGCCCCGCGCCCCAACTGAATGAGGACGAGGAGGGCCCTGCGCCCCAACTGAATGAGGACGAGGAGGGCCCCGCGCCCCAACTGAATGAGGACGAGGAGGGCCCCGCGCCCCAACTGAATGAGGACAAGGAGGGCCCCGCGCCCCAACCGAATGAGGATGATGAGGGCCCCGCGCCCCAACCGAATGAGGACAAGGAGGGCCCCG
>PTEX01000061.1:2794621-2822387 GCA_003342815.1 Eudromia elegans | reverse complement strand
CCCCAACCGAATGAGGACAAGGAGGGCCCCGTGCCCCAACCGAATGAGGATGATGAGGGCCCCGCGCCCCAACCGAATGAGGACAAGGAGGGCCCTGTGCCCCAGCCGAATGAGGATGATGACGGCCCTGCGCCCCAGCCGAGCGAGGGCAACGAGGGCCCCGTGCCCCAGCCGAGCGAGGACGATGACGGCGGGAGCGCCGCCGAGCCCGGCACCGTGTCGGAGCTGTCCACACCATCAGCCATGGTGGAGCCGCAGGGAAGCTCCTGCCCCGCGGCAACGCTGTCCGAGGACAGCCCTGATGGCGCAGACAGAGATGGCCTCGACGTGCAGAGCGGCCTCGAGCCGCCGCGCGCCTCGTCACCGGCCCCGGCACCCAGCTCCTCGGGGTACAGCAGCGAGCCGGCGTGCGCCGCGGCAACCCCGGTGAAAAAACGGGTCAGTGGCTTGTCCCGTTCGGGAGCGGGGTGGCGGGCGCGGGTCCGCGCGGTGCCGGGGCGGAGGGGCAGCCCCGCCGCGGCCCCCGGCCCTGCACTCTCTGGCCGCGGGTCTCCTCCTGCAGCGCTGCTCCGGGCGCAGCGCCGCGGTGGCACGCGCCGTCTCGCCGCGGCGTGCCGCCTGTCACCTCCCCCTGCCCACCGTGCTTCACGTGCCCCGGGGCCGCGGGGAGGAGGCGGACGGGCAGCGCCGGTGGGTACGGAGGGCAGGAAACGTCCTCCTGCCGTGGGCTCCGAGCAGAGCGGGGGCCGCAGGTCGTGCCAGGGTGGCAGCGCTCGGCCCTCCATCCCGCAGCCGGTTGCGGGGCTGGTCCCAAGGGGCTTCCCATGGTCCGGGGGATGGATCTGTAGGGAGGAGTCGCTTGGAAGGCAAGGCGGGTCGGGAGCCTCCTTTGAGGAGGGGGCGATGCTGGTGTCCGAGAGGAGGAGGAGGAGGGACAGGGGAGGCTGCTGTCGGGCTGGCTGAGCAGCCGCTGCTCTTCGGGGCTCCGTTGTCGCTCTCGGGAGTCGTGGCCGGGAGTTTAGCCCAGGGACGAGCGTGAGAGCGGCTGGAGAGCCGGGGAGGAGCCTGGCACCATGGAGAGCGCTGCCGGCTGCTGCTGCTGCGGTTGCGGGGCGCGTTGGACTCCAGTGCCCCGGGCACTGGCCGCTGGGAGTGCTGGCCGCACCGCGCTGGCGGTGCCTCCCGAAGTCCTTGTCCTGAGCGGGTGCCCGAGGAGAAGGCAGGGAGGAGCCGGCGCCCGCGGGGGCTGTGGGAGGCTGCAGGAGACTGTGTCCGGCCCCATGGGGCCCTGGGGCCACGGGAGTTAACGGTGGCGGCCGCGGCTGACACGGAGCCACCGGTGCCGAGCGTGGCGGGCGGCACGCGGGGTGACGTGAGCCGCCGCACACTGACTGCGCCGCGCGCTGCCAGCCGAGCTGTGCCCAGCGCCGCCGGGCACGCGGACACGCGCAGGGACCCGGGCCAGCCCCGGCGGCGTCTCCGCAGGGCGGCCTGGGGGTGGCTGGGGCTTCCTCGAGCCCTGGCCTGGCACCCGCGCCCTGGCACCCGCGCCCTGCTCCTGCGGGCAGCTCCTGCTCCCCAGCTCCAGGGGCAGCTCGTGGGACTCGCCGGGCAGGGAGGCCGGAGGAGGGAGCTGCGTGGAGCGGGAGTGTCCGGTGTGGGACACGGGCATTTTGCCACGTGCTGGCCGGGCTTTGCAGCCCGTCCTGGCTGTAGCCACAGGGACCCGCGGCTGTAGGTGGCTTCTGCTGGGAAGTGGGTCACCTGCCCCCCGGTGCCCGCGCTGCCGGGCGCAGCGAGGCCGAGGGGGACGCGGCCGCCCTCCTGCACCCTGAAACCGCTGCTTGACCACAGTGACCAAGGAGAGCCCTGCGCACCCCAGTGGGCCTGGGGAATCCATTCCCCAGCCCGCTGGGTCTCCTACTGCATGTGGCCGTGGGAAGTTTCCTATTGGCACTTGCTGAGGTCGCCCCTGGGTGCCCCATTTGCCAGTGCCCTCTTTGGTTGGGGGATCCTTGTCCTGGAGCTTTATAGGAAGCTCCCAGGAGCCCCAAGTCCTGCCTCCCTCCCTCATGGCACGCGTGGTGCAGGTTTATGGAGGGGGGGTGGCCCCGGGGGCTCCCTTCCTTCTCCCAAATCAACCCCTGGCTCTGCCGCCCCTCGCAGATCTCCGAAATCTACGTCAGCGGGGAGTTGGGCGATATGTCGGCCAAGGAGAAGCTGCTACTCTGGACACAGAAGGTGACAGAAGGATACGTTGGGGTGAAGTGCACCAACTTCTCCTCGTGCTGGAGCGATGGCAAGATGTTCAACGCCCTCATCCACAGATACAGGTGGGAGTCGCCTAGGCGCAAGGATGGGCTTGCCTCCCTTCCCACCACCAGCTCTGGTGCTGGTCTGGAGTGTCCGGACACGCGGGCGCAGAAGGGGCTGTGGGGAGCTGCTCCTGCTGGGTCGTTGCTCAGAAAAGCGGCGGGTTGTAAGAAACCTCCTCTTGAATGAGGGGAGCAGAAAGGAAAAGCATTAAAACCGGAGCGTGGGGATGCTGCGGTGCGTTGAGTGCTGCTGTTTCCCACACTTACCCTCTCCAAGGCACCCGGGAGCGCTGCCGGCTGGGCCGGGGCTCGGAGCAAGGGCAGAGCAGCCGGGGGCGTCAGCGGCGCCCGTCCCTGCCTGCGCCTCGTGCCCTTTGGCAGCTCCTGCATCAGGGCTGTGGCGCGTGTCTTGCAGGCCAGACCTGGTGGACATGGAGAGGGTGTACACACAGAGCAACCGAGAGAACCTGGAGCAGGCGTTTGATATTGCCGAGCAGTTGGGGGTCACCCAGCTGCTGGATGCCGAAGGTGAGAGGTTGGCAGGAGCGAGGGGGCGAGCGCCGCCCCTGCTGGGGAGCTTGGGCCTCTCCTCACCGCGACTCTCTCGTCCTCTTCCAGATGTGGATGTCCCATCTCCAGATGAGAAGTCTGTGATAACTTATGTGTCTTCAATCTACGATGCCTTTCCCAAGGTCCCTGAGGGAGGAGAAGGGATCAGTGCCCTTGTAAGCATGGCTGCTTTCTGTACTTGACCTGCTTGGAGGCCGAGCCACTGGGGCCCGGGAGGCACCCGCTCCTGGATCCCTCGGGAGGAGGGTTCGGAGGGCTCCGTTCCGGCCGTGACGGGCGGCTGCCGAGGGGAATGGGCTCGAGGCCAGGGCGAGCTTCCCCATTAGCACGGGTGCTCTTTGCAACCCCCCAGGTCACGGTGCTCCCTGTGCCTGGGGGGACGGGGCAGGTTGTGCCCCGAGCTGCCGGGCCGCGTGGCAGCCGTGTCCGCGCTGCACCAGCTCCCCCCTTGCTGCGCCGGGGACGTGCTGGGGCTGGGCTGTGTCCTCGGGGTCCTGCCCTCGGCGCCGCTCTACGGCTCTCTCTCGCCTGCAGGAAGTGGATTCGAAGTGGCTCGAGTACCAGAGGCGCGTGGAGACTCTCGTCTCGTGGATCAAGCAGCACACGCTGCTCATGTCGGATAAATCCTTCCCTCAGAACCCTGTTGAACTCAAGGTGGGTCCGGAGGGTGCCCCAGTGCTCCACTCCCACAGCCACGTGGCATCGTGCCCAGGCCAGTGTCTCACACGGTCTTTCTCATCCCAGGGGCTTTATAATCAATATATACACTTCAAGGAAACTGAAATCCCTTCGAAAGAGCAGGAGAAAGGAAAGATAAAGGAACTCTACAAACTCTTGGAGGTAACTGTCACGTCAGCTGCACAGAGGCAGAGCTGGGAGCGTTGGGCTTTTAGCAAGACTTAAACATATTCAGTTTAGGTTTGTTTTGGAGTGTAGAAATGGAAATAACCCTCAGGGTAAATGATCTTGCACATACCAGGCTGCAGAGGCAGGGCTGTTGCCTCATTGCCCCACTTTCTTTGCCAGCTAGAGAACAAGGTACTAAACGTTACTTGTTTCTTTGGCCAGGTGTGGATTGAATTTGGGCGCATCAAGTTGCCCCAGGGCTACCACCCCAACGATGTGGAGGAGGAGTGGGGCAAGCTGATCATAGAGATGCTGGAGCGCGAGAAGCTCCTGCGGCCAGCGGTGGAGAGGTCGGTGCTCCGCGCGGGAGCAGTTCCCTGCCGGGACCTCCCCGGCTCCCGGGGCTCCTGGCGCAGCTCGGAGCCTTTCCCTCATTCGCTTTCCCTCTGTCACTGCAGACTGGAACTGCTGCTGCAGATTGCTAACAAAATCCAGAATGGTGCTCTGAGCTGTGAAGAAAAACTGACTCTTGCGAAGAACACGCTGCAGGCGGTGAGTGCTGGGGCGGCGTTGCCCCCCATGATAGTGAAGTCTGAGGGTCCTTCAGGCCTTAAAATCAGTGTTTGGGAGCCATCCCATCTCTGCTCACGCAGAGGGGCCGCGGTTTTCATTGCCCGTTGTCTCGGTGCAGGACGCTGCTCACCTGGAGTCCGGCCAGCCGGTGCAGTACGAGTCCGACGTGGTCATGTACCTGCAGGAGTGTGAGGGGCTCGTCCGCCAGCTCCAGGTGGACTTGCAGATCCTCCGGGATGAGAACTACTACCAGCTGGAGGAGCTGGTGTTCCGGTGAGCGGGGCCGTGAGGAGGCAGCGAGCAGCTGGGGAAGAGCAGGGAGGGCTCCCCGGCGCCGGCTGCTCCGGCCTTCCCAACGTGCCTGCTTTGCTCCTCCAGGACCGTGCGGCTGCAGGACGAGCTGGTGACGCTGCGGCTCGAGTGCACTAACCTGTACAGGAAAGGCCACTTCTCCGCGCTGGAGCTGGCGCCCGCCTCCACGCGGAGCACGACGCACCTGAAGGGCGAGTCGCTGACCAAAGGGCTGCACACCTCGTCTGCCTCCTGGTTCCGGAAGCCCATGACCAGGACGGAGCTCGTGGCCATCTCCTCCTCCGAGGACGAGGGCAGCCTCCGCTTCGTGTATGAGCTGCTGGCCTGGGTGGAAGAGATGCAGGTGAGGCCTGGCTTGCTTGCTCCCAGACCACACCAAGGGTAAAACTGCAAAGGATTTGTGTATATATGGGGGGTATATATATATATATACCCCCCAAATATATATATATATATATATATATATTTACCCTTGTCTCTGTCTGTGAACAGCAGTTGTTTGGGTGGCTTGGGATTTCTGGAAAACATTATTCTTTTGTCTTGAGTTGGGTTTTCTCTCTTGTGATCCTGCTGTTTGCTGGAGACTGGAAGTTCCTTCCAAAGCCACGTGCAGAACTGCACTGATCCAGTGAGCCCTTTGGTCCTGTCCGGGTGTGAGGCCCGTGCAGGCTGCCTCTGAAACCATCCAGTGTTTGGACTTAGCGAGCGCTTTCTGCCCAGGCTGGCTTGGGGCTTGTTGGCCCTGCAGCAGCCTGGCAGGTTTCTCTGCCCTCCCTCCTTTGGAGACGTGCCCCTGGGTCGGGAGTGCTGACTTGGCCCTCTGGCCTCTTGCAGATGAGGCTGGAGCGGGCGGAGTGGGGGAACGACCTGCCGAGCGTGGAGTCGCAGCTGGAGACGCAGCGGCTCGTGCAGAGCAGCGTGGAGGAGCTGGGCTGCAGCGTGAAGGAGGCCCGCGTGGACGAGGTGCGGGCGCACGGGCTGCCGGGGGACGCTGCGCGGCACCGGCCGCACGAGCGCTCGGGAGGTGGCAGCCCTCGTGGGCAAAGGGCACTGCTTAGGGACAGGCACTTTTTTAAGGACAGAGCTTGTGGGTTGGTGCTGGTTTGGGGCAAGAGGCTGCTGTCCTGAGCCGTCCTCGCTGCCTCCTTGCTCAGGAAGAGCTGGGGAGAAGGGTTTAGGGACGGCGTTTCGGGGATGCTGTTGTGTGTCGAGTGACAGGAATGTTTTCATCCTGCAGGGCAAGATGTCTCAGAATTTCCATGCTAGCTACACAGAGACTCTCGGCAAGCTGGAGACGCAGTACTGCAAGCTCATGGTGAGTGGGCTGTGTGCTGCTAGCCCCTCGCTGCTGCTGCCGCGGTCCGTCTCTGCTGGGCTGGCCTGAGCAGCCCCATTCCGCGGCTGGCGAGGCGGGAGAGGACACTGGGGACCGTCAGGGCCGTGGAGTAGGAGTCATGTTGCCTATCTGTGTTTAGGAGACATCGAGCTTCCGCCTGAGGCACCTGCAGAGCTTGCACGGGTTCGTGTCTCGAGCCACCGCCGAGCTGATCTGGTTGAACGAGAAGGAGGAAGAGGAACTGGCGTATGACTGGAGTGACAACAACCCTAACATTGCAGCCAAGAGGAACTATTTCTCGGTGAGCAATCTGTCGTTGCACTCCTCGTCCTGCTGCTTTGCATGAGGCTCTTGCGCTGCTGCAGGACGCCTTCGTCTACCGGCCAACTTGCAGAGCACCCCAGAACGTTGATGTTCCCTCCCGTGTTACCCAACCTGTTCCATTAGTTGAATGCAGCCCGCTCCCGATAGCCCAGGTGTTGACTTTGCTTGTGTCCATCACTCAGGAGCTCACGATGGAGCTGGAAGAGAAGCAGGACGTTTTCCGGTCCCTCCAAGACACCGCTGAGCTGCTGTCTCTGGAGAATCACCCGGCCAAGCAAACTGTGGAGGTGAGTGGCCGTGTCAGAGCAGAGAGGAGCCCCGGGAATCAGGCGGCAGCAGGTCTGTAAAACGTCACCTGGGATCTTGCCTGCACCGTGCCCCTGCCCGACCCCGCGCTGCCCTGGTGAAGGGCTGATGAAGTGTTTTACAGGGGCAGGAGAGTGTTAGTTAATGCAGTGCTAAGAGCTGTTTTGTTCTGTCTTTGGGATGAGAAGTTGTATAAATAACAAGGTCTCCAAGATAAGGGCAGCACGGGTTGGTGTACACAGAGCCGGGGGCGTTTTCCTCTGCAGTGCGTTGGTGCATGGAAGGGCTCTGCTCACTTGGAGCTGCTGAAGCCTCCGGCTGCTAGAGAAAGAGCAGGGGTGCAGTGAAGGGCTGCTCGGACACTTCCCTCCCCGCTGTTTGTTTAGTGGCAGGCAGCTGTTCCCGGGTGGGAGAAAGCAGATTTAGGCCCCGGCATGCGCGGGCTCGGGGCCTGCTCTCTGTCACGCCCGTGTCCAAGCGCCGCCGCCGCGGCCGGCTCCTGCTCCTGCCCTTGTATGTGCATCGCCCACTGCCGCCGCGGCTCACGGCCACGCTCTGCCTTCCCAGGCCTACGGCGCTGCCGTGCAGACTCAGTGGCAGTGGATCAAGCAGCTCTGCCTGTGCGTGGAGCAGCATGTGAAGGAGAACGCTGCCTATTTCCAGGTACCGCAGCTCGGGGAGGTTTGCGGGGGCCTCTTGCAGCGCTGTCCGTGTGCGGATGGCTCCGCTGAGCGGTGCCGACATCCGTGACACCTTTTGGTCTCGCAGTTCTTCAGTGATGCCTGGGAGTCGGAGACCTACCTGCGGAGCCTGCAGGACTCCATCAAGCGGAAGTATTCGTGCGACCGCAACACGAGCCTGACCCGCCTGGAGGACCTTCTGCAGGACTCCATGGTGGGTTTGCCGAAACCCTGGGCGCAGCACACTGAATGCTTGCTCCAGCCCAGCACTGTTGCTCGGGGGCCTCTTGCTTTCCGTGGAAAACAGGCCACGTCCCTGTGGCCGCCCCGGCCTCCGCGGCACCGCCGTGCGTGCTGCCTGCGCTCGCCGAATCCGGGGGGTCGCGGCGGACCGTCAGGGGCTGCAGCGTTTGTGCTCGGTGGCGTTGGCACAGCCTCTCTGCACTGTCGTGGTGAAGAGCAAGCAGCCAACACTGCCTGGGCAGGACTAGAGCTAGGGACTCCTTTCAGTCGAACAGAACTCCCCGAGCTGCTGCTTCCCCCTAGTATCTGTTGAGCCGCTCCTGCGGGAGCTGCCTGGGTGCCCCTGTGACGTTGGTGCCTCGTTGCGCTCTCTGCCCGGCGCTTGCTGAGAGCACGCGGGGCTGCGGAGCCGCGTCCGGCCGCACCACGCCCGTCCTCCGGCCGCGCCGTGTCCACGGGGAGGAGGACGAGGTGGCCGGACCGAGGCGGCCCCGGTGCCCGAGCGCGGCCGCCCGGGCGCTCAGCCCTGACCTCGCGGTCTGAGCCGGCGACAGTTAAAAACGAGGAGCAAAGCGGCAGGCAGTGCCTGAGCCAGGGGGTAGCGGAGGGTTTGTGTTGGGATTTCAGCGCCAAGCCGCCGGTGGGAGCCCACGGAGGTTAAATCCGAGGCGCTGGAGACAGGGAGCCGCTTCCTCTCGGTTCCCAGCAGACTCCATGGGGACCGGGGCGGCTGCCCTGATCTAAGCTGTCTCACTCTTTCTTTCCTAATGAGTTAAAGTTGTATTTCTTTCAATCATGCTCCGTGGGACAGGCACAGGTAGTTTATTTAATCATTTATTCTTTTATTTATTTTTTCCTTTTTTTCTTTTTTCTTTTTTTTTTTTTAAAATATTTTTAACAAATGATTTATGCTGCTCTGTTGTTAGCACACTAACGAGCCCTTTGCGGTCTGAGAGTTCAAAGCATGATGGAGAACGCTCTCCTGGGACCCTGTTGAAGCTCCGCAGCCCCAAGAGGCTGAGCTGTGACTCGTGCCGCGAGCTGCCGGTGCTGTGATCCGCACACGTCCCGTCCCGTGGCTGGGGACGGCTCCACGGAAGCCGTGCAGAGCCGTCCCCCGGGTCCTCCCGGCACCGGGCCCGCAGGCACCTGTGGGACTCAGTGATGCACCATTTTATTGCTAGCCAAGCCAGAGACCTGTGCGATCACGCCACCTCTAGCCGCTGCTCCAGCGGGTTTTATCCGCTTGACTCATCATCCCCCATTCCAAACATGGGTCTGAACACGCCGCCCTGCTCTACTGTAGGAAGGGGAGCAGCTTCCCTGCTGCGGCCTCCCCTCCGAGCAACTAAAACACGCTGGCTCTTGGCCAGGACTTGTCCTGCTCTTTGCCACTTAAACCCACCGTGACTTCGGTTTTGGTGTGCGCTCTGCTCTCCTCCTTTCCTTTCCAAAGACGGTCTTTCCATGTCCTAGCAGCAAAAGAGCCAGTGTTGTGCATGCAGCTTGGCAGGGCCGCGGGAGTCGTAGGTGGAGGGGTCCCAGCCCCGGCTCAGAATCTCTTCTCCCTTCTTTCCTTCCTTCCTGCCCCCTTCTTCCCATCGGGATCCTCCAAACGTCTTTGCTGGGCCGTTGAGGTCCCAGCATTGCTGCTGAAGACTCGTCTTGCGCAGGGGGATGGCGAAGATGCCTCTCCTCCCTTCTCATCCTCGAGCAACCCGTGCTTTGCTCTTGTCTCTGCCAGGATGAGAAGGAGCAGCTGATTCAGTCCAAGAGCTCCGTCGCCAGCCTGGTGGGACGGTCCAAGACCATCGTGCAGCTCAAGCCCAGGAACCCGGACCACCCTGTGAGGAGCACGATCCCCATCAAGGCTGTTTGTGACTATCGGCAGATCGAGGTGAGGAGGCTGACGAGGCGCTGGCGTCACTTGGGAAGGGACAGGGTGAATTGGGTGCCCGGGGAGGTGTTGGGTGAGTTCCGTGGTAGCTGTCAATGGAAAGCAGGAGTGAGGGGGAAGCGATGAGCAGGGAAGGAGCGTGGCTGTTTGTCCTGGAACAGCTTCTGCACCTCAGGTGTGTTCTGGGCAGGAGCTAAAGTGCTGTTGCCCAAAGAGGATGGGGTTCATCGTCTTCAGCTAAATAACCTCCTGGGTGGCAGCCAAGCTCAGCGTCCTCGTCCCCTCCTCCTCAGACATGGGTGTGCTGCGCTGCTTGGCAGCAGCCCTCGGTTTCCGTGTTGGTTTTTGGGGTTGTTTTGGAAGTAAAAGCCGGCGTGGGAGCGGGTGTGCCCCGGGAGGGAGGGCAGCGGGCGGCGCGGGCCGGGCGCGCGGCCCCGCTGCTCCCTAGTGATGCTCCACGTGGCTGGTGCCTTGCAGATCACCGTCTGCAGGAACGATGAGTGCGTGCTGGAGGACAACTCGCAGAGGACCAAGTGGAAGGTGATCAGCCCCACGGGCAACGAGGCCATGGTGCCCTCTGTGTGCTTCCTGATCCCCCCTCCGAACAAAGAGGCCATCGAGATGGCAAACAGGTGACTTGCTGCTCTCTCTCACTGTGTTTTCTGCTCTCTTCTTGTTACTCTATTGCGTCCCTCGTGGTTGCATTACTGCAAACCCTCAGAGCGACTCTCGCGGTGGCTTCCAAAAGGTAAAATCCCGTGGCTGATGGATCTGCTCTTTCCCGTGGCAGGGTGGAGCAGCTCTATCAGAAGGTGATGGCTCTGTGGCACCAGCTCCACGTGAACACCAAGAGCCTCATCTCGTGGAACTACCTGCGCAAGGACCTCACGCTGCTGCAAGGCTTCACCATGGAGAAGGTACCGCGGGAGCCTGTGCCTGCCTCGTGGCTGTCACTGCGCTGGCGAGGCTGCCCCGCGTGGGGATGCCAAAGGGAAGAGCAAGGGCAGCCAGGCCGGGAGGGTGGACCCTGAGCAGCAGGATAACCTGAGCCTGGCGCCTGCGGCTTTTCCTGATGCCCAGAGCAGCAGCAGTTTGCTGCTGAGCTGTGCTAACCATCCGAGAGCGTGGGCTCCATGTAGCGTTCCAGCGGGAGGGACAAGGCCGGAGGGAGGCTAAGGGGGAAGGGGCTTGCCTTTGCGCCTCCTGTACGCTGGGCAAGGGGAGGTCACGGAGCGGGAGGCGAGCGGCCTCGGGCTGCGCGTGGGAAGCGGTTCCCGGCGCTGAGACGTGCTGCTGTGGCCCTTGCAGCTCCGCTCCTCGGCGCCCGGCGAGTGCCAGCAGGCCGTGCGGAGCCTCCAGGCGCACTACGAGGACTTCCTGCAGGACAGCCGCGACTCCGAGCTCTTCTCCGTGTCCGACCGGCTGCGCCTCGAGGAGGAAGTGGAGACTTCCAAGGAACGCGTCCGGCAGCTGCTGGAGTCTATGGAGAACGGTGAGCTTCAAAGGGCTGGTGGATTAACCAGGGGCCGTGGGGACTCATAAGAAAAGGGTCTGTGCGATGCTTCATTTTCCCTTCTGTCTGAGCCAGCTGGTTGGCGTGAGCAGCTCTTTCCTTCCTCCTCCATCCGCTCAAGCAGCCAGCCCTTGTCCAGCGGGGCTGCCCTAGACAGGACTTGCCTTTGCTGCTCCACATTAACTGCTGAGCCCTCATAGCCTAACCCTGCCAGAGACACATTAGTCCTTGGTCAGACGCACAGGAATGCTTCCTGTGGTTAGGTTTTAACAAGCCGTACACGGCAGGATTGCGAGGGGCACTGACACAAGGGACTCCGTCACGCGGGGTGCCCCGTGGCCGGCTCGCTGCCGACCGCGTTCGGGAAGGGCGATGGGATCAACGTGTCCCGCGTGCGAGCGGAGGCCCCGGGTGCCTCGCTGTCAATGCCAGGGCCGCGGGGCCACGGTGTGTGTGTCTGTGACTCGGCAGAGGACAAGGACGAGACCGCTGCCAGGACGTATCTGTCCGAGCTCAAGAACATCCGCCTGCGCCTGGAGGAGTGCGAGCAGAGACTAGTGAGCCGCATCCAGTCCCCAAGCGGCGCCCGGGCGGATGGGGACACCATCCAGGAGAACACCCTCCGCATCGCAGAGCAGGAGGTCAGTCCCTCGCTGTGAGGAAGAGGAGCCCTTCTAGCAGGGGAGGAAGGGGGTGGCTGCTGGGCTTTTGCATGTGCCCAAAATGACTCCTCTGGGGTAAATTCGGCCTCGCGTTCCTCTCTGGCAGAAGAGAGTGAAGGCCGTGGGCGGCGGTGGGTGACGGCGCAGGCTTCCAGTGCCTCTGCTGGGGCCCTGCCGTGACGCCCTCCCGCTTTCCCCGCAGCGCCTGCAGGAGGATCTCGAGCGGCTGCGCTCGGAGCTGCGGCACGTTTCCGAGAGGTGCTACAGTTTCCTCAAGAAAGCTCCCACGGGGTCCAGCACCCCGCGCCTGCGCTCCGAGCTGGACTTGGTGGTCAATAAGATGGACCAGATGAACGGGCTGTCTTCCATCTACCTGGAGAAGTGAGTCCTAAATAGCTTCCTGCATCTACCTCGTTGCGTGTGTGCAGCTGCTTCTTTACAGGGTGCTTTGTAGAGAGACAACTTCCATTTTACAGAGGGCAATAGCAAGGCAGCAGGGGTAAGGGCAGTGGGGCTTAGGCACCAAAGTGCCTTTGTGCGTTGGGACACACTGAAGGGGACAGCCTGAGTCTGTGGTTCCTTTTATCCCTTCAGTGTTTGCTCGAGGACTTTGCAGTTACATGTGCTTCCTCAAACATCCTAATTCTGTTAAAAGACCTTGTTTTTCTGGTTCTCAAACAGAACAACTTGTACAGGATTGTGGCAGGGATTCATCCATCTGTAGCACTTGGCGCCAGCAGTTGCACGATCAGGATGGTCCCTCCCCACGCTGGGGTCATCGTGCTGTCTCTGTGTGACTTGCAGGTTGAAGACGGTTGATGTCATTGTTCGCAATGCCCAAGGGGCAGAGTCTCTAGTGAAAGGCTATGAAGTTAAGCTGAGCCAAGAGGAGGCCGTGCCAGCTGACCTTACAGGCATTCAGTCTCACCGATCCACGCTACAGGTTGGCACTTTGCGCTTTCCTAGGAACGCCGCGGAGAAACCAGCTGGGTTTTAGGCCGGTGAAATAGGGAGCTCCCCTGTTCCCCTGAACTGGCATTCTCTTCCGGGAGGTTTGGTGGTCCTTGTCTAATCCCTTATTGCTTTGGGAACGATAGAGGAGCTGCCTTGGCCTTGTGCTCTCTTTTGCGGGGCACATACATGTGACGTGACACGCATGAGCCTCTTGGCAGCCTAGTGATCCACTGGGGCAGGGAATGGGCCAAGCTGGTTTGCTCCACGCTGGGAACAGGGATCCATTCCGCTTTGCCTCTCCTAAGTCTACAATAAGGCAGTTCTCTGCAGATTAGGAAGAAAGGAGTATTGCCCCCTTGGAGGGCAGTTGTGGGAGGGAGGGAATCTCTGGCTTGAGGTGGAGCTGCACATCCTGCGTCCACAGCTGAACTGTGTCCTTTGCTGTTTGTTGCAGCATTGGCTGAGCGAGGTGAAGGACAAGAACTCCGTGTTCTCCACACTGGAAGAAGAAATAGGAAAGGCCAAGGTGGTGGGAGAGGAGCTCTTCCGCCTGAGGCAGGAGCGCAGCCTCGACCTCGAGCGCTATCAGGAGAAGGGGAGCCAGCTGTGGGACCGCTGGCAGAGAGTCCGCACCCAGATTGAGACCCGGTGAGATATTCCCTTCCTCCTTCCATGGGTTTGCTTCACAAGGCTAGTTAGCAGCATTATTTTTCCGGGTGAGATGCCTGCATGTGGGTCCCATATTCTCACAGCTTCTGGTTGACTCTGCTTTTATTTACCGTGGTTCTTCCAGCCATACGGAGCTGGAAAGCATCCAGGAGGTGCTCAGTGACTACCGCCAGTGCCACAGCGCCCTGATCCGCTGGATTGAGGAGATCACCATCCAGCAGGAACTTATGAAACCGGGGCAAGCAGAAGACAGCAGGGTGCTGTCAGAGCAGCTGAGCCAGCAGACCGTAAGTCAGGGCCTTGTGACACGCAGGCGGTCGCTGCAGCGAACGTGTCGCCTCTTTTCTTCCACTGAGATCTCCGTGAGCTTGCACGCCTCGATGCTTTGAGGGCCGCGGTGCCTCGTGGAAGAGCAGGGCTGTGCAGAGCCCCTTGCCTGCGGCAGCGACCAAAGGCTGCAGCCGTCAGCAGCTGCTCCGCGGGGCTGCGGAGGGTGGCTTGCGTTGGAAGCCGTAGCGTGGGGAATGGATATTTCAGCCCGCTTGACCACGGCAGCCGTCCTGGTGACCGTTCTTGTTCTGAATTTTGTCGCAGGCTTTGGCTGCAGAAATCGAGAAGAATCAAGCCAAACTGGACCAGTGTCAGAAGTTCTCTCAGCAATACTCGGCTGCCGTCAAGGTAGGATCCAGTCCCTTGCCCTGGGCTAGCACTAGCCAGGTGTAAACAGCTCCGGAGCGGTTCCTGAGTGATCACTGAGCTCCCCGGGCTCTGCGTGCGAGGAACCAGTCTGACCTGGAGATCCAAGAGCCCCAGCGTTAGCGAGGTAACCGCCCGCTTTGGCCTCGTTGGCAGGATTACGAGTTGCAGCTCATGACGTACCGGGCGTTCGTGGAATCGCAGCAGAAGTCCCCCATGAAGCGCCGGCGGATGCTCTCCTCCTCGGATGCCATCACGCAGGAGGTAGGAGGCCTTCGCCCCGGCCTTGTCAAGGGGGAGCTGGGGGGGTTCCTTCTCTCTGAGCGAAGCGACGAGCAGCCTCTCTGTGAAATGAGCTCCTTCCTGCTAAACACTTTTGTATAAACAAAGTTTGCACCCTCGCTGTTTTTTCCAATAGCCAGAGAGGATGGCTTAGTGCTCTGAGCCCCAGGTATGAAATACCTGGATTCCTGGGAACCCCTGGTTCAATCCCAGCGGGGCCGGCTCAGCCCATCAGCCTCCCCAGGTAAATACGCAGAGCGCCACGCAGCATTCCTGTGTGTGCATCTTTGAGGCGAGCCCCTTAGGACCGAGGTCCTGTCTGCTCCGTGTGGATATCAATGATCCCGGTGGCCCTTCCCTGTAAGAGTTGAGCACCCGCCCCAGTGTCCGTGACGGGAACTCCCTTCCGCTCCAGTGCCGTGCAGCATGCCGTGTGTGGCCGCCACCCTCCCCTCGGCGGTGCCGCCTTTCCTTGACGCTCTGCGGGCTCCGCCAGGGGCCTGGGACCTTCCCAAGGGAGCGATGCTGTGGCCGCGTCCCGCGCTGCTCCGCGCGCCGCTGCGGGCTGCCCGCGCCGGCCTCACGCGCCCCGTTCCCCTCTCTCTGCTCCCGCAGTTCATGGATCTGCGGACTCGCTACACGGCGCTGGTCACGCTGACGACGCAGCACGTGAAGTACATCAGCGACGCGCTGCGGCGCTTGGAGGAGGAGGAGGTACGCGCGGCGGGCGGAATCGAGCTCCCTGTCCGAGTGTCCACACTCATGTCCCAGCATCTCCCAGAGAAGCTCCACCATTAACACCTGCCCTCCCCCTTTTTGGGCCCAACACTTAGAGCGTATTGCAGGTCCTGCTCCCAGCAGCCTTTGGAAATCCTGGACCCATCTGACACGGGTGTCTTCCTCCCTCCTCTGTTTGCAGAAAGTATTGGAGGAAGAGAAGCAGGAGCACGTGGACAAGGTGAAGGAGCTGCTGGGCTGGGCCTCTGCTTTGAGGCAGAGCATGCAGGGCAGGACGGCTGCAGCCGGCAGCAGGGAGCTGGGAGACCTCGAGAAGTCGATCTCGGAGCAGCAGGTGAGTCAAGGACCTGCTCTGTCCACCTCGGGTTCACTCGTGGTACCAGTTCCTTCAACTTCTGTTCTTTTTCTGCAGCTGAGTTTAGCTTCTTTCTTGTTCTCACCAGGCTCTGAACGAGGAGCTGGCTGCAAAGAAGGAGCAGGTCTCTGAGGCCATCAAAACTTCCCAGATTTTCCTGGCAAAACACAGCCACAAGTGAGTATGGCACAGGAGAGCAGCCTTGAGTTAGGTGCTGGTGGACTGGCGCCCTGGGAATCCAGCCTGACTACCCCTGAGAACAGCTGCACGTGAAAGGGGCTCTTTTCCTTATCTGCAATGGGAGATAAGAAATGTGACCCCCATTTATCCCGTTGTGCCAAATCTGACCCACTGCAGCAGTGGTCCAACCCCTGCTGTTTATGGATTTGATTGTTGTAATGCAAATCAGCCTTTGCTGAGCACCATTAACCTCAGGGTTTGCAGCTGAGCTGGGTGCAGAGCAGAGCTGCCCAAAGAAAGGAGCTCATCGTCTTCTGTCGTTTTCCTTCATGAGAAAAACATGTCAAAACGGTGCAGCGGGGAGGTGTTTTGTACAGTTTCCCTAAGAGATTTCCCCTTCGCCTCGCAGGCTTTCCCATCAGGAGAAGGAACAGATTTCTGCTCAGATCACTGCTCTGAAGGAGACCTACCAGGGGCTCTGCAGCGAGTCCAGCGAGCAGCTCCAGCAGCTGCAGAGCCGGCTGGCCCAGGAGACGGAGCACAAGGTACCGCCGCCCGTGCGCTGGGCACGGCTCAGCCGCGGGGCCCGCGGCACGTGCAAGAGGCCCTGTGGGGTTGCGTGCCACGGCCAGTGGCCCTCCGTGACTGCCCGGGGTTGCCCTCCTTCCCGTGCATCACGGCGCGGGCTCCGCGCTGGCGTCATCGCCGGCGGCCAAGCAGCAGCTGCTGCCAGGTCACTGAGAGCATCTCCTTTGCTGGTGTTAGACAGAGCTGGGCCCTGTGCAAAGAGCTGACTTGTTCTTATCTGGGGTAAAGATGTAAAAGGACTTCTGTCCTGGAAGCTCTTCCCCTGGTGACTCGGTCTCTTCCAAATGATGCTTTTCCAGTAGTTTGAACAGAAAGAGCCCAATCCCGCTGCCTGCCTGTGGCAGAGGCGCACGAAGGCGTCCTCTGCAGAAGGCTCTTTGCTGTGCAAGCTCTCTAACCCACGCACACGTAAGTGGCAATGCTCTGGTGAGAGCTTTAGGATGCAGCTGAATGAAGTTGCTGTCCCGGTGGAAGGCAACTCCAGTATTCAACAGGCCCCTCTGCTCACTTGGGGGCCTTCGCTGGCTAGTGCTGGACCCCCAGCTATTCCCATCTGCATCCAACAGTGCTCCTGTCAGTCTCATCTCTTCCTGCACTCGTGTATTGGGTAGGAAGGGCCCAAACTGCATCCTTATTACCTCTGTTATTGATGCTGTCTTCAGTCATTCACAGATATATGTGTATGTGTTATATAAGTGTATATACATGTGTCAATGGATATACTTGTGTGTTTGCTTGCTGGCTCCCTGTACTCTGAAGCAATGACCTGCTCGGGCGGGAACAAAGGACACAGATTTTGGTGCATGTCAGTGAGTGAAGCCCTGTTCTAGCCAATCAAGGGGAGAGGATGACATTTATTTGACATCTGCATGTCTACCTTTCCCTTAAAAAACATAGCGGCTCTTAGAATTGGATTTAATAACACATTGCTGTTCCCTTTCCCTCTTCCTGCCTCCTGGGCAGGAGAAATAACTGTCATTCTAAAGCCTTGCAGCCTGGGGCTGCATTTGTGCAGCGTAAGGGCGTTTTGGGGCCCACGTTAGAACAGGGGCTGCTTTTCCCTCCTGCTCTCCACGAAGCCCAGGCAAAGTGGAAGCGGAGCGAGTGCCGGGGCAGGAGACCATCCTTGTGGCTGCCGGGGGTCCAGTTGCTTCATTGTAGAGGGAGCACGAAGACCTCTTAACATTTGCTTGCTGGAAACATCCAACTATCGGAGAGAGGTTACAAAACTTAAAGCCAAAAGGTGCAAAGCAGAGCGCGCTGAATTGAGCATGATGTGTCCCTGTACGGTTTGTGTTTCATGTCAACTGTTTTTTGAGATTAACTGACATCCTTGCTTACAAGTTTTAACTAACCCTCCGGGACTTAAACAAACAAAACACACAAAAGGGAAACGAGGACGACCTGTGTGTGGGGCTCTTTTTGCAAACAAAGCAGTCGCATGCTGGACGCTAACACCAAGCTTTACACTGTGTGTGATACGGCTGAACTGCTCCGTAAGGCTCTGTCTTTAACTGCTCAAGGCACACCCTGCAACTCTGGTAAGTAAAAGCCTTTTACCCCGTCCCCTTCTCTCTCTTTCTTCCCTCTCTTTCTTCTCGCCTCCTCTTCTCTGTCTTTCTACAGCTTGTTCATATCAGAACGTGCATGTCCCAGGCTGGCCGTGGTGCTGGGGAGCTGCTTTTCCATCAGGCTCAGCCTGTTTCCCCAGCCTTGGTGCATTTAGGGGAGTTGTGAAGCTGTGCCCTGGAGGCGGCGTGCTCGGGTGCACCCCAACCTCCCTGTTGGACTCCCTGTTAAAGAAATCCGGGTGGCTCGAGGTTCTAAAAGGACTAATTATGCAGTCCAGATGCCTTCCTCCTTTCTCCCTATACCCACGGAAATCCTGTAGCGCTTGGATCCACTCTATGCCCAAGACGTGGGGATGGGAAAGTGCTGTTGCCCTTTGGTGGTTGTTTTAATTATTGCCTTCCTGTGCCAACAGCAGCAAGGGGAAAGCCCCTGCAGCAGTACTGATCTGGTCTGTTCCCAGGCTGTCACCGTGTCCCTTCCGGGACCTGCAAGGCCCGAATGCGGCTTCACTTGCCTGCGTAGAGAGCAGGGCCCCTCGGAGGCACCAGGGCAGGGCAGGGCAGTGGCCGGGCAACTGGCTGCCCGTCCGAGGCAGCTCCCGTGCCCCAGGGTGGCTGCAGTGCGGTTGCTGGGAGCCCGTCCACGGCGCGGGGCTGTTTTGTTCCCAAATTCTGGCTCCCGAGGTCTGCTCTGGGAAGCGCAGCCCTTGAGCACGGCACGAGTCAGGAGAAGGTGCTTTCGGTGGAGTTCTTTTCTTTCCTGCCCTGTTAGTACAGAAGGGATTTGTGTTGTCTTTGTGTTCCTGGAAGTGGACTGGCTGAGCAGCTTTGGTCTCCTCCTGTCCCTCCGTGGTGCATTAGGAGCACTCCTGGGTTTTGCTGCTTGCTGCTTTGCTGCGTTGCTGCTGGTGGATGTTGGAAGTGTCTCGGTGCTGCCCAGGATGAGGGGCTGGATGAGCATTGAAAGGTGCTGGCCCCGGGCAAGCTGGCCAAGGCCCCGGGCTGCGCGCTGCGATGCCTTTGGAGGTGCCTTTCAGAAACTTCGGGACTCCCTTCCTGGCTTGTTTGGGATTTGGTGCCTTTAACTTATTTTGGAAACTGAGGCCTCCCCGGACCTCGTGCACTCTGCTTACCGGGAATGCTCAACCCTGATTTGACTTTTTCCTTCTCTTTCTCTTTTAGGGCAGCGAAGCAGTGGCTGGGGTGATCGATCTTGGCACGATGGAAATATTCCCTGTCTTTGGTGCTATGCAGAAAGGTCTAATAGACCAGGACACCGGCCTTGTCCTCCTAGAGGCCCAGGTTATCACATCTGACTTAGTTGTCCCAGAGACCAATGAGAAACTCTCCTTGGAGGAAAGTCTGGCCAGAAACATCATTGATCTGAGGACATTCCAGGTGCTGCAGGAGTTGAAGGACGCCCTTCACCAGGTGGAGGAAGTCAGACGTGAAGGGACGCAGCTCCTACCTGTCGTGGCTGCAGTAGAAGAGGGGAGGATCAGCGAGACCGTTGGCCTAAAGATTCTGGAGGTTGAGCTCGTCACTGGGGGCTTCAAAGCGTGTCAGGGCAGAGTGAGCATGGAGACAGCCCTGCAAGAGAAGCTGCTCCCTCCCCAGCTGTATTCCAGACTGCTCTCTCACCTGGAGTGTGGAAAGAATCTGATTGACCCCAACACCGCGGAGAAAATCAGCCTGCCTGAGCTCGTGCGCCGATGCGTCGTGCAGCAGGAGACGGGGCTGCAGCTGCTCCCGGTGCAGCAGCTGGCGGGCGGGATGGTGAGCTTGAGGTCGGGCGGCAAAGTGAGCGTGTTCCGCGCCGTGCAGGAGGGGCTGCTCGACAGGCAGGTGACGGTGAGGCTGCTGGAAGCGCAGCTCTTCGCCGGCGGCATTGTTGACCCCAGGACGGGCCACAGGCTCACCGTGGACGAGGCGGTGAGACATAACTTGATAGACCAGGATATGGCCTGTGCCCTTCTCACCCGGCAGCTTCGGACGGGTGGCATCGTTGATACGGTCACGGGAGAGCGGCTGACGATTGATGAAGCTGTAAGGAAAGAGCTGGTAGGACCCAAGATTGCGCTGGTGATCCTGGAATCCCTTTGGTCTTTCATGGGGCTCCTGTGGCCAGAAACAGGGGAGATTGTCCCCGTCGCAGATGCCTTGGAACAAGGAATCCTGTCTACAGAGTTAGTTTACACGATTCTCAACAAGAGGCGATTCATCCAGGCTGTCTTCATCCCCGAAACCGCTGACGTGTTGTCCTGGAGGAAAGCGGTTGAACGAGGCGTCCTGCAGAGAGACGTGGCCAAGCAGCTCAAGTCAACAGTGGTACCGGACGTGTTGCCCAGGGTGCAGCCTGCCGCCTCCGCAAGCACAGGCGGACGGAGCCGGAGTTCCCGGAGTGCCGCAGGTCGGGAAGAGCAGAGCGCCCCTCTGCTGAGGAGTGATGATGAGAGGCTGATGTTCCACTTGATGACCCACAGCTATATCAACATCCACGACGGCCAGAAGCTGCTCCTAGTAGATGGAGAGTTGAATAATCTCACTGCAGCCCTCATCCAACCTCCAAAAACTGAGTCCAGTGCCCGCAGGTTGGAAGGGAGTGAAGGCTTTGAGGAGGCAGAGGAGAATGCAGCTCTCGAAAGAGAGTCCTACAACGGCTTGGCCTCGAGGCAGCACCTCGAGGTTCAATTTGCCCTTGCAAAAAGGCAAAGCGGGAAGGAGCTGCCACCCAGAACTGCCCTGGAGAACGGGGAGGTCGTGGTGGACCTGGGGAGCCTCCCTTTGGAGGATGGAGAAAGTGGGCAGCTCGTGGAGGAGCCGGAGCAGCTTCGTACTCGACAGGGTACCGGGAAGCGAGAAAACGATGCTGAATTTGGAAGAGAGCAACTGCTTTCCATGATCAAGGACAAAAGTCATGGAGAGTTATCGATGCCAGAACGTTCTGGTAGCGAATTCAGAGAAACAAAGGAAACGGTCGCTGAGACAGAAAAAGAGTCCAAGCCTGCAGCAGTAGATGGACTAGAAAGTACCAGGGATCCAAAGAGGACACCTGAAACCAGGGCAGGGGTTGTGATGAGCGAAAGCCACATCTTGATGGGTATTTCAGAAAGCAGAGGGAGAGCAGGCGTGCCGGCAGGGAGCTCTCAGGAAGAGGAGAAACCGGAGTTAGAACTGGGAGGCGACAGGGAGGTTTGCTGGCGACATGACGAGCCGGTTGAGAAGAGCTCTATGGGAAGAGAGGAGTTGGTGCTCCCTAAACCTGGAGGGGCGGAGCAGGCAGAGCCGCGTCCCGGAGCAGCTGGAGGTGTGTTGGAAGTGGAAGAAGGAGAGAGGAAAGAAGTACCAGGTGAGGAGGGTGTTGGCGACGTGTCGCTGCCAGGCCCCGCGGAGCAGGAGGAGGGGGACCCCCTCCAAGGGCTGTTGGAGCAGCTCCAAAGCGGCGGCATAATCCACGAGCAGACGGGCGAGCCTCTGCTCCTGAACGAAGCCGTAGCCTGCGGAGTGGTGCCCAGCCACACGGCTGTGAAACTCATGGAGAAAATGCGGATGTTCAGAGGCTTCTTTGACCCGCGGACGCGGGAGTCGCTGACCACCGAGGAGGTCATCGAGGAGGGCCTGATGAATGAGACCCTTCTGCAGAAGGTCCTCGCGTCCGACAAAGCAATAAGTGGCGTTCTGGACCCGGGTAATAACTTCGTTTATTCTGTCAAGGATGCTGCTGCAGTCGGCCTTCTGGACAAGGAAACGGCGGCGAGGATCTTGGAAGGGCAAGTGGTTACTGGGGGGATTGTTGACTTGAAACGTGGCAAAAAAGTCTCGGTCACTTTGGCTTCCAACCTCGGCCTCATAGAGCCAGCCAGTCAGAAAGAGCTGGTCCAGCTGGAGCAGGCTTCCAAAGGGAAAGGCACCGATGAGGCAACCAGGCAGAAACTCCTCAGCTTGCAGGCCGAAACCGGTGGAATTCTGGATCCCAAAACCAAGGAGCCCTTGACTGTTGCGCAGTCTGTGGAGAAAGGGCTCCTCCAAAAGGAAACAGCTCTTCAGCTCTTGACCAGGCAGGTTGCCGGCGGAGGGATCATTCATCACGGGTCTGGAATGAGGCTCTCGGTAAATGACGCCATGAAACACGGTTTGGTTGGTCGGGATCTGTGCGAGGAACTCGTAAAGGCAGAAGGCGTGTGCCTGCGTGAGTACCTTCATCCAGAAACACGGCAGAGGTTGCCCTTGCCCCAGGCAGTGTCATTAGGGCTCATTAGTCCGGACTTCCAAAGGAAAGTGCAAGAAATCCAAGCTGGCAGTGGAAGTGTGTTTGATCCTGCCGCTGGCCGGAGGCTGCCGCTCTCCCAGGCGGTCAAGGAGGGGCTGTTGCCTCAACAAGTTATGGAGAAAGTCGCGTCGTCCTCAGAAATGAAGCAGGGCATCGTAGATCCCGAGAGCTGCATGATAGTGCCCTACTCGGAACTGATAAAGAAATGCAAAATCGACATCGAGTCCGGGCAGAGGTACCTGGAGGTCCATCCCTTCGGTGCGATGCGGGCCGCGGTGCCGGGCGCCAGGCTCCCGTGTGCCGAGGCGGTGAAGCTGGGCCGGGCCGACGCGGTGCCCGTGCTGCGGCTGCTGCAGGCGCAGGCGGACGCGGGAGGGATCGTGGAAGGGGCCGGCAGCGAGAGGCTCTCCCTGAAGGCTGCTTTGGAGCAGGGGCTGCTGGACCAGGAAATGGCCACGCGCATCGCGGCCCAGCAGCTGGAGAGCGGCGGAATTGTGGATGCCGAGACCGGGAAGAGATTGCCTCTGAAGGAAGCTGTTGAAAAGGGACTCGTTAGCCAAAAATTAGCTGCCAGCATTCAAGATACTCAAGTATCCCAGGACAAACACGGCCCTGACGTCCACAAAGAAGAAAAATCCCATCTTTTGCCTGAAAAGTTGGAAAAAGCATCTCCAGACGAAGGTGCTTTGACCCTCCGTGCTGGTACCACCAGGAAGCCTGGGGCTGCTGAGCGCAGAGCTGGGTCTGAAGCCGCGACCCGAGACGGGGCTGCAGAGGGAGACGCTGCCCCCGGGAGGGTGCCGGGGACGCCGAGGGTGACAACGGAGGGGAAGCCAAGACCGCTTCAGCAGGAGGGTGCCGCAGTGCGAGGGAAGGGCGAGCGGGCCCCGGAGCACCCCTCTGTGCTGGGTGCAACGTCCCTCCCTTCAGCGACAGCCTGGGAGAAGGCTGCAGAAAAGGGGGTAGGAGAAGGAAGCTCCTTCGTGGAAGAGGTTGAGGGGAAGGAACTGAGGCGAGTGGAAGTGGCTCGGGAGACAACGGAAAAGGAGGAATTGAGGTCAGAGGAAGAGTCGTTTTCTGCCAAGAAGATGGTTCTCGGTGTTGGGGACAGCGGGGAGACGAGGAGAGGGTTTGTAGGGGCAGTGGCAGAGCGAGAAGGGGCGGCCCTGGCTCGTGGAGGAGCAGAGGGAACGGGCAGCGCGGATCAGGCAGGGGAGGCGCTGCCGGAGGGGTCGGTGTCCGTGCACGGGGGACAGGGAGATGCGGTTCCTCCAAGGTCGGGAGGCTCCTCCGGCGTTGCCAGCTCCAGCAAAGCTGCACCAGGCCACCGTGCAGAGGAGAGAAGAGTCAAAGACGCCGAGGGAGGTACCTCGGCACTGGATGCAAAAGGTCCGGTTGTTCAGGAAAAATCAATTGAAATCGATCTAAAATCTACCAAAAAACAGAAAACCAAGAAAAAGAAAGCAAAGCAGGCGAGTGTCCCAGAAGAAAGCACTCAGCTGGAGAGATCTGCCGTGGAAAAACAGCCCCTTCTTAGGCCAGAGGAGGCAGAGGAGGAGCTCGTCACCCCAGAGCAAAAAAGTGAAGCCACAACCAGGACAGCTACAGGTGGGCGGCCAAAAGAGGCAGATGAGCGAAAGAAAATGGGAACCAGAAGACAGGACGGGTGTGAAAAAGAGGAGGAATCAGTTCCTGAGGAACCTGGAGAGAGACTTGCAGGGGTTCACACTATTCCCCCAGGAAGAGAGGGAGCCCGGGAGGTAATTGCAGGTGACACCAGGAGTGGTCAAGATGCCTCTGCGGCGTTGAAATGGGAGGTGGGGACATCCCAGGAACGGACCCGAGTGGCAACCACCAGTGGTGCGTCCACTGCAGCCCCTGCAGCGGGCAAAGAGCTGCAGGAATTAATGATCAGAGAGGAGCCCAGAGAAGCCCGGGAAGCCCCCGTAATCCCTGAGCACGCCGAGAAGACGCCGCGAGAGCCCCTGGCAGAGCTGAGCCTGGATCAAGCAGATTCCTCGCTCCCCTCCAAATCCCAAGAGCAGACGCCCCAGGAAAGACCCCGGCAGCCCAGCTTGCTCCTGCCCGTCATAGCTGAGGGGGAGCTGCTGGAAACCTCCAAGGAATCCACGAGACCAGCCAAGGTAAGCTGCTGCCCCTGCTCTTCCAGCCGTTTTCGTTAGCTCTTTGTGTGTGTTTGCTGCTAAAACTGCTGGAGGTGCTCGGTGAAGGGCTGGAAGGGGCGGCTTGGGCTTGCAGTATCAGCTGAAAGGGCTTTGGCAAGCGAGCCGGTGATGTATGGCTGCAAACATTCCGGCTTTAGTTGTGGCTTCTTTAGAGCGTTACTCACAAATGACTAAGTAGGGCAGGCTTTTTTTGTGCTTTTACTGCAGCGCCATGGATCTGTTGGCATTCATAAGCTTGTGCTGGGGGGAAAAAGAATAAGCGCCATGTGTTTTGTTTCTCCGGCAGTAAATCTTGTCGATAGGCTAGCAAGTGGAAAGCCCCTAAAACTGCGTGTTAAGAATTTGCTTAAAAAACCCGTATAACCTTCTGTTTGCCCTTCTGCCCACGTCTGAGGCCTTGTTTTGCCGTTGGGTTCTGCAGATCATGTTCAGCAAGAAGATGTGCCTGGAGCACGACGAGAAGCTGATCTCCTACCTCTCCATGCTGCGTGACGTCGAGATGAAGATCAAGCGGGCGCAGGCGGCGGGGCAGGACTCGGCGGCGCTGCGGGAGCTGCTGCAGCAAGCCGAGGTGGGAGCTCGGGGCAGGACGGGCCCCTCTGCCCCTCGCGCCTGCAGCTCCGGGTCGCGCGCGGCGGCTGCGGCCCCTCCGCGCCCGGGCGCAGCGAGCTGGGGTTGCTCTCGGGTCCAGCAGATATTTCCGTGCAAAGTCACTCTCTGTGGGCCCCGCTCTGGCTCTCCTTCCAGCCCGTGCTCAGACAATAACCTAAGTGTGACTGCAATTAATTTTGCAGCCCGGAGAGACCCAGCGGAGGGCTGGCAGCCGAGCGCGTCTCCCTGGGTCGGGTGCAGTGAATCTTTCTAGCAGACAGGTCTCCTGGGGCCGGTTCTCCCCCCCGTTGCCATGCCGTGAGCTTGGCAGGAGGGTCGCCGCGTCTCAGACGTGATGCCGCTGTGTGCCGCAGGCCCTGGACGCGGAGCTCAAGGAGCTGAGCTATCCCGTGAAGCAGGAGCTGGACGCCGTGCAGCGGATCGTGGCCAGCCCGCCCGAAGAAGTCCCTGAGCAGTTGCTGACAGCCTTGGAGAAGGATGCCAAGAACCTGCAGAAGTCGCTGAGCTCCGCGGGCCGCGTCCTGGAGTCCCGGCTGCTCAGCCTCCGCGGAGCGGCCGAAAGCGAAAAGGTAGAGGCCGCCCCCGGCCTCCCGCCGCCCCGCGAGGCCCCCGGCGCTCGGTCTGCGTGTTGGTTAACCCCCACACGCCTCTGCTTCGCTTAAGGCTAAGGTTGCGGCTCGTCACGAGAGGCTGCGGGACAAGCTGCAGGAGCTGCTGAGCTGGGTCTCCGGCAGCGCCCGGGCGCTGGACAGCAGCGATTGCCACCGCGCGGCCGACGCCGACAGCCTCAATCGCTGCCTCCAACACTACAAGGTAGCCGTGGCGACGCCCCTAATCCCGGCTCCCAAAGCCCCCCTCCTCTGCAGGGAGGAGGAGCAGCTTTCAATCCCGCCGCCCTCCTGGAGTCTTGGTGGGCTTGGCTTTATCCCCTGCTGCAGGAGCAGCTACGGGGTTGGTGTTTGTTCCATGACATTTATATCCACCCTACATAAAATATCCACTCTGGGCCTTTGGGGAACACGGTCAAGTGCAGATGTGTAGGGAGCCCCAGGGACCCAGATGGATGCACGTTAAGGGAGAGAGGTGCAGGTTGAAGGGGATGAGGGCTCTGGCAGTCAGTGGCACCATATATCATCATCATGGACTATCCCAAGCAGCCGGGAGCCACTGGCAGCTCCATGTCTGGACGTGTCTTCAGAGCATCAGCAGGCCCACCTAGACAGGGCAGTTGATGCCCAAGGTCGGAGCAACCTCCTGCTAGGGAGCTGGAGACCTGGTTTAGAGGAGCCTTAGAGAAATGCAATTGTGAGACGCTGGTGCCCTGACACGGGCCGTGCTTCACGTGGGGTTGCTTGGGTTGCAGGAACACGTTGCACTGGAGCCCAAGTGCTTTCCTCTCGGTAATCCCGCTGCCTGTGCGGCAGCAGATCCCGGTTGTTTATCTCATCTGAAGCTGGCAGCGAGGGAAGCGCTGGCCCTGGAGAACAATGTGTCTGACAGGCTGTTTCCTTTCCATTCAGGAGCTGAAAGAGCCCCTTGCTGACACCAAATCCCAGCTCGACGCCACCGCCCTCGACGTCCAGCTCCTTATCTCGGAGCACGCGCAGGAGCTGACGCCGCAGCAGAGCAGGCAGCTGCTGCGGCTGCTCAACGAGCTGCAGGCGGCGTTCCGGGAGCTCTCGGAGCGCGTGGCGGCCC
This sequence comes from Eudromia elegans, assembly GCA_003342815.1. Lineage (NCBI taxonomy): Eukaryota > Metazoa > Chordata > Aves > Tinamiformes > Tinamidae > Eudromia > Eudromia elegans. Next base: position 2,796,011 of record PTEX01000061.1, on the reverse strand, counting down.
AGCTGCAGGTGCTGCAGCTCCGTCTGCAGCAGGCGGAGCGCACGGACCAGGTGAAGGTTGTGGCACATCTGCCTCCTGGCTGCACTTTGTGCACCGAGGCTCTCTCTGGCCCTCAGCAGCGTGCACTGAGACGCGCTTGCGGGGATAAACCTGCATGCCACTGGGTTTATGACTTCCCATTGCGCATCCTGAGCTTCCTCTAGAGTCTTCCTTCCTCCTCCCGTGTAGCTCCCAGGCAGCGAGCTGCTTTGCTCCCAGGAGATGAAGCCCTCCCCAGGGCTGGGTAGCCCAGCCGGGCAGTCCCTGCTCCGAACACCCAGTTCCTTTGGGGTGGCAGGAGCAGCCCCAGTCTGCAGCAGCCCCGCTAGGAAGGCCCCGTGCCCAGCAGGCCCCCCGGGCAGCTGCCCTTTGCCAGTGCCTCTAGTGTCTTATCCCAGCAGCGAGGGGCGAAAGCAGCCCCCAACTGCTGTATTCCTGCAGCACATATCCCCGCATGGATCCTCCTATTCAAGGCAATATTAATACGGTTTTTGATTAACAGTTGCTCTCTGTAACTCTTGCCTGTCTGTGTGGAGTGCGTGTGTATTAACCAGTTTGCTTTGCTTTTTCAGATTCAGTGTGCGCCCATCCTAACCCTGGAAGAACTCGCTTTGCAGCTGAAGAGCTCTTAAGAAGGCTCTTTCAAATTGCTTCTGTCATTTATCTTAGGATTGAGAGAATCAAGCACAATGTTTTGCACACGTTTGTACCTCGCCTGGCTGGAATGCCCAGGGAAACTCAGAAAATGTTTATTTCCCCTGGGGAAGGGAATGGAAATGTTGCAGGGACTCTCAGGTCACATCATGCTCAATTGCTCAAACAGGCGCTTCTGTATCGTGCACTGGCAGCAAAACGTAGGAGCTGGATCAGCTACAGAAACGCTTTGTCCCTCCCGGGCTCCCTCTCCAACCCTGGTGTCAAACCAAACCTGCCTTAGGTGGCTCAGGGCTCCACGAGGCTGCCGCCGCCGCCRGCTCTCCTTACATGAGTCTTCGGTGCGGTTTCAGTGCTCTCAAAGTGGAGCAGAAAGGGCAGAGACGCCCTTGGTTAAACGTTCCCAAGGGTGGAAATCGGAGCGCGGCTCCACGTGGAGCCCTCGGGCCGGCGGTGACACCAGCCCCTTGCGCCCGTTCCTGCCGCGCGCAGGTCCCGGGTGGAGCGGGGAGCCCGTGGAGCGCTGCCAAAGCCCTTTCCGTGCTGCATCCCGCCGGGCAGGGCTCTCGCCGTAACCTCCGCCTTGCTTTGCAGCGCGGCGCGCGCCGGGCGGGCCGCGGTGCTGACGACCCCCTCTCCCCTCTCCCCCTCGTGCAGACGCTGCAGGAGCAGCAGGCCGCCCGCGCGCGGGGCCTGC
>PTEX01000061.1:2774777-2793256 GCA_003342815.1 Eudromia elegans | reverse complement strand
CTGAGCCGGCATTGGACCGGCATGCTGAGCCGGCATTGGACCGGGATGCTGAGGACGCTCCCGACGGCCACAGAGCCCCCGATGCTGCCGAGGAGCTGGATGGGCAGTACGAGAGGCTGAAGGTCAGCACCGACACGGCCCCCCCCCCAGACTCACTCTCGGCATCCGAACAGGCTCTAGGGCTGCCGGCGCCCCGAGCGGGGAGCCGAGTGGGAGGGTGGCTGGGTCTGTCCTCCAACCCCGGGTTCCCAGTGGCCTTGGAGCTTCCCATACAGGGTCGGGGACTCCGGGGAGGTGGCGGCCCGGCCCCGGAGGCCGCGTGCGTGGCGCGGTGCAGGGCCCGGGGCTCGCGGTGCCGGGGCTCACGCAGGCTCGTTCGCCCGTGCAGGCGCAGCACCAGGAGCTGCTGTCCCGGCAGCAGGACGTCCTCGTGGCCGCGCAGGAGGCGCAGGCCTTCCTGGACAAGCGCGGCCGGAGCGCGGCGCCGGCGGAGCGGGCCGCGCTGCAGGGCCGGCTGGCCGAGCTGAAGGAGCGGTACGCGGGCGCATTGGCGCGCGCAGACACAGAGCTGAAGCGGGTGCAGGCGCTGCGGGACGAGCTGCACAAGTTCCTGCGGGACCACGGCGAGTTCGAGGCATGGCTGCGGCAGGCGGAGCACGACCTGGAGGGCATGTGCACGGGCGAGAGCGAGCCGGCGGCGCTGCGGCAGCTGCTGCGGCGGCAGGGAAGCTTCTCCGAGGACGTCATCTCCCACAAGGGCGACCTGCGCTTCGTCACCATGTCGGGCCAGAAGGTGCTGGACGCGGCGGGCGCCGCCGAGGCCGGAGGCGCGTGGGCGCCCGGCCGCGCGGTGCGCAGCAGGCTGGAGGACGCGGCGCAGCGGTACGCCGCGCTGCACGCCAAGGTACGCCGGCGCTCCCGCCCCAACCCCGGTGCCGTGTCCGTCCTGAAACAAGCAGCGCTAGCGTTTTCCCCAAATTTGGCTGCGCTTTTAGCGTGGATGCAGATGGCAGGGCCGTGTTCTTCCAGGGCTTGCGTTGGAGTAACGCTGTCTCTGTCAGAGCTGCCTCCTGTATGGCAAGATTTCCCTCCCCGTCCTTAGTGACCGCTGCTTTCTCCAGAGGCTCTCGGGTTGTTTGGGGCTCCGGGCCTCTTCACACAGTGCCTTGTTGCTCCCTTGCAGTGCTCCAAGCTTGGCTCCCACCTGAACACCTTGCTGGATCACTACCAGCAGTTCCAGGAGGTGGCAGAGTCTCTGCGGACATGGCTGCAGGAGAGGCAAGCCGCGGTCCGGAGGCTCCTCTCGGAGAGGGTGTCTTCGGATCCTACCGTGTTGCAGGAGCAGCTCGCTGGCACTAAGGTGTGTGCTCTCTGGGTGACCCTCTGGCGTGTGCACGGATCCAGCCTCTGCCCTGAGCAGAAGCAGGGGGTGACAGCGGCAGGAAGGCTTGCTCTGGCTGCCCTCTTGGCCGGCCAGGCGCGCGGATTCGGGAGGGGAGGCCCTCGAGTGTGAACGACCGCTGACGTTAGCCTTGTCTCGTGTCGAGCAGCAGCTGCAGGGAGACCTGGCCGAGCACCAGGTGCTACTGGAGAAGCTGCAGAAAGCAGCTCGTTCACTGCTGGAGATACAGGGAGAGCCGGCCCCGGACCGCGGACGCGTTCAGGAGAGCACAGGTACGGAGCCGAGCCGCGTCGCCGCATCCCCCGACGCGGCGGACGAGGCGCTCCCGCTGCTCCCCGCGCGCCGGGCGAGGCGCCGAGGCCCTCTGTAGGGGGAAGTTACTGGGACACTGCTCAAAGACAGACTTGAATCATTGTTAAGTTTATAGTATTAAGTTAAGTTGATGTTGCAGTTGTTGTGTTTAATATAGGTATTGTTAAGATTGTTGCAATTAGGGGGAGGGGGTGTTGCTAGGGCTGGCACCTAGCAACTTCTGGAAGGATCGGCCTGTTGGTTTTATGGTTGTGGGTGTTCCCCCAGCCAATCAGGCTGTAGGAAGGGAGGGCTTTAGGAATCTCAACCAATGTGGAGTGAGGGGGGGCCCACCCTTGCCCTATCATTTTGAAATTCCTAGTTTGAAGTTTGGGATATAAGTTTCGTTGTGACTTTGAATAAACGGTTCTGCTTGCATGGATTCTGCCTGCCTGTCTGCTTCGTGCTTTCCCCTCACCGGCGTGGTTGGTGAGTGAGTGAGTGAGCGGGTGCCCGGCAGAACCCCTCTCTCTTCCCCTCTATTATTTTTCCCCTCTCCCTTCCTGCTCCATCCCTATTTCTCGATCCTTGGACCCTCAATCCCCTGCCTACCCCACCGCGTGCTGGAGGCTGAGTCAGATCGGAGTTTTGTCTCCAGCGGAGATCTTGCCGGGGTCGGCCGACGCGGCTGGGGGTTGACCTGCCGGGTGTGCTCAGCGTGAGTAAACCCCCCCCCCCCCCCCCCGCGTGGCCGCCTCCTGCCGCCAGATGCAGGAGGCGGCCACGCGGTGGGGGGTGGTTTACTCACGCTGCGCACACCCGGCAGGTCAAACCCCCAGCCGTGTCGGCCGACCCCGGCAAGATCTCCGCTGGAGACAAAACTCCGATCTGACTCAGTCTCCAGCACGCGGTGGGGTAGGCAGGGGATTGAGGGTCCAAGGATCGAGAAATAGGGATGGAGCAGGAAGGGAGAGGGGAAAAATAATAGAGGGGAAGAGAGAGGGGTTCTGCYGGGCACCCGCTCACTCACTCACTCACCAACCACGCCGGTGAGGGGAAAGCACGAAGCAGACAGGCAGGCAGAATCCATGCAAGCAGAACCGTTTATTGAAGGTCACAACGAAACTTATATCCCAAACTTCAAACTAGGAATTTCAAAATGATAGGGCGAGGGTGGGCCCCCCCTCACTCCACATTGGTTGAGATTCCTAAAGCACTCCCTTCCTACAGCCTGATTGGCGGGGGGGAACACCCACCACCATAAAACCAACAGGCCGATCCTTCCAGAAGTTGCTAGGTGCCAGCCCTRGCAACACCCCCTCCCCCTAATTGCAACAATCTTAACAATACCTATATCAAATACAACAACTGCAACATCAACTTAGCTTAATACTATAAACTTAACAATGATTCAAGTCTGTCTTTGAGCAGTGTCCCAGTAACTTCCCCCTACAGCCCTCGCTGACGCTCCCCTTCTTGCCCCGACCTCTCCAGATGCCATCGTGAGCCGCTTCCAGAGCCTCTCCCAGCAAATGGCAGAGCGCTCCGACCTGCTGCAAAAATCCATCGCGCAGTCCCGGAGCGTCCAGGAGGGCCTGGAAAGTCTCCTGCAGTCCGTGGCCGAGATGGAGAAGAGCCTGGAGAAAGAGCAGCCAACCGCCCTCTCCTCCGCCGCCATCCAGGACTCGCTCGCCACGAACGCGGTGAGGACGGTCCCTTTGCTCTCTGCACCCTGCAGAAGCTCCCTGGGTTTAGTCAGAACACTCTGACTGCACAACCCACCCCCAAAAGGACAGGCCCTTCACCTAGTTTATCTGAGCCAGGGCATGAACTGTTGCAGGCGGCCCTTCCTCCTTGGCTAGCCGAGAGCTGCCAAGCCCTGGGGAAAGCTAGGTCAGCTTGGGGAGGTGAGAAAGGGAAGAGGAGCAGGACTGAGCACTGCCCTTTTGTGATCCCAGTGTCTGGAAATGTCTGTCGTCATTCCAAAGGGCGACCTGCTCTTCGTGCTAGTTCAGTTGTGCTCAAACGCCTTCCTAAAATGGCATCTCGTGTGTTTGTGTTTGAAACAGAAGCTGAAGCAGGACATTGCCAGGCAGAGGAGCTGCCTGGAAGCCACCCGCAAGATGGTGACGCGGTTCACGAAGACGGCGGACAGCGCCACGGCCTCTGCCCTGCACAGCAAGCTGGCAGAGGCGACGGGGCGGTTCAGGCGGCTGTACCAGCGGCAACGGGACAAGGAGGACGCGCTCAAAGGCCTCCTTCCCAAGGTCGAGCAGTACGAGCAGCTCACGGAGAGGCTGCAGCAGTTCACGGAGAGCCGCACTCGGGTGCTGGCATCTGGGAACCAGCCGGACCATGACATTGCCCACTTTTCCCAGCACATCCAGGTGAGACGGGCGCTCCTGAGAGCGTGAGGAGACCCCAGTGTGCTGGGTTCAAGGAGCGGCTTGAGGAAGGGAGGGAGAGTTGGGCGGTTAAAGTGTTCCCAGCAATGAGAGATGGGGATGGCATTTCCTTGGAGCCAGGCTGATCCTCCTCAAGGATTCTCCAGCCCATCTCTTAAGGACCAGACCAAATACAGCAAGGCCTTACCAGCTAAAAATGGTACAGGTTCATAGAGCAAAATGCCCGAGCGCTGGCAGAGGGGCGGTGAGGGCAGGGGTGGGTATGCCCAAGCCCTCAGGAGGCTCTGATTGCTGGTGTGCTGCTCCCTGCAAGCAGTCTTCCGCAGGCAGTGAGTTGCTCTCGGCCTCAGAAGTGCTCTAAGGTGCCCTGAAACGGAGCATCCGAGCTTTGGGTGGGTTGGTTTGAGGTGGTTGGAAAGGTGGCGCTTGCCCTGGAGAAAGGCCGAGCTCAACCAGAGCTTCGCCAGCAGGTAGAACAGAGCCTGGTCCGCCTGGTCACACCGGTGTAATTCACCACGCTGCCCACAGAGGGTCTCCAGCCACCTCCTTCCTCCCCTGCCTTTGCCCCTTCCACTGGATCAGGTGGCAGGAACAAGGTTGGCCTCATCCTTTGCTCTTGGCAGGAGCTCAACTCGGAGCTGAGGCAGCAGCAGGAAAACCTGGAGGCCCTGGAGCGCCTGGCAGCCGAGCTGGGCTCCTGCGGCGTCCCGATGGGCGCCCTGCAGCAGGAGAAGGTGCAGGGCCTGCGCAAGGACTTCCTGCAGCTGCAGAAGGTGGCCAAGGAGAGGTGAGTCCCAGCACCCCGCTCCCAAGATTCCCTTTCCACAGGGGGGCACAAGCGAACTTCTCCAGGCTGCTGCCTCCCACGCCGGAGACGCAGCCCGTCTCCAACGGGCGCGTTAAAAAAAGCCTGGCCGGGGGCGTTGTGAACAATTCCTGCTGCCGCAGGAGCCGGCGCTCGCGTTCCCCCCGCGCGTGGGCGCCGCGTGCCCGGCTGGGAGCGGGAGCATCGCGCTCGAGGGGAGCGGGTGCTGGTGGCTGCACCTTCCACGCGGGGATGGACCCTCTGCGGGGCCCCTTTAGAGCGAGCAGGGTCACGGAGCCTCCTCCAAGCGCCCAGGCGAATAGGGAGAGGTGGTGGGAAAAGCAGAGGAATTCCACGGTAATCCCCAATAAACCAGCGCCGTGCAGCAGGTTGCCTCCGGGCAAGCGGCTCCTGCGCCAGGTGGTCAGCGTGGGCCGGGACACGGCGTGAACACGCGCTCCGTGCCCCTCAAAGCCACTCTGGCTGCTGTGGGGCGCTGGGCGAGCTTGCGGCGCCGGTCCGAGCACGGGCGCAGCGCCCGCGGCGCCCCTTTGGCTGGTGCTGAGCGCGGTGCAGGCGGGCAGCAGCTCGCGGGGGGGGAATGCTGCTGCCAGGGACACAACCGTGCCGCATTCAAGCGGGGTAATTGCCAGGCAAAGCACGAGCGCTGACTCTCCATCCCCTTTTCACCATCAGAGAAAAGGACGTGTCCGCCTGCCAGCAGCAACTGGACGACTTCCGAAAGCTGGTGGGAGCCGTGAGGAAGTGGCTAAAGGAGAGCGAGGGGAAGGTGCCGTCCGCGGAGACCTCCCTGGGCACCCCGGAGCTGCAGAAGCGCATGTGGCAGCTCCAGGTGGGCGGCGGCGCTGGGAAAAACGCTGGAGCGCGTGGAGCCTCTGGGATGGGGTTGTGCGCACTGTGATCCCGGCGCTCCCTGTGATCCCGGTGCTCCGGGGCTGCTGCAGATGGGCAGTTGGGGATCCCCTCCGCTCCGGACTCGCCGCACGCGGCACATCCGGACACTCCTCAATGTGTTTCTCCCCCGTGACCCGACTGCCCTTCCCTGCTCCCGGCCTGCCCGAGGAGGAGCTCGGGAGCGGGAGGCCGGTGCACAGCGCCGGCTTTGCCGCGTGCTGCTCCTCGCTGCACGGCAAAGGCCGCCTCGTGCCGCCGGAGCCCCCGCGGCGGAGCTCCCCGGCGAGGCCCGAGCGCGGCCGTGTCCGGGGTGACTCAGCGGGGTCAGAGCTTCCTCTCGAGTCACCCGGGGGCCGCAGCAGCGGCGCGGCAGCCTCTGACTCACCCGGGCACCCGGCGAGCCCGGGCTGCAGCTGCGGTGGGAGGGAGGTCCCCGAGACGGTAGGAGGGAAAGCAGCGTTTCCTGTGCCAGACCCGCCGCTTTGGGAACAGGGTTCTGCTGTTTTATTTCTGCAGCCAAAAATAACCCTCGTGGCACCCGCTTCCTCCACGCGGCGCGGTGCCCTTCCCGGCTGCGCCCTGATGCTGCGGCACGCTCCCATTCCAACCCGCGCCTATCTGCGGTTTCCCCTAGGTCTTGCTGGAGAAATGGACAGAGAAGGGGGCCCAGGTGGAGGAGATCGCCCGCCGCGGGGCGGCCCTGGAGAGCTTGATCGTGGAGATCACGGCCGCCGAGGCCCAGGCCAAGACAGGTGGGTGGCAGCCCGGCGCAGAGCCCCTCCTTGGTGGCCTGCTCGCTCCCCCCGCTCGGTGAACGTGCCGGCACCGAGCACGGCACGGGCTTGTTCTCCCTTCGTCACGCCTCCCAAGGCCGGCAGCAGCCCGAGTCCCGCGGGACTGCGGTGCAGCCACTGCAGGGAGGTGCAGGACGTGGCGCGCTCCTCTTTGTGGGCTCGGCCGCAGCTTCAGCCTCCTGAGATGCTTTAATTAAACCCCACTCGGAGTTTTATGTCTGGATGAAATCTGAGCTTGTGATGCTCAGGCTTCATGTACTAGTTTCTTTCCTGGCTCGAAGTCTGCAGAGCAATGAGATTATGTCTGGTTTGTTTGGAAACCGCCTGAAAGATCCTGTCCAACGCGTGAGAAGGAGTCCCTGGGTCCTCGCGGCCGACGGGCAGTCAGGGCAGCAGCCGGGCTGGATGAGCCCTTATGGCCCCGCTGGGTTTGTGTGGACCCAGCAGCTCGGTGGGAGCCCTCCGCGGGCCGTGGGGAGTGAATGCAGAGCCCGGTGCATGGGGGATCCGGAGCAAACTTGCTCGGTGGCGGTTGTGAGAAATCCCGTCTTGACTCCGGATGCAACTGGGGCACCTGGAGCGGGTCCCAAAGGTGACGGTGCTCTGACACCGCATCCTGCTGCCTCTCTGCTGTGAGAAGTCGTCCGGGCACCCAGCCGTGCTTAAACCGCTCCATCCCATGCACGCGTCGGGGGATAATCTCCTCGGGGAGTTAATCTCCCGAGCGAGGCCGTGGCGAGGCCCAGCAGCCTCCCGCGGTGCTCCAGTTCCCAAAGTTACTCCCAGGGCGGCGGCTTTTCCACGGGGCCACCGGACGGGCTGGCTGTGCGGGGCCGGCTCCAGCCCGGCCTCCTGCTGGAGGGCACCCGGCTGGTCGGCTGCGGGTCCTGCTCCTGCATCACGATGGCGGGAGAGGGGAGAGAAGGGCTCGAGGCCAAGCTAAGGCCGAGCTCTGGGTGCCCGGGAGCCCCAGGACCCATCCTGGGCAGCGGCGTGTGCTCGCTTGGTGCCTCGTGGTCCTTGTCACGCACCGTGCCAGCTCCTGCCATGCGACAGCATCGCCCTGTCCGCCCTCCTAACGCATCTTGTCCTTCTGTCCGTCCCCTCTGCCCAGGTTCTGCACCGCCCGCGCCGGGAGGGCCGGCCAGCAGCGTGAACGGATACCACACCTGCAGAGGTGAGACCCGTCCCCATCCCTGTCCCTGTCCCCACCGCGAGGGGGGGCTCCCCGCAGAGGGGGTGGCCGGGGGCTGCGGGTCAGGCTGGAGGATGGAGATGGGCAGGACAGAAGGAGCTTTGGGGGGGTGACAACACCTTGGCACCCGTCAGCTGGTGTTAAGGGCTGATAAATGGGCGATCGTTTGAAGGCCTGCAATTACATTTATTGGTTCTAAGGGATTACGCCACCGTGCAGCCCTTCCAGCTGAAGTGCACTGTTCATTATGGCCCGTTATCTGCCGTTAGTTCATCGGTTCAGTGCAATAATAGACACATAAAGCAGCTTTATGTTTCGGTGTCAAGTTATTTAACGTTGCGTTAGGGCTGGCGTGGGGAGCGCAGGGCTCAGCTCGCATCAGCCTCCGGGCTGCGGAGGCCTTTGCTTTGTGTGCAAAGTGTCACCGTCTGCGTGCAGCGCGAGCCCGAGAGCCCCCGGGCTCGGCGGGGGGACAGCCCGGCGTTCCCGTCTCCGGCGGGCGGGAGGATGGAGCCGGTGCCGGGGCTGGTGCGGGGGGCTGCTCATGCCGCTCGCGAGGGGCGCCGGGGGCCGCGGTCCCCTCGTCAGCGCGCCGCTTCTGCCCGCAGATCTGACGGAGATCCAGTGCGACGTGGCCGACGTGAGCCAGCAGCACGAGGCCCTGGGCGCGGCGGCGCGCGCGCGGCAGCACCGGCTCGCCGAGCTGCTGCAGGCCGTGCGGGAGGCGCAGGACCAGGCGGCGGCCGCGCTGCGCTGGCTGGAGACCCGGGAGTGCGCCCTGTCCAAGCTGGAGGCCTCCTTCTCGCCCACGCGGACGGAGAGCGTGCGGGCCCAGGCGGAGCGCAACAAGGTGCCTCCTCCGCGGGAACGGCGGCCTCGGCGTGCCCAGGGCGCTGCTGCGGCCCCGTCACCTCGGCCCTCGAGCAGGTCCCCGGGGCAGGAGGCTCCCCGAGCCCTTCACCCTCCCCGCGCTCCGGAGCGACGCTCGCGGCGTTTGGCTCGGGGAAATCTGTCTCCCTCTGTCTCTAGCCCCTTGCATTGGGTCCCTTGGAAAGCAATTCCCTCTCCTTGTCCTGCCCCTGGAGCCAACTTCGCTGATAATCTTGCTAATAATACGAAAAGATTCCCTTGGAGCGCGGAGAGCAGAGTTTGTCCAGCTCCAGTTTGTAGCTGCCACTTTGCCCCTTCTCAGTGTCCCAATTCTTTTCCCCGTGTCTTAAGAAATGATTTATTTTCCAGGCGCTCCTGGATGAGTTGGAGCAGAATTCAGGGAAGATTCAGAAAGCAAAGGAAGCACTCTCTGATTTGCTGGAGAAATACCCAGATTCTCCAGAGGCAGCAAACTGGAAGACGACGCAGGACGACCTGAGTAAGTGCCGGGAGGATTGCGTGAGGTTTCTAGCCTGAACCACCACATTAGGAGCAATCCAGGATTGCAGGACAATTCCAAAGTCAGAGCAGAGTCACTTCTAATTAGAATTCAGTAAATAGTGAATTTATCTCCAAGCCGTCTGGTGTACAGGGTGTTCCTGAGACAAGCACTGTCATGATTAATGAAAGCTCTATGATGGATGTATAGTTTAAAGACTTGCCTCCTTAAATTACTTCTTTAAGAGGAGAAGGGGGGGAAAAAAAGGCATTAGCAACTTGAGTTGATTGCTTTGAGCAAGAGCTTCACTGCGTGATACAAAAATCTGGTCTTTAGTAGGGATATCCAAGGGTAATTAAGAGTGGACTAAACAAGACCGTAAATAAGTCCAGAGGTTTTCCTCTCTGGAATAAGAGGAATATGCTTGTGGAGCGCTGTGCCCGTGAGAATATCCTCGATTAATGGAGCTGGGCTCCGAGCTGGGGCCGTGGAAGGGCTTGGCCAACGTTGCGGCAGCCGCGGGTGGAGTGCGCAAACCTGGCGTTTTCCTGGGAGCCCCAAGACCAGGCCACGGGCAGGAGGGGCCCGTGGCTGCGGGCGCGGGGGGCGCGTGGATCCAGGCTGGGCTCGGGCTGCGCTCCTTGCAAAGCCCTGGAGGTTTCCTGAGGGATGAGTCACGGAGAGGGCGCAGATCCCGCTCGGTGGAGGGGCCGGGCTGGCACGGCCGCTGCCAACGGCGCCGTCTCCCCAGATTGCAGGTGGGAAAGAGCCAAGCAGACGGCAGCGGCGCGGCAGCAGAAGCTGGAGGAGTCGGTGAACCAGCTGGCCAGCTTCCAGGCTGCCGAGGCGCAGCTGCGGCCCTGGCTGCTGGAGAAGGAGCTGATGATGAGCGTGCTGGGCCCCCTCTCCATCGACCCAAACATGCTCAACGCTCAGAAGCAGCAGGTCCAGGTGAGCCGGGCGCGTCTCCTGCACAGCTCGGGCAGGAGGGGATCTCCTCTGGGAAGCTGGGGAGGAGGCCACAAACCTCTGCTGGTTCTTTATCTTGCTGGAGAAAGCTCCCTGCAGAGGCCCTGCCCCGCAGCGAGCGGTGGGAGAGCAGCCCGCGAGGCTGCAGATGCAGGAGGAGTGTCCTGAGCCCTGCAAGCCTGCTGAGTGCAGCCTGAAACGGGCCCCGTGCACACCTAGAGCTCCCAAATCCAGACACGTCTAGAACCGGCCACATCACAAAATGAAACGCCTCGTTTACCGTAATGAGAGGGTTGTTCTGTCCTCATCTAACTGCTTGCTGTTGCGCTGCGCAGCAGGAGGGCACAAACGAGCGAGAGCAAAGGGCCCCATCGCTGGCATCGCGAGCCCTCGCGGGGCCCGCGGGCTGCCCGGGCCTGCCTCGCTCGGCTCCGGGGCTGCTGTGGGTGCACGAGGCCCCCGAGGTCTGGTTTGTTTTGACGGTGTGTACGCGGAGCTGTCAGTTTTATGCAAACATTTTTGTGTTATTTCTGTTGCAGTTTATGCTGAAGGAATTTGAAACTCGCAGACAACAGCACGAGCAGCTCAACCAGGCGGCGCAGAGCATCTTAACGGGCCCCGGGGACGTGTCGCCGTCGACTAACCAGGTGCGGGAAGAGCTCCAAGGGGTCAATCAGAAGTGGTCGGAGCTCACGGAACGCCTCAGCTCCCGCTCCAGCCAAATCGACCAGGCCATAGTGAAGAGCACCCAGTACCAGGAGCTGCTCGAGGGCCTGTCCGAGCAGGTGAAGGCGGCCGGGCAGCGCCTGAGCAGCCAGGGTGCCGTCAGCACGCAGCCCGAGGCTGTGAAGCAGCAGCTGGAGGAAACCAGCGAGATGCGCTCGGAGCTGGGGCGGCTGCGGGCGCAGCTGGCGGAGGCGCAGACCCTCTGCGATGAGCTCTCTGCTCTCATTGGAGAGCAGTACCTCAAGGACGAGCTGCGGAAGCGTTTGGAGACCGTGGTGCTTCCTCTGCAAGGCCTGGAAGACCTGGCAGGTGAGACGGCGGGGAGACCTTCTGAGATGGTGGCGTGTCAAACGCCTCTCCCTGGTCCTGACCAAAAGGCCCTCCCATCAGTGGGTTTCTGGGAAGAGTAGGGGAGAAAACGGTGACTTGCCGTGTTTCCTGGAGGTGCACATGGGTGTTTCATGGGGCACTGAGCACGGTCTCACCCCAGCGTCCTTGAGCAGGCGCCCGTGTCCTGTCCTGGTCCTGAGAGCACGTCACGTAGCTGCTGAGCAAGCCAGGCAGCCCTGCTGCAGCCTGGCATGTGCCGTGCTTGGAAGAAGCCCTCCCGCCTTCAGAATGGGGCGCAGAGAGGACACGGTGGCCACCTCTAACCCTGGCAGGGCCTTTGGCTTCCCAAGAGGTTGCATTTGGGTATTAGTCGAGAGAATTGACTCTTCTGCATCATCCTCCCTTACTAATCCTTAAGAAATTTGTGAACCGGTGAACACAAAGGCTAGTGATGCAATGGAAAGAGCTCCTTCCTGTTAATCAAAACACGGTTAGAGCATCTGACATGATATAAGATGATTGCACTTTGTTTATTTGATTCCAGCTTAATTGTCGCGTTCTAATCTTATTTCCATTTCAGCCGACCGGATGAACCGACTGCAGGCTGCGCTTGTGAGTTCCCAGCAGTTCCAGCACATGTTTGATGAACTCAGGACCTGGCTGGATGACAAGCGGGGCCAGCACGCTCAGAGCCAACCTGTTTCTGCTAAACTGGAGAGGCTGCAGAGCCAAATCCAGGAACAAGAAGAGTTCCAGAAGAGCCTCAACCAGCACAGTGGCTCCTATGAGATGATTGTAGCCGTGGGAGAATCTTTGCTGCTTACGATCCAGCCTGGAGAGGAAAAGACGACTCTGCAAAACCAGTTGGTTGGCCTCAAAGCACACTGGGACGAGCTCAGCAAACAGGCTGCTGAGAGACACTCGAAGCTCAAGGACTGTTTGCAGAAGGCCCAGAAGTACCGGCGGCACACGGAGGACCTGCTCCCGTGGGTGGAGGACTGCAAGGCGCAGATGTCTGAGCTGGAGGTGACTCTGGATCCCGTGCAGCTGGAGGCCACGCTGCTGAGGTCCAAGGCCTTGCTGAGCGACGTGGAGAAGCGGCGCTCCTTGCTCGAGATGCTCAACAGCGCTGCCGACATCCTCATCGACGCCTCCCAGGCCGACGAGGACGACGTGCGCGATGAGAAGGCTGCCGTCAATCGGAAGATGGACGCCGTCACCGAGGAGCTGCAGGCCAAGACCGGCTCCATCGAAGAAATGTCGCAGAGGCTCAAAGAGTTTCAAGAGAGCTTCAAGAACATTGAGAAGAAGCTAGAAGGTGCAAAGCACCAGCTGGAGATCTACGACGCGCTGGGGCCGCAGGCCTGCAGCACCAAGAACCTGGAGAAGCTGCGGGCGCAGCAGGAGGGGCTGCAGGCCCTCGAGCCGCAGGTGGACTACCTGAGAAACCTCACGCAGGGGCTGCTGCAGGACGCCCCGGGCGGCTCGGACGGCTCGCTGCTCCTGAGCCAAGCTGAGGTGGCCCAGCAGGACTTCCAAGCTGTGAAGCAGAGAGTCGACGAGTGCTGCGTGCTCATGGAGAGCAAGCTCGAAGGGATCAGCCAGTTCAGAGGTCAGGTCAGGGAGATGTTCTTGGAGCTGGCGGATCTCGACGACGAGCTGGACGGCATGGGCGCCATCGGGAGGGACGCGGACAGCCTCCAGTCTCAAGGGGAGGATGTTCGTGCGTTCCTGGACAAGCTGCAGCGCCTGAAGGGCGACATCGAAGCGTCCGAAAGCGAATGCAAGGAAATGCTGGAGGACGAAGAGAGCCCGGATCTGTTGGGACTGAAACGCGAACTGGAGACGCTCAGCAAGCAGTGCGGCAAGCTGAGCGAGAGGGGCAAGAGCCGCTACGAGCAGGTGGAGGTGACGCTCTCTCGCCTCGAGGACTTCTACGGGCGGCTCAAGGAGCTGACCCAGATGACAACGGCGGCCGAGGAGCACGAGGCGCTGCAGTGGGTGGTGGGCACCGAGGTGGAGACCATCAGCCAGCAGCTGGCCGACTTCAAGGTAGGGCCCGGTGCTCTGGCGTGCCTTGAGTGCTGTTTGGTGCTTGAAGGTGTGCCTGGTGGCGTGGGTGCCTGTTTAAGACCCCCGCTCTTTGAGCCAGCGCGGCTGCGTCATTCGTTGCTAAAACCTCAGCACGTTTGGTGCGGGAAGGTATCCTGGGCTCTGGGGGACCTGCAGTCTCCTGCTGGAGCTGATAGCCTGGGATGGAAAGATGCTGTGGGGGGAGAAAACCGTTCCCTGCTCTCCGTGTGGTGCTCCAGAGCTCCGGCTCCTGCGGCCTCGGGAGGCGTGTGGAGCTTTGGAGAGGCAGGAGTGTTTCTGAGTGGGTTTGAACCGCAACTTGGCCTCGTCTGAGGGTCTGGTCCATCTCGGGTCATCCTGAAGATCTTCCTGCCTCTTTGGGCATTCATTCTTGTTGGCCGCGTCACCTCTGGGTCTTTCTGTAGATAAACCACGGGAGAAGAGTTGCACACGGGGAATAAAATCAAGGCCAAGGTGAGTTTTGCCATGGGCCTTTCCTGCCAGGAGCTGGCAGAGGCCGCCGTGGCCTGCAGGAGGTTTGCAGCAGGCTGGGCTCTGCGCGGCGCCGGTGCCGCTGCCGCGCTGCACCCGTGGCACCGATGCTGCTCCGAGACCCTCCTGCTGGGAACCCTCCCTGGCTGGTTTGCGCTGGGGCTGCCGGGTGGCCGCGCGCGTCCTGGTGAGGCCGTGTGCTGGAGAGGCGTTTTCGTAGCCGTTTCCTGTCCCTCACGTGGCTAATTGATCCCGTTCGGTCATTAAGAGCTCCGTGAAGCCTCAGCCTGGCCAGGGAGGGGGTTGTGTGTAGGGGCTGCCCGTGCGAGCAGGAGTTTGGGCATCGCGCGTGGGGCGAATCCGGCCCCCTCCGGTGCCGCTGCTCTGCTCTCGCCGTCGACTTGCACCGTCGGGAGGGCTTGAGCTTGGCGGGGAAAACCAGAGGCAAAGAGGACCCCGCGCCCTGGGTCTGCCCGGGGCGGGTGGCTCTGGGTTTGGGCAGCCCGGTCCCCGGGTGCATCCCGGGTCTCTGGGCACGAGGGGACGGTGGGTGCTGGGCGTCCCCGGGACGGTTTTGATCCGTCCGCCCAGACGGCCCAAACGCGGGCAGGTTTTATGTCCTAAAGCGTTAATTTTAATGAACATCTGTGTAAATGAGATGCAAATGAGGTGTGGCCCCCGGGCTCTGAGCGAGCTGCCAATGCAGCCCTGACAAAGGTGGCCACTTCTGGGCCTTTTGTGTCCAGATCTTAATAAAGAAGATGCATTGAAGGCCCTGACTCCGAGGCCGCAGGCAGACGACGGGGGGCGATCCGTACCCAGCGCGTCCCGGGTGTTTTTCCAGTCCTGCCCACACCTCCCGGAGGGAGGAAGCTCCAATGAACCCTCAGCCTGGGGAGACCTGGCCCCCGTGCGCTGCTTTGCCCTGTGCTGCTTGGGAGAGGGTGCCCGGTGCCTCCCGCGCTTTCCGCCGGGATCGCGCACGGCCGAGAGGCGTTCCTGCCCTTCGGCGCCTGTGCATATATGGACATCCCCGTGGGGCGCTTCACATCCAGCTGGGCTGCAACTGAAATACTGCGTTTTTCGCCTGCGTTGAGCTGCCAGCCGCAGCAAAGGAACCTGGTCTTTAACTCTTGGTCTTCGGCTCGAGTTCGGGCCGAGTTGCTCCGTTTCCGTCGCCGCTTTTGCGGGTCGCCCTTGGTGTGCTCAGAGCCCGTTGCAATGTTAAATGTTAACGACCCGAGCCACGCGAGCGCTGGTGGAAGCGTTAGCACATGCGCCAGCGATGCTGACTCCGCTTAGCAAGCAGCAGAATTCCCCGGCAGGAGCTCGCCAGGAGGCCGGGGCCGCTCCCGCTCCCCTTGCCCGTTCCCAGCCCCGCCGGCGCCTGGCGGAGCCCGAATTGCAGCGATCCTCCCCCAAGACCCGGGGGCTGAAGCTGCGCTGGGAGTGAAGCCCGGGGTGCTGCTCGCTGCAAGAGGGGCCGCACGGTGGGGAGGTGGCCGCGGCTGGGGACACGCGGGGGGTTTGGGGTGGCTGAAGCTGCGGCATCCCCGGCAGCGCCGGGCGCGGAGTGGGAATCCTGCATGCCGGGGCCTGCCCGGGCTGCCGCGGGCCGGGCTCGAGCCGGGATCTCTGCTCTGAGGAAGAACGAAACCCCACACGCCGCCCGTGCCCAAACCAAACCAAGGACCGGGAGCAGGGGTGGTGGGCAGCCCCGAGAGCCCCGCGGTGCAGAGCGGTGCTGCCGCTGGGGCCGCCCAGGCCTTGCTGCGATGGGGCCGGGAAGCGGCTGGAGCTCTTGGTCCATCCTGTCCCTGGCACCCGCTCCGTTCCCGTCCCGCCGCGAGCCTTTCGGGGCGGCTCCATGGGCCCGGAGTTGCTCAACGCGGTGCATTTGGCACCGTCACTTCAAACGCGCTGTGGGTTCGTCCCCAAGGCTGGGAGAGGTAGGAGGGAGACGCCCGGGACGGCTCTGACCTCAGGCGCCTTCCCCTCTCCTTTTGGAGGCGGTCAGGCCGGGTGGCCGGGCGGGATCCCGTGTCCCCATGCAGGGATGTCCCCGCTCGCGTCACCTGTGCACGGGCAGCGCGGGAGGGCGCACGGCCCGGGCCGGGGCTGCAGGGCTGGCCTTGGGCCCCGCGCTGGAGCTGCTGAGCACAGACGTTTATTCCCAGCCCGTCCCCAGCGCGTCCCCCTCGCGCTCCGCACCCAGGCAGCTCCCGCGGCCTCTCCCCGCGCGGCCTCGAGGCCGCTCGGGCTGTGACCCGGCCCCGCACTCCGGGCAGGAGGGTCCCCACCCTGCTCCCACTGTGTCCCCCCCGGGAGGGCAGCGGTATTTTTAACCCTTGCGTGGCCGCCAGGAATGCGCCGGCTCCTGGGCCGCGTCCCGCTCGGAGCAGCTGGTGGACACGGGCTGCACGACGGCCCCTCCGCGCCCGGCGCTTCCCAGGCCTCTCCCGGCATCCCGGGCGGTATTTTGAGCAGAAATGCCTCTGCTCCCACAGCTGTGCAGCTGCCCTAGAGGCACCATCTCCTTCTCTGGAGCCGGGACGGAGCGGGATTTGCCTGGATTCTCCTGGGCCTCAAGGGCTAGCGCTGGCCTGGGCTGTGCCCGGCAGTCCTGGGGTAGCTGAGTGC
The DNA here is from genome assembly GCA_003342815.1 of Eudromia elegans. Lineage (NCBI taxonomy): Eukaryota > Metazoa > Chordata > Aves > Tinamiformes > Tinamidae > Eudromia > Eudromia elegans. The sequence goes on along the minus strand of PTEX01000061.1, from coordinate 2,776,850 downwards.
GGTGCTCCCTGCTCCGTACTCCCTGCTCCATGCTCCCTGCTCCATACTCCAGGCTCCCTGCTCCGTGCTGCTTCCCACACAGGGCCTAGGGCCTTGTTGCGGCTGGAGAACGGGAGCTGATTCATCCGAGGGCTGCTGGAGTGACCCATGTCTAACACTCCCTCCCTTCACTTTAGCCCTCGCGTGGGGCTGCTGTGATCAAACCGGCTCTGCTGGGTCCCGGCTTCCCAGCCGCTCCCTGCGCGCACGGAGGGGGCCCGGGAAGGTCCTCGTGCAGAGGAGGCTTCGGAGCGGGGCTGCAGATGCTCCGCAGTGGATGCAGGAGGTGCTGAGCTCCAGGGCCCTGGGAGCATGGGGGCAAGTCCAGAAACACCCTTGGAGAGGCTGGAGAGGCTCCGGTGGGGCTGGAGACAGGAATGGTGCCTGGGGACGAGGTAGGAGCCTAAAGCCGGTCCCAGTGGCTGCCAACAGGAGCGTTGCCATCCCCATGTCCCGAGTGTCCCCGGCTCTAACGCCAGGTGGGGCAGGGAGTGACGCGGGAGCCGGGACAGGAGCCCCCGCAGGCCCCGTCCTCCCTCCCTCCCTGCGCTCCGGGTGCCGCGGGCCCCGCTCCGGGCTCTATCGCGCGGTTATTTCGGTACCAGCCGTTGCCACTGGCAGCTTTCCACATACCAGGGCCGTGCGGAGCCACAGGGAAGGACAGAAATTCCCTCAGGACCTTCCCAGCCTGCCCCGTCCTTCCGGGGCTCAGCGCGGGGCACGGCCCCGACGCTGCGGCCACCGGCGCTTCGGGGACCACCGGTGGCATCCACGGGTTTAGAGCCCGGTCCCGGGGCCCGTTGGGGCTCGAAGAACTGGGGCAGCTGCGGGCGGGATCGGAATTGGCTTTAGCGGCGTGAGAGGCGGCGTGGGGGGCGGCGGGGGCCGCGGTGCGGGAGGCTCCGCGCGCTCCTGGCACGTGACACGGTGAGGAAATGGGAAAAGAATTTCTGGCTGCGAGGCTGGCGGTTCCACATCGAGATCATTCTCCAGCGTGGAACAAAAAGCCTCCGCACCCCCAGCCCGGATTCCTGGGATTCCTCGTGGAAGGGGCCCCGAGCGGCTAACGGTGCCGGCCGGCCGGGAGAGCTGCGGCCGGCGCGGTGGGAACGGGGCCGGGAAGCCCTCGGCTCCGAGCCTGCCCGGCCTCTGCTCTTGCAGCTGCATCGAGTTCGGAGCCGGCGGGACCCAGGGCTGGATCCGAGGAGCCGGGACCGTGGCGGGACGTGTCCCGGGCGCCGGTGGCCTCCGAACCCCTTGGCTTTGACTGCGGGGACACGGACCCCATGCCCGAGGCCCCCAGGGTCGGGGCCTGGCACAGTGTCCATGTATACATCTATATACGTCTATGGTGCGGGGTGTAGGTGCGGTTGCAAAGGCGCCAGTGCTCCCCTGCCACCACATTTCTTTGGTCGCTTTTAGTCATGGAAATAAGTGAAGGGGCTTCCAAAGGGCTCTCCTGGTTTCCTACCAGCTTCCAGCAGTAGCTGGAGCATCAATTCTCTTTCCAAATCTTGACAATCTCGCGATTTTTGGTGGCAAACGGCTCCTTTCCCTTGTTTTCTGACAGGCCCAGAGTCCCTGGGGACAGAGGGTCTCCCGGGCGCCGCTGGCATTGGCAGGGCCCGTGGCCGGGCCAGGAGCTTCTTCCCTGACCTGGGCACGGCAGGAGCTTTGGGGACGCGGCAGGAGCTTTGGGGACGCGGCAGGAGCTTTGGGGACTTTGGGGACACCGTGGGGCTGCGGGTATTCACACCGCACCGGGAGGGTGGCGGTGACGAGGCCGGGGAGCATCCGCGCGGCTCCAGCCGGAGCGCGGACCCATCCGGGCGCTCTCAGGGAGCGGAGCCGCCGCCGGAGCCGCCGTTTCCTCCCGCTTCCCGGGCGCTCCCGCCGCTCTCGCCGCTCCCGCAGCCCCCCGTCCGCGTGGGCGCCGGCCCCGGGGAGGGGACGGGGCGCGGGGGCCGCCGGGGGCGCTCCCGCTCCCTCGGGGCCCTCGGCGCGGTGGTTCCCGGGCGTCGCTCTGGTTAACGG
>PTEX01000061.1:2736865-2774067 GCA_003342815.1 Eudromia elegans | reverse complement strand
GGAGCCGGAGCCGGGAGCGGGACCGGAGCAGGGAGCGGGACCAGAGCGCGACTGGAGCAGAGCTGGGAGCGGAGCTGGAGAGGGAGCGGAGCTGGGAGCGGAGCAGGAGCAGAGCTGGGAGCGGGACTGGAGCCGGAGCTGGGAACTGGACCGGAGCAGAGCCGGGAGCGGGACCGGAGCCGGAGCTGGGACTGTGGCTGGAAGTGGGGCCGGGGGCAGCCGCTTTTCTTCTTTCCCATCTTTCCCTCTCTCTCGCCTCCTCGCCGGCTCCTGGGAACTTGGGGCGATCGGTGCGGATCCATTCCCTTGCCATTTTTGGATATGTTTTAAAGCCTTTTTTTTTTTTTTTTTTTTTAAAGTCTTTTTTTTTTTTCCCACCCCCGCCGCCTGCTGCGCGCGGGAGCCGGCGGCTCCGGGCTCCCGACCGGGCCGGCCGCGCGGTGCCCGCGGAACAACAATGCCCGCGCGCCGCCGCGGCAGGAAGCCCCCGAGTTCGCCCTGAACCGAGAACTTCCTGTGCTCGAACTCGCTCCCACATCCGCCGAGCGGCCCCGTTCAAATGAAAACACGGGAGGCCGCCGGAGAGGCCGACTCGGAGCAGCGGGAATTCCGCGGGAGTGGAGCGGAGCCACGGGGCCGCGCGACGTGCCGGGCAGCCCTGCAGTGCCTTTGTTATTAGACGGACCCGCACCGGGTGAATTAACAGCCCCTAACTCATCTGCGGATCCTCCCGCAGATCCTTGGGAATACCGTGGAAGCGGAGCCGTCTTCCTCGTGCGGCTTTGGCCCGCGGAGTTGAACGTCGCCTTTTTATTGCGAAGGGGGGGACCCCGGCGCTGGGGTGGGATGCGCCACGCGCGGGACCCCCGGGCTCGGCGGCCGTAGGCAGCGGCCGCGCCGCACATGGGAGCCGCCCCGGGGGCGTCGCGGCGGGCGCCGGGAGCTGCCCGCGATGGGGCTGCGGCGGCGGCGGGCCGGGGCGTGAGGGGCGCGCGGGCCGCCGGGAGCCGGCGCCATGGGCAAACCGCTGAGCCGGCCCGACTGTCTGCGGCAGAGCCCCGCGTGCCTGGGCAAGGGCGACGACGAGGACGGCTACATCGAGGACTGCTACGTGCCCCAGAGGTCCATCTACGACACCATGCGGATCAACGAGCAGATCGACCAGGGCTCCAAGCTGAGCCAGCCCTCCAAGAGCACCTTGGACAAGGCGGACGGCAGCACCATATCCAGCAACGGCACGCTGGGCGCCGCCGGCGCCTTCGAGGCGAGGCCGCCCGAGGCCAAGAAGCTGGATGAGAGGGTCATTTTCGACGCGCTGAAACTCAGCAGCGACGTCTCCAAGTCGGCGCCGGCTCCGCCCAGGAGGCGTCCGAATCCCGAGCGGAAGGAGAACGTCAACCGGCGCTCCTGGAAGTCCTTCATGCCCCCCAATTTCCCCGAGTTCGCGGAGCGGATCGAGGCCTCCCTGAGCGAAGTCTCGGAAGCCGGCGCCTCGACCCCGTCCCTGCAGGAGAGGCAGGAGTCGAGCGCGGCGCCGGCCGAGCGCTCCGGGCGCTGCGCGGAGCCCGGCTCCGAGGCCCTCACTTTGGAACACGGCTCCAAGGCCGGCGGTGCCGCGGACGCCCTGCCGAGCGAGGACTGCCATGAGCGTTCCCGGGAGGAATGCCAGCCCCTCCGCGACACCGAGGGTCCCCCCCTGCCCGGCGGGGGCTGCTCCTGGGGCCGCGGGGTGCCGAGTGCCACCTGGCCCCGCGCAAGGAAGAGCCTGGCGAGGGGCAGCGTGAGCGCCGGGCGCCAGGAGACCCTGGAGGCCTCGGAGGCGGATTGCGTGGTGGAGAACGTGACCCTCTCGCCGTGCCTGAGCGAGGAGCTGCTGGATTCGGGACTCGACGTCCTCCTCGCCTCCAACCTCAGAGAGAAAACGGAGTCGGAGCTGAGATTTGAGGAGGACGAGCGATGGGTGATGATGGAGGAGTGGGAGGAGGCGACGCTGCCGGAGCGGGGAAAGCCTGTGCTGGTGACGGAGGAGAGGAAGAGCTGCTGCTTGGCGGATATTTCGGAGGAGCGGGAGCAGCTCCCTGCCGCGGACCCCACGGCCGCCTCCGTGGAGGGGAGGCCGGAGCCACGCGAGCCGGGCACAGCGGGGCAGGGGCGCAGCACTGAGGATGTGGCCGTGCAGTGCGGGGCCGAGGACTTTGCGCCCAGCGCGGAGCCCCCGGGCAGTGCCGTGGCCGCGGAGCAGCTCTCGGACACGGACTCGGTGCAGATGTTCCTGGAGCTGGAGCAGCAGTGCCTGGACGAGGAGGGGGCCCGCGGGGCCGTCCCGCTCACCCCGCAGAGCTGCCTCTCCCCGGCCGGCTCGGGAGCACCCGACGTGCGTGTGGACTTGGACAAACCCATCGAGGATGCGGCGGCGGCTCCCGGGCACCCGGCTGCCCTTGAGGCTTCCGACTTGGCCGTTGTGTCCGACCTGGAGGACCTGGAGGGCCCCTGCAGCGCGGCGGAGCCCGGCACGGAGCCCTGCTCGGGCAGGGAGACCCTCTCAGCCACGGGCTCGGAGGGCGCCTGGGGGCCGCCACTGGCTGAAGAGCCACGGGATGCAGCGGGACCGGGGCCTTGCAGGGCACCGGTGTCTCCTGCGGGAGGCGAGAGCCGGATTTGGGACCTGGAGTGGACAATTTCCCACCCGGATGTTTCTGCGCCTGGACATGGTGATAGTTGGGATGTGTCGGACAGCGCAGGGGCAGAGCCCTGTGAGGAGCCGTGGCCGGAGAGCGCGGAGCCTGGCTCGCCCCGGGGCTGCTCTTGGCCGAGGGACGCGCAGGGACCGGAGGTGTCCGACGGCCCCGGGAGGCTGGACCGGCCGCCCTCCGACAGGACCGAGCTCATGGGCTGGGGCGCCCCGGAGCTGCTCTCCGAGGACGAGCTCGCGGCCCTGGAGACGGCGAGCGGCACCTCGGAGGACCGGAGCCCTCCCGCGGAGCGCGGGGCCTCCCGCTCCGCCTCGCCGGCCTTCCCCGCTGCCTCCACGCCGGAGCCGGGCCCGGAGGAGCCAGCACGTGCTGGGACTGCCGTGGGCATCGTGCCGGAGACCCCTCCACGGGAGGAGGTGCCGGTGGCGGCCGCGCGCGCAGACGGGTCCCCCCGGAGCGCAGCCTGGCCTCCGGAGGTGGAGACGGAGCCCGGCCTCCTGCAGCCGGGAGACCTGGACTTGCTCTTCGCCCTGTTGACCAGCGCCTGGGAGGACGGAGCGGCCGCGGGGCCCTCAGGCTGGGAGGAGCCGCCAACAGGGACCCCGCCGCCCCCCGCGGCCATCCCGGACACTGGGGACGGGTCCCCCGTGGCGCCGGCAGCCACGGCGCTGCTGCTCCATGCGGAGGATCCGGCTGCTCCGGAGCCCCGTGCGTGGTTGTTCCCAGCGGCAGCCGAGGATGCTGCTGGAGATGCCCGAGAACAGCATGATTGGTGTCTGTTCCCTGATGCCCCTGTGGTGCCAGAGGAGCCTCTGGAAGCGCCGGCGCCGTTTGCCGACGAGCCCGTGGCCGCCGTGCCCGGCGCGCGGGTGCCCGAGGACGCCCTGGGGTTCCCCGTGGCGCCACCCACGGGGACGCCGGAGGGCCCGGCCTCCCTGCCCGGCTTGCCGGAGCATCCCGAGGAAGCTCCGGCTCCCGCAGTGACTCCTGGAGCGCCTGGCGCGGAGGGACCCGCGGAGGCCGGAGCGCCTGCGGAGCCGGGACCCCACTGGGCCCCGGGCGCCCGCGCCGCGTCCCCCAGCGAGGCGCCGGCCACTGGGTCCCTTGCAGATCATGAGGTATTTGTGCTGCAGGCTGCGTTTTGGGTGCAGAATCGCCGTTTTTGGGGCTGAGGGCAGCTCCCTGCCCAGCACAAGGGACTCCAGAGGCCCCTTTCCCCTCCTGCTCCATGTGTTTGGAAGCAGGTGTTGGAGCTGCCCCCTCCTGGGACTCGTCCCAGGCTTTTGGGGGCTCAGGAAGGGTGTTCCGCTCGCTTGGACAAGGAAAGTGGATTTTGCCGGGAAGTTTTTCCTGGTCAGGGCCTGTCGGAAGCAGCTTCCCGTGTTCGGAGAGGAAAACAGCAGCCCATGAGGGCCGTCGCTCCGTAGTGCTCGCTGCGGGGCTCCGAGACGCGTGAGCCGGGAATGCGCCCGGGAAGGGGCTGCGCTTCCCCCTGTGGCTTTGAGATTCGCTCGGGAGCGCTCCGGCTCTCCAAGGAGAGCTGCGTTAGGTTGTAGGATGCTTCGTGCAAGGTGCCGTTAGCCCCGGGAACGCTCCCGCGGTCCGAGGGATGCTCCGTGCTGCCCGTGGCCAGGCCGCGGTGGATGGAGCACCCAGCGGGATTGCAGGACGCAGGTGGGATCGCGGGATGCGGCCGCCCGGGAGATGAGCGGAGCAGCGCGTGGAGGGGCGGCTGGGCACCCTCCGAAGAGGGGAGGAGGAGCAGGAGCGGGAGCCGGGCAGCAGCCGCGCCCCTGCCCTCGGGTGTCTGTCCAGCCGCTCATCCCGCGCTGCTCCATGCGCTGGGGATTCGCCTCGGAGCTCGGTCACGGGCTGAGTCTCGTCTGCGCCGCCGGCCCTTGGAGCGGCTCCGTCCCCGGCCCTCGGGGCCTCCGCAGCTCCGAGCACAACCGGGAGGGCGGAGGCGGCTGGGGAGCCGGTGCCTTCGTGTCCCGTCGCCTCTCGTGGCGCTCCGAGGCCCGCGGCCCCGCTGGCTCTGCCCCTGCGTGCTGCGCCCTGGGACTCTGCGTTTGGTCTGCGCCGGGGTCGGGGGGTTCTGGGTCTGCCCTGTGCCCCTCGCCCCAGAGGCTGCCGGAGGAAGCGGCTGCCTGAATTCCGCCCTTCCCGGCCCTTCCGAGGCATGGAACGTCGCAGGCGGGACGGGCGCCGGGCTCCCGGGCATGGCGCTCCCGGCTGCCCCGCGCTCCCTGCTCGCGCCGGACCGAGGCCCCAGGATAAACAATGAGCGGATCCGCTCCCTTTTTTGGGGATGGCAGCGTTCCTTCTGGGAAAGCCGCTTCCCGGGCGCAGGCGCTTGGACTGTGGCACGGCCGGGACGGAAGCGGCTCCGGCTGCCGCCTCGCAGGGTAATTACGTCCGATGCAGGCCCCGATAACGAGCCCTTATCTGCGGGGCGGCCGCGCCGTCCACGACGGCGCTTCAGACCCGCTCCCTGGGCCCTCCTCCCGTCCGTCTGGTTTTAGAAGCTTTTCCCCACCGCGTTCCCAGGCGGGATGGTGCCAGATCTGCGGCGCGATAAATGACTCGCATGGTCGTTGCCCGTTGCCTTTGTGTTCGGAAACGCGGCCCGGTTCCCAGCGCGGGTCGTTCCAACGGGTAACGCGACTCTCCCGGGAGTCGGGTCTCGCTTCTCGGCAGCGTCGGTGCCAGAATCCCTCGGGTTTTCCCTGGGAACGCGTTATTGCCAAACCAGCTGCCTGACCACAGCTCCCTGCACCTCAGCCCGGGGCCAGGGCTCTGGAGAAGAGGATTTTCCTCTTGGAAAGCGGAGGAGGAGGTTGCACGGGGCTGCCCGTGCGGCTGCGTCAGGCCGAGGGCAGCGCGTCCCCAGCCCCATGCAGTGACACTGGAGCGACGCGGGCTGCAGTAGATGCTGCATCTAGAGGAAAACCCGATGCATCCATTGCACGATGGGCTTGGGGGGTGACGGGCAGCCCACAAGCTATAAATATGTTTTCTCTCCCTTTCCAGACGTTCCAGAAGGAACAAGTGGATCCTCTGCAGCTGAAACTGCAGCAAGTGAATGGAGTTGGTCAAGGGCTCGTCCAAAGCGCGGGCAAAAACTGCGACGTGCAGGCGCTGGAGCACGACATGGAGGACATCAACAGCCGCTGGAACACACTCAACAAGAAGGTGGGCGCGCGGGGCCGGGCGCGGGGCCGGGCACAGGGCCGGGCGTGGGGAGCCCCGCGGGGCCGAGCACGCCGTGCTCACGGGGCTGGGCGCAGGGCTGGGTGCAGGGCCGGGCGCAGGGAGCCCCACGGTGCCGGGCGCACTGTGCTCACGGTGCCGGGCGCAGGGCTGGGCGCGGGGCCGGGCATGCCGTACTCACGGTGCCGGGGCCGGGTGCGCCATGCTCACGGGGCCGGGCACGGGGCCGGACACGCCGTACTCATGGTGCCGGGCGCAGGGCTGGGTGCAGGGCCAGGCGCGGGGAGCCCCGCGGGGCCGGGCACACCGTGCTCACGGTGCCGGGCGCAGGGAGCCCTGCGGGGCTGGGCGCGGGGCTGGGCACGCCGTGCTCACGGTGCCGGGGCCGCGCAGGTGGCGCAGAGGGTCGCCCAGCTCCAGGAGGCCCTGCTGCACTGCGGCAAGTTCCAGGACGCGCTGGAGCCGCTGCTGAGCTGGCTGGCGGACACCGAGGAGCTCATCTCGAACCAGAAACCTCCCTCCGCCGAGTACAAGGTGGTGAAGGCCCAGATCCAGGAGCAGAAGGTGAGCACGCGCCGCGTGCCCGCCCGGGTCACCGGTACCAAATGGGACGTAACCGGGATGGCCACGAGCTGCTGCCGTCCTGGCGATACCAACAGCCGGCGGCTTTGCCCAAACTGGCCGTTTCTGTGGTGGAAATGGGCAGCGCTGTTGCTGCATGCAGGTTCTGCCGCTTGCCCGCGGTTTTCCAGCCCCAGACATGGTTTTGTTTGTGCTGGTGGTTGTGGTGGGTCGGGAGCAGGGTGGTGGGAGAGGTACCGGCTTGGGGGCTGGACAAAACGAGTTACAGGCCGTGAGGACGGGCCCGGTGCGCGCTGCTCTTGGTGAGCGTGGCAGCGTGGTCGGAGCTTGCTCCCGTCAACAGGCAGATGGAAACGCAAGAATTGCCCTGGTAAAACGTTGGGAAATAAGTGTAAAAAGCCCTTAGTCTGTTGAGATGTTGGAGCGGAAATTTAAAGCAAATGATAAAAATCTGGTCATGGTGGATTTTGAGAGGGAGGTGGGGAAGCCTCTTTAAATTTCTCTGGGACCAGAAGTGCTTTGAATCCCCTTTGGGGCAGTCCTGGGGGTGCCGGAGGAGCCGCTGTGGGAGTCCCGCTTGGCCGGCTCCGGTCTCGGTGCCTTTTGGCGCTTTGGGGAAGCAGGCGGGAATGCGGCGTGCCGGGGGGAGCGCTCTGCGCCGGGTGACGCCTGCCCCCCCTGCGCTCCGCAGCTGCTGCAGCGGCTCCTGGATGACCGCAAGGCCACGGTGGAGATGATCCAGGCCGAGGGGAGCCGCATCGCGCAGGCGGCGGAGCAGGCCGACAGCGAGAAGATCACGTGCCAGCTATCGAGCCTGGCCGGGCGCTGGGACGGGCTGCTGGGCCGCGCGGCCAGCAGGTAGGAGCGGGGCCCAGCCCCTCGCCGCCCCCCGGCGCCTCCGCGCGCCCGCCCTGGCCCCCCTTGCACGTTGCGAATCCCGCTCGTCTCCTGCAAACTTCCCTGGTTCTTCCCGAAATCCGGGTGCTCGAGGCCGGCGCTCGGGTGCCCGCTGCTCTTGCGGGGACGTGCCCGGCTCCACCACGTTCCCTTACGCAGGGATCCTTAGCGGGACAGGTTGGCTGGCCCGGAGAGGCAGCTTGGCCTTGGTGGGCAGAACCAAGGGCAGGGGCGGCCGCTCCTCCACGGTGCCCCGCGGTTTTACGGAGCCTGGCTCCTGGGGTCCGCTTGGGAGCGCCCATCCGTGCCCGGAGCGCTGCCCTTCCTGCTGCCCGGTGTTCCTGCCCGCGGCGAGGCTGGAGCCCGGCCCGAGGGGCCGCGGTGCCGCACGCGGGCGGCCCGCGAGGCTGGTGACAGCACCTGGAACGGGCCCAGGGGCTTCTCCCCAGCCACATCCCGGAAACCACAGCTGGAAAACAGGAGAAATGAAAGCTCTGGGAGGAGGAAAGCGGAGAGCAGCAGTGCACAGTGCCGGGGAAGAGCTCAGATTAAACAAATTCCCGCAGAGGATGGGGGTTATTTTTATTGCGCTAAGCTTTTAACGTGTAGCTGTAGTGGGAACATCCTGTTGACACCTCTCTGCTGCCTGAATCTCATTTACAAGTTGCCGGTTGCTACATTAGCTAAGGTGTCGGGATGGGAATCGCTTGACCTGCTTGCCCAGGAGATGGGGATCCGGGGCCCCGGCGTCCTAGGGCAGGAGCTGGGAAGCACCCCGGCCCCGGCGGGTCTCTGAGGGATGCTGCTAGTGGAGGCCGAGCGGCACAAAAGGGCCTTTCTGCTGCCGTGAGGGAGCCGGGCTGACCTGCAGGAGCTCGGATACAGTTTCTCGGTGCTGCTTTTGTGTCGGGATGCGCCGCTGCCTCTCGAGGGGCCTCCCCTGGTGCTCCTGGAGTCGCTTCTGGTCCCTCTCTCCGTGGCTTTGGGTTCCACGGATTCCCGCTCCGGCTCCTGGCTCCAAGCCCCTTCCAAGCCGTAGCAGCCCCGGGGCCATGGGGCTGCTCGGAGCTGCTCCCCAGGCAGCCTCCAAAGCGGTTGCTCCTCCTGAGCTGTTTCCTTGTGCTCCCGATTTAGGCAGAAGCAGCTGGAAGACATCCTGGTCCTGGCCAAGCAATTCCATGAAACCACGGAGCCCATTTCGGAGTGGCTCTCGGTGACAGAAAAGAAACTGGCCAACTCGGAGCCCATCGGCACCCAAACAGCCAAAATCCAGCAGCAGATCAGTCGCCACAAGGTAGGGGCTGCCGCTGGAGCTGCCGCTCGCTCCCGGGGCGCGGGGCCGCTGCACCGGGACGCTCTTCCCGGCCGTGCTCCCCGGAGAGGTTTCCCAGGCTGCGCGACGCCGGGAGGCGACTCCAAACTGCCCCCCGGTCTTTGCATTTAGCCCTGGTGTAGAGTGTTTAAGTGACACCCATGCACCTTGCAAGAAAAGCGCCCTGATCTGGTAGAAGAGCCGTTCCTGTTTATGTCCCGTTTAGTTTCCCCTTTATTTTGACGCACTTTGCCCATTCGCGGGCGGCTCCTGTGTCTCCTTTGTCCAGTCCAGTTGCATTCACCATTCCCACTCCCTTTAATTTTACCCATCTCACCTTTTCTTTTGTTCCTTTACAATTTCCGCTCATTTTTATTTACGTTTTGTTTATGTTTCGTTTCTGTATTTTCTTTTTTTTTCCGCCTCCCTTGTCGTCTGTGCCGTGTGCGCCTGCCCTCCCGGCCCGCAGGCGCTGGAGGAAGAGGTGGCGCGGCGGGCGGGCGCGCTGGAGCGCGCCGTGGCGCTGGGGGAGCGGCTGGCGGCGCTGAGCTGCCCCGCGCAGCAGCGGCTGCTGGCCCAGAAGCTCGAGGCGCTGCGGGGCCGCTACGGCGAGACGCGCGAGCGGGGCGCCCGCAAAGGCGCGCTGCTGCGGCAGGCGCTCGCCCACACCAGGCTCTTTGGGGAGGAGGAGGTAGAAGTACTCAACTGGCTGGCCGAGGTCGAGGACAAGCTCGCCTCGGTCTCCGTACGGGATTACGGACGGGAAGTCCTGCGCAAGCAGTATGCCGACCACCTGGTATTTTCCGTTTTCTTCCATTTTGTGTTATTTATGTTTTTTTTGTTTGTTTGTTTGTTTGATTATTTGCTGTTGCATTTATCCATTTTGTGTTTCTGCTCTCACTTTAATTTTAACCAGCAGTGGAACAGGCTTTGCCTTCCCAGGGCTTAGGGACGTGTAGAGAGATTTTGTGTGTTGCAAACAATAATTGCAGCCCCCAAAATGGGCTTCCTGGGCAGGGGGAGGCAAAACCTGCAGCGAACCGTTGGCTTTGGGAGCGGGTTCTGAGCGCTTGGCCGCTCTTTGCCTTGAGAAGGCTGGAGGCGGCTTCCAAGAACCTGGATCTGAGGAGCTGGGCTAGGTGTGCCGAGCAGCAGCCGGTTCTTCCCTCCTAGGGCCGTGCCAGCCTTGCTATGAGCTGGGATGCGTGTCCTAAAAGCCTGAAATCCTCAGTGTTAGGGGAAGGTTTGGGGGGTTCTGCTCTAGCGTTGCTCCTGGGGGCCCCCGTAAGTCTCCATATGCCCTAGAGCAAGAGGGGGCTGTTTGGGCTTGTGCTGGGTCTGCAGTCTCCTCCCCACGGGAGCTGTCCCGGAGCGCAGGGACCGCTCCGCGTCGCCCCGTCCCGCCCCGAGCGGCCCGCGGGGTCGGGGTCCCGCCTGCCCAAGGTGACGGCAGCTTCCTCCTCCTCTCCAGGCTCTCAACGAGGAGATCCTGAACCGAAAGAAGAACGTGGACCAAGCCGTTAGGAACGGGCAGGCTCTTCTGAAGCAAACCACAGGTGAGGAGAGGGGCCGGGCACGGCCTGGCGTGCGGAGCCCCCCGGGCTCCAGCCGAGGTGCCCTGCTAGGTGGCAAGATCCTACTCTGCAGGGACTAGCTTGGAGGAGATGTTGCTCCTTTGGGATCTTCCCAGAGGGATCTTCTCCGCTGGGGCCCTCTTGCCCAGGTCTGGTTGCCGAGCCTCGTGTGCTCGGTAAATCCCGGCTCCCACCCCGGCTTTCCAGGCTGGGATTCCCAGCACCGACACAAAGCACTCAGTGACGCTCCGCGCCCAGCGGCCCCATAATGTGATGTAGGATCTTCGCTTCACGTCCAGCTGCTAAATCACATGGGAAGAAGCTAAAAATACGCCAGGCCCTTTCCTGATATCGCTTTCCCATGCGAGAGCAGTTGTTGCTGTTGCCACGTGGGCGTGAGTTTATGTTTGTGAGTGGGAAGGAAGGTCGGGGTGGTGAGTTCCCATCGGATGTGCTCTGCTCCGAGCAGCTGTCCGGACCTCTGTCCTTGTGGGAGCCGCAGAGCAGGAAGAGTAATTGCGAAAAAATCAGCTTGCAATTCCTTATCTTTCCAGAAACAGGAACAGGGGGTGAATTGGACCTTTTCTTGGAGCTCTGACATGTTAGTTAAGAACTGAGTTCTGGGGGCTTTAAGCTCTATCGCAAAGCAAGGTTTCACAGCTTGCTTCCTTGCTATTATGGGAAGGAGGTGGAAATTGCACGAGCTGGTAGGAAAATGTCAGCTCTAAGAGGAGCTTCGTGGCTGTAAAAATAGGCTTGTTAGGCGCACTGAGCAGGAGAAAAGTCTGAAAGCAGTTCTTTAAGATGGGAGCAGGGGGCAAGAGGCTGCTTAACCCCCCTGCGGCCCCGGGGGCTGTTCACCCAGCGGCTTCGTCTCGCAGGGGAGGAAGTGCTGCTGATCCAGGAGAAGCTGGACGGGATCAAGAGCCGCTACGCGGACATCACGGCCAGCAGCTCCAGGGCGCTGCGCACGCTGGAGCAGGCGCGGCAGCTGGCCACCAAGTTCCAGGCCGCGCACGAGGAGCTCGCCGCCTGGATGAGCCGCGTGGAGCTGGAGCTGGTGGCCAGCGAGGCACAGTCCCGCGCGAGCGAGCAGATCCCCCAGTTCCAGCAGAGGCAGCAGGTGGGGCCCGCCGGGGAGCTGCGGGCGAGCGGCCGCGCTGCCTCGGGGCTCGGCCTCACCCGCCGCCTTGCTCTGCGTCCCGCAGGAGCTTAAGAAGGAGGCCATGGAGCAGCGGCTCGTCCTGGACACGGTGAACGAGGTGAGCCGCGCGCTGCTGGAGCTCGTGCCCTGGCGAGCCCGCGAAGGGCTGGACAAGCTCGTGTCGGACACCAACGAGTTCTACAAGCTGATCAGTGACGCCATCCAGCAGAGGGTGGACGAAATAGATGCTGCTATTCAGAGGTCCCAGCAGGTAATTCGGCACCCCCCAGGCGGGGCCCCGGGACGGGACGTGGCGGGTGATTCACGCCGGCCTCGCTCCGAGCGTGACCGCGGAGGCAGGAATGGGGAGCGGTGCCTGCGGGAAGGGCGAGCTGGTTCCTGGCACCCGGCGGGAATCAGGCCACGATGAGCACGGAGCCGGGAGCACCGAGCTCGTGTCTGAGCTGCTCCTGGCCCAGCTGCGTGCGGTTTGGAAGGGGGAGCTCGGGGGCCCCGGGACCATGATGCGTTTTCCCCCATCCTCTGGCTCACGCTTGCATTAGTAATGGAGCTTGTGCAGAGCCAAAGACAGGTGACTTTGAGGCCTGGAAACGTAACCCCGTGTTCTGCGAGCAGGGGGATTTGTTCCATGTGCCTGGCAGAAACGGGGCTTTCAGTGTGCGTGACAAGACCCTGAATGCGACTTGTCACTTGTTTCTGTGTCACGCAGAGCAAGGGCTCTGCCTTGGTGCGTGCAGAGCCATGGGGCCATCTTGGGGCCAGCGTCACCGGTGCTGCCTGTGTTGAACCCAGAAGGGACCTTGGTCCCTGCCGGGGCTAAAGGATAGACCAGGGGCCCCCAGGTTGAGTTAAAGCTGCATGGGGGCAGTTTGTCCTCGGACACCTCCCAGGGGGATGGACACCGTGGCCGGCGGCATCGCCAGCGTCCTGCCCTGTGCCCGGCCGCAGCGTTTGCCCCCGCACCCCCATCCTGTGTCCGTACTGAGGGCCCTGATGAGTCTCGTTGCCCCTGCGCCCTTCGCTGCACCCCGTGCCCTGGCGCCATCGTCACGCGCCCCGTCTCTCCGTGCCCGCAGTACGAGCAGGCGGCCGACGCGGAGCTCGCCTGGGTGGCCGAGACCAAGCGCAAGCTCATGGCACTGGGGCCCATCCGCCTGGAGCAGGACCAGACCACGGCCCAGCTGCAGGTGCAGAAGGTACGTGGGGAGCGTCCTCGCTGCCCGGGGCAGCGAGGGAGGGCGCGGCGGGCACAGCCCGGTGCTTTAGTGAACCCGGGGCCAAAGCTGCACCCGTCCCTCGCGGGAGCGGAGCGGGCGCATCGAGGAACGCGGGCGCTTCTTGCGGCTGCTTCTCCTGCTCCCCCGTTCCTCGTGGAGGGGGACTCGTCTCCCTCGTGGCAGCGAGGCTCGGAACAAAGAGAAGCTGGTTTTTTATATCTCGGGGATGAGCTCATGCCTGAAAGAACGTGCCCTTTAAATAAACAGCCCTTCTCCTCCTCAGCAGGCTCGGCACTCGGTGCGGCAGGCGCGCTTGTTGCGTTTTGTGCACTTAAAAAAAAAAATCCTGGTGGTAACGGAGAGGGACCGGAGCGCCGAGCACCCGGTCGAATTGAGCCCAGCTCCAGGTCCCGCTGCCTGTGGCTATTGCAAAGCATGGGGGCCTCGTTGCTCCCGGGAGATGGGGTCCTGAGCACACGGGCTCCGGGATGGGGATGTTATTCCGAGCTGGATTCGGTCCCTGATCTCAGATGCCTGTTTTGGGTGTTTGCGAGGTGAAGCGAGATGAGCAATGAGCTGTGTGAGAGCTCTGTGGTGCCGAGCTCGGGGACCCGCTCCCTGCCATGGTGGGGGGCACAGCGGGGCCCTGGTCCTGATTTCTTCCCTTTCCTTGGACGCCTCCTTTCCGCAGGCCTTTTCCATTGACATTATCCGGCACAAAGACTCTGTGGATGAGCTGCTCAGCCAGCGCAGCGAGATCTTCAGCACGTGTGGGGAGGAGCAGAAGGCTGCGCTGCAGGTGAGCCGGGCGGCGGGAGCGCCGCGCTTCAGCCCCGGCGCCGCCTCCCTCTCAACGCCTTCCTAATCGCTCCGTTCTTAGCAGCTCCTGCAGTGACACTGAGCAGAAATCTCTGCATTTATTACTCCTCTTTACTGCCATGCTTGTAGTGCAGTGCTTATGGAGTGGGGGGGACAGCGTTGATTTCTTGGGCTGCTTTAGTTGGAATGATGGCCCGTGCGCACGGAGCAGCCCCGCACGGAGCAGCCCCGCACGCACCGTCCGCCCGTGCGGCTCGCGGCGGGTAGCGGCCGCCCCGGCCGCTCCGCCTCCGCCGCTGACTCTCCCGCCGCCCCTCCTAGGAGAAAACGGACTCCCTGGTGCAGCAGTACGAAGCCGTCAGCCAGCTCAACTCGGAGCGCCACGCGCGCCTGGAGCGCGCCCAGGTCTTGGTGAACCAGTTCTGGGAGACCTACGAGGAGCTGAATCCGTGGATCGAGGAGACGCAAGCCCTCATCTCGCAGCTGCCCCCTCCGGCCATCAATCCCGAGCTGCTCAAGCAGCAGCAGGAGGACATGCGGGTGAGGAGAGCGCTGAGCTCGCGGCCCCCGCGCTGGCTGGGGGGGACCCGGCTCTGCTGTCCTCGAGGGAGGTCACCTGGGCTGGTGCGCAGCTCCTTCCGGAGGGGTTTTGGCAGTTTTCCTCCAACTCTTCCTTTCGGGGATCCTACCTGGTGTCTTGAGCACACGAGGTGAAAATCCCTGGAAGGGCTGGAACGCTGCCTAGGAAATAGAGAATAAACCCAAGGGAGCCCAACCTTCTTTGGGTCTTTTGCCTGATTGTGGCAGGGAAAACTGCATGGGGCTTTTGGGGTAGAGAGAAGCCCCCGTGGGGGTCAAGGGACAGGAACGTGCAGTGGTGGCCACACAGGGAGGTGCTGAGGACGGTGTCCTTTGTGCCAGGAAACCCACGGTGTGGGATAAAGTCATTGCACGAGCGGGAAGTAACCGGGCCGGGTCCTCCAAGAGCTTCCTAAACCGTTCCCTGGTCCTTCCTCTCCCTCCCGTCCTCTAGCAACTGCGGGAGTCGATAGCGGAGCACAAACCCCACATCGACAAGCTGCTCAAGATCGGGCCGCAGCTCGGGGAGCTCAACGCCGAGGAGGGGGCCGTGGTGCGGCAGCGGTTCGCCGCGGCCGAGGCCGCCTACGCCGCCATCAAGGAGGAGGTCTGCCGGCGCGCCCTGGCCCTCGACGAGGCCGTCTCGCAGTCCACCCAGGTGGGTCCTGGGGCCCTGTCGCATCCCCCGGACAAGGCCGCTTCCAAAGGCTGTTTTGTAGCAGGATTGAGGATTTTAGAGGCGTTACGAAGGCCGACGCGGTCAGGCTGCTGCAGGGCACCGCTGCAGCAGGAGGGCAGGAGCGCTTTGAGTCGCAACACGGTAAATAGTGTAGTAAGTACTTAGGGCCTCCCTAGAGATACTCCCTCCAAGGGGTAGTTTTAGGGCCTGCCCGAGCTGAAGGGTCCCAGGGAGCATCCTTGAAGATAAGTTTCCTTCCCGATCAGAAAAGCACTGCTGGAGGGACGGGGAATCCCGGGGTCCATAGGGGAGAGTGAAGCGTCATCCCCGGGCCCCGGGCGTTGCAGGGGACACCCGCAAGAGGCAGCACTGCAGGAGGGGATAGGGTAGAGACCAGAGGCCTTCAGGTGCAGGAGGGGGGTGAGGAGCCGTCCCCCCCCCAGGCCCAGGCTGTGTAGTCTGCACTGATGTTTCATTTCACCCAACGTAACCGTAGCCTTTGGTTTTTGTCACGTCTTTCTTTTTCCTTAATTATCGTTTTTGTTTTGAATTCCTGTATTGTTTAGTCACTTCTCCGGGTTTGCACTTGTATTAACTCCGCGTTTCTCCCCCCTCCCGCTCCCCGTCCCGTCTCATCTCCCCCTCCCATTGTGGATGTGTTACCTCTGTGTGTCGCTGTCCCCGCGTGCTCCCATTTCATTGTTGTGTTGACTGCGCCCCACCATTGCAGATCACGGAGGTAAGCCTCGCCCCACCTCCCCTCCCCGTTTGCCTGAGTGCAGCCCGCGGTGGGGTGCGTGGGGTGTGCGCACGGCTCGGGGCCGGGGCCGCACGGCGCCGGGCGCTGCCGCCAAGCCGGGCGCTGCTGCCGGGCCAGCCTGCCCGGCGGGCGCGCAGGCCCAGGGCTTTGCACCGGGGCGCTGAGTTTCCTGCTCCTGCTGGCTTGCTCCTGCTCGGGGTGAAGTCAGTCGGCCGAGGGCCCATCCCGCCCCTGCTGCCGGGGGGGGACGCGGGGAGAGGAGGTGCTGGGGCACCCTGGGCCTGGGGTCCTCAGCAGCAGAGGTGATCTCGGGGCTTGAAGGCCAAAGTTGACTTTTCTTAGGGGAAACCACCCCGCTGGCCCCCCTGCCTTCACCCCGGGCTTGGCCACGCTGCTTGTCGGTGCCTGAGCCGTGGGGCAGCCCCTCGCGCGCCCGCAGCCTGCGCCGTCCCCACGAGCTGTGCGCGGCGGCCCCCTCGGCGGCCTCGCCGCTTCCCTGGGCACCCGCACCAGGCACTTCGCCTGCGGCGTCTTCGCAGGGCTGCTAAAGGGAAGCCCGGCAAACGCGTGGGGCTCAGCCTGGCCGTCCCGCTGCCCTTTGGCAGCCCTGGGGGCGGCAGCCCGTGCGTGCGGGTCGTGGGGCTGCAGCCGCTGCCCTGCCTGGCCCCGGCTCGCTGCTCTGCTCTGCCCTGCTCCGCGCTGGAGCCGAGAGCCAAGCGGGGCCGGGGCAATGCCAGCCAGGGGGGCCGCGGCCACGCGGGCCCTGCTTGTCGCCCCAAAGAGGGGCCGCGGCGCCGGCAGCTCGCGGCTCTCGCTGACGCGCTCGGTGCCTTGCAGTTCCACGACAAGGTGGAGCCCATGCTGGAGACGCTGGAGGCCCTGTCGTCGCGGCTGCGCACGCCGCCCCTCATCCCCGCCGAGGTGGACAAGATCCGCGAGTGCATCGGCGAGAACAAGAACGCCGGCGTGGAGCTGGAGAAGCTGCAGCCCTCGTTCGAGGCGCTGCGGCGCCGCGGCGAGGAGCTCATCACCAGGTCGCAGGGAGCGGACAAGGACCTGGCGGCCAAAGGTACCTCGGGCTGCTCCCAGCGGCGACGGCTGCTTCGGGCGCTGCCTCCGCTTGTGCGTGTCCTGCCCGAGCGGTGGCTCCAGCCCCACGGGCTTGTCCCAAGGGGATGTCCCAAGGGTCTCCTGGCCCGGAGACACCAGGTTCTCCGCGTGCCGGGTACCTGGTGTTTGCCTCGCTCCGGAGCTCGGCCCTTCCTGGGGTGTCAACCCAAGGGACGAGCAGCTCAACCGTGAGCTCTTGTCTCAGGGCAGCTGCCGGTGGCCCCATGAAAGGGTTGGTCAGTGCCAGCTCAACCCCTCATGTCAAAAAGGACCATCCCTGGCACAGAGAGGCCTGTCAACATGAGTGATGCTGACGGGCACCTTCGTTGGCATCTCGAGGGGCAGCCTCTGAACTGCGGGAGCTCAGGTCCACACTAGAGTGGCTGGAGAAGAGGTTATTTGGAGGAGGCTGTGGGCAAATTTGTCCTCGACTTGTCTGCATATAAATAATGATAATTTTATTTCTGCGAGTTGGAGCTTCTCCTGCCCCTCGTGTCTCAGCTCATGCTCTGACAGTCCTTCTGTTTCTTAGCAGAATATTCTGGTTGTTTCTAAGAGGAAAGTTAGTTTTGAGTTGTGAAACAGTTTCCCAGAGGCAAAACAGGGCAGCCTCCCTCATGCCCGTTCTCGTTCCCTTCCTCAGAAGTCCAGGATAAGCTGGATCGGATGGCCTTCCTCTGGGAAGGCATCAAAGCTCGAGCCGAGGAACGTGAAATGAAGTTCCTCGAAGTCCTGGAGCTTGCAGAGAAGTTCTGGTACGACATGGCCGCCCTGGTGACGACCATCAAGGACATGCAGGACATCGTGCTCGAGCTGGAGAGCCCGGGCATCGACCCGTCCATCGTCAAGCAGCAGGTGGAGGCGGCGGAGGTGAGGACGTGGGGCTGCGTCTCGCTCTGGAGCCTCTTTGCGCCCAGCTCGTGAGCCGGATTGGGCTACGTCTTCAATACGGGCATGGCCAAGCACATCCATGGCCTGAACAAAGCGTATTGCGGGCAGCTAGGCTGGTTATTTACATTGCAGTTTGGAACTGCAGGGGGGAAAAAACAGTAGTGCTCGAGTCTCTTCATCTGCTGCAGCTTGGAAAGCTGCTGTCCCGGCTCGTGGTCCGAGCCGTGCGCGCGCCCGGAGCCCGCGGCGTTGGGCTGGGGCTGCAGGGCACAGGAGAGCCCCGCAGGGCCCCGCGCCGCCACGCTCGTGTGCGAGGGCACTCTTCCGCAGAGCGTTTGGCAAATCAGTCTTTGTTGGTTTGTCGCTGTGTTGTCTGCAGGCTATTAAAGAGGAGATGAATGGCTTGCACGAGGAGCTGGAGTTCATTCGACTCCTCGGAACAGATTTAATTTTTGCCTGTGGCGAAACCGAGAAACCAGAAGTGAAGAAGAGCATCGATGAGGTAGGAGAAAGAGCAGCCTCTTGTTCCGCTAGCGTCAGGCAAGTGCAGGCGGGAGCTCGAGCGGAAGGGCCTGACAAACCAACCCTGTGGTCGCTCTTGTGTCCTGCAGATGAACAACGCCTGGGACAACCTAAACAAAACGTGGAAGGAGCGGCTGGAGAAGCTCGCGGAAGCCATGCAGGCCGCGGTGCAGTACCAGGACACGCTCCAGGTGAGGACACACTCCAGGGCTGCGCTCGGAGGAGCGGGTGGGTTTAGGAGCATCGCCCCGAGCCTCTGCCTGCAACGGAGCGTGCCGGAGCGCGCGCTGGCCAGGCAGGCACCTCTGTCCCAAAGCAGACTGTGTGGCTGCAGGGTGGTGGATGGAGCTGCTCTGCTGCCCCCAGCCGTGTTCTTTCTGATGCCCCGTGTTAATTGTGTGCTCCGTGTTAATTGTGTGCCCCGTGTTAATTGTGTTTCAGGCAATGTTTGACTGGCTGGACAACGCCGTGATCAAACTCTGTAACCTGTCGCCCGTTGGCACAGACCTCAACACGGTTAAGGAGCAAATGAACGAGATGAAGGTACGAGAGCGGAGTCGGGCTGGTCCTCTGGGGCTGCCGTTGTCGAGCTCATGCTCAAGTGATTCACGTTATTCCGGTTTTTGTCCTGCTTGTTTTGGCAGGAGTTTAAAATGGAGGTTTACCAGCAGCAGATTGAGATGGAAAAGCTTAATCATCAAGGTGAACTGATGCTAAAAAAAGCTACGGATGAGACAGATAGATACATTATAAAAGAACCATTGGCAGAGCTGAAGCATCTCTGGGAGAATTTGGGCGAGAAAATTGCTCACAGACAGGTACAGAGCAGATCTGGGCTCTGGGAAATGAGGAGTCAGAACTCTCCGGGATGATTCCTGCCCTTCCTGACTTAAACTTTCCCTTTCCTTCCCTCTCCCTGAGCAGCACAAGCTCGAAGCTGCTCTTCTAGCACTCGGCCAGTTCCAGCATGCATTGGCAGAGCTGATGGCCTGGCTGACGCACACGGAGGAGCTGCTGGATGCACAGAAACCCGTCAGCGGAGATCCAAAAGTCATCGAGGTGGAACTCGCAAAGCACCACGTGAGTGTTCCCACATAGGGCAGATCTTAATCCATTCCCGATGCGGGATTTTGTTTTACCTGGGGAGCTGGAGATGGCTCGAGCTGAAATCGGGCCCGTTGGAGCCGCGTCCAGCGCTCAGACGCCCCGTCTTGTGCAGGTGCTGAAGAACGATGTCTTGGCCCACCAAGCAACGGTGAAGACGGTGAACAAGGCAGGCAACGAGCTGCTGGAGTCGAGCGCCGGGGACGAGGCCAGCAGCCTGCGAAACCGCCTGGAGACCCTCAACTCCTGCTGGGAATCGGTGCTGCAGAAGACGGAGGAGAGGGAGCAGCAGCTGCAGTCCACGCTTCGGCAGGTCAGGGACGCGCCTTGGGTGGCTTCGTGGGGGCCATTGAGGACCTGCTCCCACTTCATGTCTCTTCCCAAAGAGCAGGAGGGGTTAGAGACCTTGGGCGCTTCCTTTTGCGCTGATTTTTTTGTGCGGGAGCAGTTCTCTGCCCGCCTGGAAGCGCAGCAAGGACCAGGCCCTCCTGCCCAGGGTGTGAACCCGGCGAGGTCAGAGCTGGCCCACGCCTCCTACCCTGCGGCACGGCTGTGGAGTGCCTTGTTTGTGCTGGTTTGACCTCAAAATAGTCCACGTGTGTTTGTGATCCCCAAGTGGAAAATTATACCTTGTAAGAGGCAGGCGAGGCTCGACGGTGGAGGGACAAAGGCTCCTTAGAAAGGGGCTTTTTTTTAAAAAAAAAAGAAATGTGTTGGAGACATGGTAGCTTCAAAGTGGGGTTTAAGAGCCAGCGGTGGTAGTTTGCAAGAGCAGCAGTGTTGTGTTTATGCACCGGAGCTGCCGTGTGGTTGGGGGTACCACGTACGTCCCTCCTTAACGCGCTGGCGAATTCCCTGCCTGTTCACCTGGCGCCGGAGCCGCCGGAGCCGCGGCCCTGGCGCGTGATCACGGCGGCCGCTCTCGTCTGATCCGCGGCCCTCTCTGTGTCCCCTCGCAGGCCCAGGGATTCCATGGGGAGATTGAAGACTTCCTCATGTGGCTAACGAAGATGGAGAGCCAACTGTCTGCATCGAAACCCACGGGAGGCCTGCCAGAAACTGCCCGGGAGCAACTCAGTGCTCACATGGTAATTGCTTTGTAAAGATTCGCGATGCTTCTAATTCAAGGGGTTTGTCCTCCTGTCGAATCTCAGTGTCGAAATCCTGCCGTTTTGTGGCAAGATATGATGGGGAGGGAGGCGGGCGCTTCCACGGCCTCTTCTTTTCAGCGTTACGGTCGAGTTTGCACTTAATGCCTGGAAAGGACTTGGGGCATCACTGGCTTAAGCACCCCCCGGTGTGCAGAATGACCCCGTTGCCGTTGCCCCGAGCTGCTCGGCTTCCGAGGAGCCGCGGCCCCCGGCGTGAGCTCCTCTCGAGCGTCTCCGGCGGTGCCTCTGTTGCAGGAGCTGTACCGGCAGCTCGCGGCCAAGGAGGACGTGTACAGCCAGCTGCTGGCCAAGGGACGCCTCATGCTGCTCAGCCGCGACGACTCGGGCTCGGCCTCCAAGACGGAGCAGAGCGTGGCACTGCTGGAGCAGAAGTGGGGCCTGGTCAGCACCAAGATGGAGGAGAGGAAGGTAGGGCTGGCACCGAGGTGCCCGCTGCTCCTGCCCCCCGCGCGCTGGCCGGGGAGCTGCCCGCTTCTGCAGTCGCTGCCGTCCGTAAGGGCAGTCAGGGCTGGAGGGCAGGATCGTCTTCTGCACCACCTCTCCTTGGCTGCACGGGTTGAATTTGCCCTCCCAACGGTGCTGAGAGCCAAGCTGTTATTTCCCTACTCACAAGAGTTGGTTCAATCGCGTAGAAAATGGGGGTTGCTTTTGGATGAATTCAGGAGAGAGGCGGGAAGAGGCCTCCTGTGGCTCTGAAAGGGCCACTTTGTTGGTCCTCCGAGCGAGAGAGCCGGCTGCTCCGCTGCGCCGCCTCCGTTCCCGTGTTTTGGCCAGCGATGAGATAAACCAAGGGCCGCCGTGGCCTCATCCCAGGATAAATCTGTGGCGCTGCAGCTGTTGCCATTGAAATGTCATCCACCTTCCCTTTCCTGAGCGGCTCTTCCCGTGGCGACCCGTTCCGCGGGACGCGGAGGGTGCTGCAGCCGCTTGGGTGCCCGTAATGGGGCTGTCTCCTCTTTCACGCGCGGTTCTTGCCCGTTGGTTTGGAAGGAGCCCCTGCTGCAGCGGGCTGCTGCCATTGAAGTCGCCTCCCCTTGGTAAACAAGTCGTGTGCCCCGGCGCCCCGGCGAGGCTCCCGTTAGAGGCGCGTTTCATCGGGGACACAAAGCCCGCCTCTGTCTGGGAAGCCGCGGATTGTGAACTTTAGCGCTCTGTGTTTTCCTTCCCCCCTTCCTCCCTCTCGCCCTCCCTCCTTCCCGGCGCCCGCGGCGGCAGTCGAAGCTGGAGGAAGCCCTCGCCCTGGCCACGGGCTTCCAGAATTCCCTGCAGGACTTCATCAACTGGCTCACGCTGGCGGAGCAGACGCTGAACGTCTCCTCGCCGCCCAGCCTCATCCTCAGCGCGGTGCTGGCCCAAATCGACGAGCACAAGGTACCCAGGCTGCGGCTGCACGCAGGGAGGGAGCCGCAGGGCGCCGTCGGCCGCGGGCCTGCCCGGCTCTTCTCCTCGTGTATTGGACCAAGCGCGTTCGCTGTTCCTAGGTGTTCGCCAACGAAGTGAACGCTCATCGGGATCGGATCATTGAGCTGGACCAAACTGGGAACCGCCTGAAGTTTCTCAGTCAAAAGCAGGACGTGGTTCTCATCAAGAACCTGCTGGTGAGCGTGCAGTCGCGCTGGGAGAAGGTCGTGCAGCGCTCGGTCGAGAGGGGCCGCGCTCTTGATGACGCCAGGAAACGAGCCAAGCAGGTGAGACCTGGAAAGGGCTGGACAAACCCTGGCGTGTCTCCAGCCTTGAGAGACAGAAGGTCATGGGACAGGAGAGAGAGGGAGGAAAGCATCAGTGTTAAGCCTCAAACTTCCTCCTGATTTATTTCAGTTCCACGAAGCTTGGAAAAAACTGATTGGTTGGCTGGAAGATGCAGAGAATCACCTGGACTCCGAGCTGGAGATCTCCAACGATCCTGACAAAATCAAGCTGCAGCTCTCCAAGCACAAGGTGCGGGGAAAGCAGAGCTTGGCTGGGGGAAGGTGGCTTCCGTGGCAGGGAGAGCGGGGCAGCCGTGACAAGTGGCACCTTGCTGACTGCAGTGGCGAATGCAGAGCTGTGGGTCCGCACGAGAGAGACGTTTATCCTGTGGCCAGGTCAGGCCTAATAGAGCGTTTTCCTTTTCCCTTCCCTGCTTCTGGTTGTCAACGCAGGAGTTTCAGAAGACGCTGGGTGGAAAGCAGCCCGTCTACGACACCACCATCAGGACTGGCCGAGCCCTCAAAGAGAAGGCCTTGCTTTCAGATGACACTCAAAAGCTGGACAATTTGCTAGGAGAAATCCGAGACAAATGGGACACTGTGTGTGGCAAGTCTGTAGAAAGGTGAGTGCGGGCAGAGCCCTTTACGAGCAGCACTCGTCCGTCAAGGACCGTCATCGAAGGGAGAAGCAGAGCAGAGCAGACAGGGTGGGAGCATAGACCGTGGTAGTGTGTGATTAGATGTGATGGGTGAAGGAGGTCGCTGCGTCGTAGCGAAATGTGGTGGGCGAGGACAGAAGCACGTCCTGATTCCACAGAGCTCACACGGAGCCTTGCTTTTCAGGCAGCATAAGCTTGAGGAAGCCCTCTTGTTCTCGGGGCAGTTCATGGATGCCCTGCAGGCCTTGGTGGACTGGCTCTACAAGGTGGAACCACAATTAGCTGAAGACCAGCCTGTCCACGGTGACCTGGATCTGGTTATGAACCTAATGGATGCTCATAAGGTGAGAGAGCCTTTTCCAGCCCTCCTCCACGATACGAGTGGAGTTGGTGTTCCCCAAATGCCAAATAATGGAGGAAGCAGAGCTGGTACCTCCCTGCAGAGCTGCATGTATCGAGGCGTTGGTTTGCTGGGGGGGACAAGGGGGCAATAATGAGAGGGCAGGACTGGGATTCTGTTCTTCCTCGATATCGTCAGACAGATCTGCTGGGCTTTGGGGAGGGAGCCGAGTTTGCAGTTTCCTGTAAACTCCCGTCTTGGCAGTTTTCTGCAGCGTGCCGTAGGAGCTGGCGCTGCTGCTGTCGGGTTAGGGCAGCAGCTCAAAGCCCCGCGCGGGGCCGGGGCGTCTGCTTAGAGCTGCCGGCTGGGGGCCGCCCCCCGCCAGGCCGTGGGCATCTCCCAGCGCTCGCAGGATGCTCTGGGGGGAGGTCCAGGCTCCTGCTTCCTTTGAGTCTTGCTCCTATGGGAACGTGTTCAGACGCCCTGGATGATGCCTGGCCCTCAGCAACCCATGACAGGCCCCCAGGAGCGTGGACACAACCCAAGCGACTAAATATTTCAACAGTTTCTGCCCCGTTTTCACCCCCGGGACTGACTGCTGCCCTCTCACCCTGCAGGTCTTCCAGAAGGAGCTGGGGAAGCGCACGGGGACGATTCAGATGGTCAAGCGCTCTGGCCGGGAGCTCATCGAGAACAGCCGAGACGACACGACCTGGGTGAAGGTGCAGCTGCAGGAGCTGAGCAACCGCTGGGACACGGTGTGCAAGCTGTCCGTGTCCAAGCAAACCCGCCTGGAGCAGGCCCTGAAGCAGGTGGGCAAAAGCTGCGGGGGGAGACGCCGGGCTTCGAGGGCTTCCTCCGGGCTCCGCTTTCCTTCTGGGGCGCTTGCCCCTGTGTTAAGGCAAAGCTCCCCTGCCAATTGCCTGTGCCACGAGGCCGTGCCCTTCAGCCTCTCCACGCCCTTATCAAAAAGGGAAACGGGTCCCCATGCCCTAGAGAGGAATTGTCAAGGCACCTTTGGGTGCTCTAACGGGACGGGCCCACCTCAGTGCCTTGGTGCTGGAAGCGTCTCCCTCGCGCTGAGGATGGCTGAGCCGGTCCCAAAGCGGTCAATGGTCAGAGCTGCAAAGTGCTGCGATGGCACCAGTTACTTGCTTATCTTTTTCCCAAAAAAAAAGAGCCATTGAAGCCTTATTTGAAAAGACAAGATGAAAAGATCTTGCTGATGTGCACATCAAGAGAGAGGAGTAGCCAGGGGATCAGAGACTCTTCAGACTTGCCTCTCCTAATGTCCAGAGCAAGAAAGAGACCTAGATTAAAGCTGAAACAAACAGTTCAGGAGGCTTGGGGGTGGGTTCTGTACCAAGCAGGCCATTGCAGCATACACTGCCAAGATGCCCAATTGATCGGAATAGAGGAAGTTGGGGAGTTTCAAAAAACATCCATTTCTGCAATGCTGCCAGTGCAGGGGGAGAGGAGAGGAGGAGGGAGGTGCCGTCGGGCCCCCGTGCCCCTGCTGAACAGACACGACCCCCCCAGCCCTCGGGGGTCCCTCGAGAGCCCTTTGGAGCGCCTGGCGCGGGAGCCCTGGGCAGCGGGGCGGGCGCCGGCGCGGCCGGAGGACTCACGCGCTCCGCGTCCCGCAGGCGGAGGAGTTCCGGAGCGCCGTGCACGGGCTGCTGGAGTGGCTCTCGGAGGCCGAGCAGAACCTGCGCTTCCGCGGGGCGCTCCCCGACGACGCCGAGGCCCTGCGGGGCCTCATCGACGTGCACAAGGTACCCGGCAGCGCGCGGGGGCTCCGCCGGCCCCGAGGGGCCTGCGGCGTAAAGGGGCGGGTGTAACGAGGGCAGCCCTAGGCCTTGTAAAGCAGCAAAAGGGAACCTTGTGGGCAAGAACATTTCCTACTGATCCATTTGGGCCTTAAGTTCCTGCTTTTTGAGGGGCTTGAAGGAAAAATAAACTGTTTTTTAAGTAAAAGGCCCACCTCGGGATGCAGGAGTTGTTGTGCAGAGCTCGTGGGTAGATGTCGAGTGGAGGCCATAGGGATGGGTTGGGGGAGCTGGATCGTTCCTGCGGCTCTGCCAGCCCCTCACGGCCCTCCCGCTGCCCTCCTCCTTCCAGGAGTTCATGAAGAAAGTGGAGGAGAAGCGAGCGGACGTGAACGCGGCGGTGGCCATGGGAGAGGTCATCCTGGCCGCGTGCCACCCCGACTGCATCACCACCATTAAGCACTGGATCACCATCATCCGCGCCAGGTTTGAGGAGGTGAGTCCCCAAGCCGCGGGCAGGAGCCGGCGCGCTTTGCTCCGGGATGCTGATGGAAAACTCTGTTCCCAGAGCGGTGCCGTGCTCTTGGCCTCCCCTGCCCGCCGTGCCGTGCTTCACGCTCACCTTTGCCTTTCCGATAGGTTCTCACGTGGACCAAGCAGCACCAGCAGAGGCTGGAGTCCGCGCTCTTGGAGCTGGTGGCCAACGCGGATCTTCTCGAAGAGCTCCTGACCTGGATCCAGTGGGCTGAGACGACACTGATCCAGCGGGACCAGGAACCGGTGCCCCAGAACATCGAGGAGGTCCAAGCCCTCATTGCGGAGCACCAGGTGAGCCCGGCGCCGCCGCCGGCGGGTTGTGCTCCCTCCCTGCACGGGGGCCGCGGGGTTCTGTCCTGGCTGCTCTGCAGAGGACGCGGGTGGCTTCGCGCTCAGCCCCTATTAAGGGAGCTTGTTACTCGTCCAGGGCTGTCGCTTACGAGCAAAGACAGCCCAAGGGACCAACCAGCCCTGCAGAGCGAAGCGAGAACCTGCAGGAGCTTTCCCACAGCCCCAGCGTTGGGGGATGCTCCAGAAAAGCCCCCAGATTGGGCTGTTCCCCAGTAACAACTCCCCGTTCCTGCTGCTTCCTACGGTCCTCTATGGGCTTGGGTGTCCGTGTGAGGAACCGGAGCGACGGCGCTTCAAGCCCCAATCCCTCTCAACACCCCTCTTGTCTCGTCTGTTCTTGGCAGTCCTTTATGGAGGAGATGACGCGGAAGCAGCCGGACGTGGACCGCCTCACCAAGACGTACAAGAGGAAGATGATCGAGCCCGCACACGGGCACTTCGTCGACAAGTCCCGCAGCAGACGTAGGTCCCGCCGGCGTGCCGCGGTGGGGGGCCATGGCGTGCGCGGGGGCCTCGTTAGCGCTGAGTGCCCATTAGCGCCGGCTGGAGGGGCGGCGTTGGCGCGGGCGTCCGCGGCGGTGCCGGGGAGTCGGTGCAGCCGCGGCCCGGCTGCGTCTCGCTGCGACTGCTGGGCGAGGAGCTCGTTGCCTCGCGCCGACTCCTTGCAGCCGGGACCCCGTGGCGATGCCATGTCCAAGGGGTGGATGGGAGTGCTGGGGGGTCCGTGCAGAACCACCATCCCACCTCGGAGCGTCGTCCAGGGCTGCCTTTCCACTCGGAAAGGGGCCGCCAAGACTGCGGGAAGGGGTTTTTGTCTCAAATATAAAACGTGTTTTGCCGCTGCCTTCTCTTGACCCGTTCAGATTCACGGACCTCAAACGACGTGTTTTGTGTTTGTTTGTTTTTCTCACGCGTTTTTCTAGGCAAATCGCTGATCCCGGCCGCCCCCCACGCCATGCACATTCTCTCCCAGTCGGAGGCGAAGAACCCGCGGATCAACCAGCTCTCGGCGCGCTGGCAGCAGGTCTGGCTGCTGGCCCTGGAGCGCCAGCGCAAGCTCAACGACACGCTGGACCGCCTCGAGGAGGTAACGGCCCCGCGGGCGCCGCCGCCACTGGCCGGCCCTGCCGCGAGCGCCTGGCAGGGCCCGGTGCTTTGCTGGAAGCACCATAACAAGGGGAAAAAAAATGCACATAGCCCCTAAGGGACTAAGGCCGCCCAGCGCCTTCCGTGAGGAACGCGCTGCTTCGGGCTGCAGTCGGTGTCGTGAGCGGCAGCGCGCGCCGGGGCGGTTGCCCTGCTACTGTGTGCATCTCTTGCAGCCATCTAATGTGATTTCTGTTTTTATTTACGCTTTACAAAGCAGCTATGCCCAGAAGTGAGTGTTTTTGTTTTCTGTTGCTTTTCCTGTAGGTCAGTTCAGTTGATGCCTATCCCTGTTTTTCCTTTGTTCCTTTCGGCTCCAGGGATGTTTAGAGAGGGAGGGGAGGAGAGGCCCTAGGAAATGGGGTGTTTCGTTGCCCCGAGCCCCTTTGGCTAGCGGGACCTTGGGGATGGGAGCGGCTGGGACGCGCCGCGGGGAGCGGGGATGGTGCAGCCGGGAGGCAGCTCGCGTTCCCTTTGGTGGCAACGGCGCTGGCTTTTCCCCAAGGAAAGCGCCCCGGTATGGAGAGTGGGAGCGTCTGTGTGCGCAGCCGGAGGCGCGCGGGGCTGCGGGGCTCCCTCCTGTGTCGCTGGCTCCTGTCGCCCGTCCCTTGGTGCCTGTCGGCTGCGCTCTGTGTCCTCCTGTCCCGCCACGTCCCTCCGAGCGGCCCGGGCGCCCGCAGGGGTCCCTAGATGGACCCTCGTGGACGCGGCGCTCGCATGGGGCCGCAGACAGCGCCGGCAGCTCGGCTAGTCCCGAGGCCGCGGTGCAGCTGGGCTGGGTTTGGGGGCCGTTTCCCGGCGCTGACATCCCTGGGTTTCCTTCCAGCTGAAGGAATTCGCCAACTTCGATTTCGACATCTGGCGCAAGAAGTACATGCGCTGGATGAACCACAAGAAGTCCCGCGTCATGGACTTCTTCCGGCGCATCGACAAGGACCAGGATGGCAAGATCACCCGGCAGGAGTTCATCGACGGCATCCTGTCCTCCAGTGAGTCCTGGACAGAGCACGGCAGCGCCGCGGCCGCCGCTGCGGCTCGGGCGCCCGTTCCTCATGTCACTCCGTTCGCAGAGTTCCCTACCATGAAGCTGGAGATGGGCGCGGTGGCCGACATCTTTGACCGCGACGGCGACGGCTACATCGACTACTACGAGTTTGTGGCCGCCCTGCACCCCAACAAGGACGCCTACCGGCCCACGACCGACGCAGACAAGATTGAGGACGAGGTAAGGGGCCCCGTGGGGCGGACCGGCTGCTTGGGGGCAGTTGGGAGAGCAACGAAGAGGGAAGATAAAGGCTTGAGTTGGTGTTGACCTTAAGTCGTCTGAGCAGGAGAGAATGCCCCGTGTTTGTAAGGAACAAGGAGCTTTGATGGGCGCCTCGGGTGGGCAGGAGGTGGAGGAGCCCCCTCTTACCCCTGTCCTCCTTGCGCCCACAGGTCACCAGGCAAGTGGCCCAGTGCAAATGTGCCAAGAGGTTCCAAGTGGAGCAGATCGGCGAGAACAAATACCGGGTAAGGGGGCGCGCCGGGCGCGGGAGCCGGTGCCGAGGCTCTGGGGCGGTGCCGGTGCTGGGTGCGGGCCCAGGCCCTGCCCGGTTTGGGGAGCGCCGGGCGAGTACAAAGGCCTCCCTGTTGCGGCATGAAACGGCGCTTTCAGGCCGGCCGCGGCTCGTGCCTCTGTTTGCCTGAGCCCCGCTGCGAGCGGGGCGGAACGGCTTCCGCACAGGATCGCTTTGTAACGACTCCCCGTTCGTGCCGCGAAGGAGCCGCCGCGGGGCAGCGCGCCGAGCGCCTGGCAGGGCGCCCGCCCGCCCCGGCACCCCAGAGCGCGGCCCCGCCGCCCCCACCCCAACCAGGCAGATTCTGCTGTGTCCAACTCCACCTTCCACCTCTCCCCGACGAGCAGAACCCCCTAGCAGATCTCTAACACCCGCCGTTAACGGTTTTCGTGGTTATTGCACTGTTAATCCCCTAAAATGTTATTTTTCTCTTGTTTTTCTTCTTCCTCTTGACGCTCCTTTCCTTCCCCACCCCTCGTCCCTCCAAACCTGTCTCTCTCCGTAGTTCTTCCTCGGCAACCAGGTACAGTTTGCCTTGCGATGCTGCCCCCCTCCTTCCCCGCAGCCCCGTCGCTTGCCGCGTGTCCGTGTGTCCCGCGTGGGGCGGGAGCCGCTTGCGCTGCCCGGCAGAGCCTGGTACAACCGCCCGGGCGGGCCGCCCGTTGGGCTGGATGAAGGCAAAACCCAACAGGGAAATTGGGATTTCACAAAAACAGAGGGATTTTTTTCTCCCTTTGGGGGCTGTTTTCCCCCGGGGCGAACCATGAGCCTCTGACAGGGGTGGAATTTCCCGCACCGGGAGCGTGTACCAGGTTCCGGCCGGGTTTGGGTTGCGACCCGTGTGGAGTGGGAATGCCGCACGTGCACATGTTAACGCTGGAGGTAACGATCACTAAACCCTCCCCGCAGCCCGGAGCTGCTCCCGGCCACGGCGGGGCCCGCAGGACCCGCGTGCTCCCCGGGGCTCCTGGCTCCGCGCCGCCTCCCGCCCTGTCCCCACCTGCCCTGGACTCTGGTTTTCCTCTCCTGTTTTTGCATTCGTCCCCATGCCGGGGAGGTCTCGCTGCCGTTCTCGTCGCTCTGGAGCTGGTCTCACTTTCCAAGGGGTTGCTCCTGTCGTCTCCTCGGGCGCTGCTGGGTCCGAGCCGCTCCCGGCATCCCGGCAAGGAGGAAACCTCGAGCCCGGGCTCGGCTGCCCGGGAGGTTCAGGATGTCAGGAGGGAGCTTTGGGAAACCGGCCGCGCGCTTCTGGTTCCGGGGGCGCTCGTTGGAAATTGCAGCCGTTTAAAATCACTAATGAACATTGCAATCACTAATCAGCATCGCTGCCGGATTCCCGCGTGGATTCCCGTCATCCCGCGCTCGCCGAGCGCCCCTCGTGGGGCGCGGGGTTCGGCTCGGGGCTCGGGGCCGTCGGCCTCGGCCAGCAGCCGCTCCCGGGGCGGTGACGCCGGCACCGCTTGCCTCGCTGGTTCACCAGCCTCGGGCGTCCGAATGGGCCCTCCCTTCTCAGAGGGGCCTCGCACCAGGAGTGTCGGAGCAGCGACCGCCTCTGTTCCCTGGCAGAAAAGGGCAAAGCCACAATTCTGGCTGTGAAAATCCAAAGATAAATCCCAAGTTCTCATTTGCCGCTTTATAGAAAAATCTAGTCTTCTGATCTTTAGAGATTTTGGTTGCTGCATCATCTGAAAATCATGCAGCATAAAACTCCTGTAAATTGCTGCAATGAGAACTTAGTCCAGAAGAACACGGTTGCAGAAAGACCAAAAATATTTAGTAGTCAGAGGACGGGACAAAGCCCAGCGAGTGCCGCTTGCAAGCCGCTCCGCTCCGGTGCAGCCCGCTCGGGGAAGAGCGGCGGCCGCGGGCGCCTCCTCTTCCTCACCCGCTGCTCTCTGCTCCGCAGTTCGGGGACTCGCAGCAGCTGCGGCTGGTCCGTATTCTGCGCAGCACCGTCATGGTTCGAGTCGGCGGAGGATGGATGGCCCTGGATGAATTCCTGGTGAAAAACGATCCTTGCAGAGGTAAGGCAATTCCTGGGATTTACCCACTCGTCTCTTCCATTATCGTGAGCCTGAGAACTTAGCAGAAACGTTTCTTGTCCGTGCTGGCTTTAAATGGCCAAGGAATACCAGATATTCCGGCTCAGTAGGCCTGGGTTACCCAGATCACAAAGCTTCGTGCTGCCAATCCCTGCACCTCTGCACCAAATCTCACCCCATTTAAGTTTCCTGTGGGGAGAGGGAAGAGCTGGATTTGTTGCCCTGGTGCATAGGGCTCCTTAGGTAACAGAGCAAACTTCCCAAAGAGGACCTGAGAAGCGGCCTCCAAACCAGGAGGCTGGAAAACCCCGCTCGGAGCCGCTGCGGAGAGGACGCTGTGGCCCCGGGATCCTGGAACTCCCCATCAGCTCCAGCCCCGGTGTGCCGAGAATTCAGGCTCCTCCTGAGCAGGGAGCAGCAGCAGCAGCTTTAGGTGGCTTGTTTCACGTGCAGCTAGTGCGTTTCCAGCACAGATTTTCTCAAATAGTCTCAAATAGCAGCGTCCTTAGACACTGGTTTTGCCATGCGGAACAACCTAGAAAGCTCCTTGCAGGACGCTCTAGTGCCGGTCCTGCGTCTTCCTCTAGTGCCTTGAAAGCACCTGCCTTTTTCTGCCCTTTGCTCCCCGCTGTCTGTTCTGGTCCCTCCGGGTCCTTTCTCCTTTCGTCCCGGGTAGCCCCAGGCCGTGCTGGGGTTTTATGAGGTCGTATTTTGACCTGGGTGTTCCTGGGGCTTCCCAGGGCCGGGCTGGCTCCCCAGGGCGGGTTTTGGACCCCGGCAAGCTCGTGGACGGAGGCGGCTCGGGGAGGAGGCGGCAGCTCCTTGGGAAGGAGAAGGGACCCGGACGCTGCGTTTTCGGGGCTCTCCGCGTGTCTTCCCGGCGGGACGTGGCCCTGCCGGCCCCTTCGCTCTCGGTGTTCTCCTGCTCTGCTCGTGTCCTTGTCTCTGTTGTATTTTCTCTATTCTAGTTCACCACCCCGGAGGTAAAATAAAGCGCTCTGATTCCAGCTCCTCGATTGCCAGCCAGGCGCCCATAGGTTGGCGGTTTTCTGCTTCCCTCCCGTCCCGGTGTCCCCAGCCCTGCCGGGCCGGGCCGGCCCCTCCGGCCTTCCCCGGCGCTTTCCGAAGCGCCGCGAGGAGCCGGCCCGAGGCCGCGGCGCTGTGGGCACCGTCCCTCTTTTCCGCATGGCTTTTCCTAACCTCCTAACCAAACGTGTGGAATGTGCCTGGAATTGCGGCCCCGGGAGCGTGTGCTCGGTCCATGGCACCCAGGTAGAGAGCTGCAGTGAAACGAAGCCCGTGTTTATTTGAGCACCTGGCTCGGGCTCCCCGGCCCCGTGTGTGCCCGGCGAAGGAGCCCCTCTGGGGCTCCATCCTACAGGGACCAAGAGCCTCCGGAGCAGCGGCTGAGGGGCAGGAGGGGTCGGCTCCGCATGGAGCTCCCGGGACCCCCGTGGCGGGGCCCGGTCCCTCTCCGGGCGCAGGGCTCCTCCCTCCCCGTTGCATCCATTTCTAACGCCACAACCCGTGGGGTACCTGGGGCACCTGGAGCAGCTTCCCTGGCCTCCTGCGCCGCTCCGGCCTCGCACTCCTGAGCCTGCATCCCCGGGATGCGCTTGGATCAGCATCCAGAAAGTCCTGCCATTCCCTGCTTGCTGCCACAAGCAGCATCCGGGTGCCCGGCGGTGCCGTGTTGTCCCCGGGAACGGCAGGCACCTTTTAGCTGGCACTAGGACATTAGTGCTCAGGAGAGGAACCTGCACGTCCGGGAGCGGCAGTGTCTGTAGGCTGGGCTTAAGGAAAGGATAAAGCCGACGTGCGGCTGGACGCGGCTCTGGGTGCCGCCCCGCCGGCAGCCCTCCCTGCAGTCGCTGTGTGGTTTGGGGCACTTAGACCTGTTGTCCCTGTCCCACGGGGACAGTGGAGACGTTAACCGCATTGGATGTGCCTTAACTTTGGATGTGCCTTAACTTTGGATGTGCCTTAACTTGGATGCACCATTAACTTTGGGTGTGTTTTCCTGCCTAACCGCCCTTGGCTTCCGTGCGCTCACGGCTGTTGCTGAGACCCACCAGGCTCCCCGCACGTGAGCCCTATCCCAGCTGCTGGAGCAGGGCTGCTCCCGGCTGCTCCCGGCCGCTCCCGGCTGCCCACCAGGGCTGCTCCCGGCTGCTCCCGGCTCCTTCCCGCGCGGCCTCGCTCCACGCTCACCCTCCGCCCTGCCAACGCTCCGTGCCTGGAGCGCGGCCGTTCCGCAGCCGTCCTGCCCGTGCTCTGTTACACCCTGCGGCTTGGGGACACCAGGGCTGGTGACACTGGCCGAGCCGGCCGCTCTGCCCGCTCCCCTTGCTCATCCGAGGGACCTGCCAGCCCTTGGGGACACCAGCAGGGACACTTTGCCTTGGCCCAGGACCACACGCCAGGACCACCCCCTTTCCAACCTCTTCTTCACAGTTTTAAGCCGCTTCAGACTTCAGGGTCAGCCCAGACACCGTTGTCCTGGGCCGTGCTCAGCGCCGGAGGCCCCTTCCCGAAGGGCCCTAGGGAATAACAGAGCACCCGGGATGAACTCGTGGGTCTTGGGCAGCTTCCAAGGGGCAGTTCCCCAAAGAACTGCTCCGTGATGGAGCCCGAGCCAGGCGGGCCCCGCTCTCCCTCCGCGACGGCCGTGCCGAGCGGGATGCGCCCCCGGCCGCCCTGGCCCCCGGAGACTCCCTGGTGGCCACCAGGTGACAGCGACTGCCGCAGGGCTCAGCGGGTCCTTCTGCTCCCTTGCAGCACGAGGCCGAACCAACCTGGAGCTTCGGGAGAAGTTCATCCTGCCCGAAGGCACTGCCCAAGGAATGACGCCGTTCCGCTCGCGCGGCCGCCGCTCGAAGCCGTCGTCGCGGGCGGCCTCGCCGACGCGCTCCAGCTCCAGTGCCAGCCAGAGCAACCACAGCTGCGCGTCCCTGCCCTCGTCTCCGGCCCTGCTGGCCGGCAGCACCAAGGTGGGTGCCGCCCGGCCCCGCGGGCGCGTTGCCGCCTCCGCCGGCTCCGCAGCCGGCCCGGTTTGGAGCACGCGGAGCAGAGGGAGCGCTGGGGTTTGGGGCACGGCTGCTGGCGCCGGTGGAGCCCGCGCGGGGTACGGGCGGGATGGGGCCGGTGCTTCCCGCATGCCCGGGACACATCGCCGTCCTGTCCCCCACGGCGAGGGGCTCCATGTGCCCTGCCCGGAGCTGTGGGGCCGGCAGCGAGAGAGAAGTGACCCCTTGTCTCTGCCTCCCTACCGCATCACTCGCCCATGCACGCTTTGGTTTGTTGTCTGCTTTGGTTTTTTCCTTTTGAATTTGATATATTTTGGTTCTTTCGTTTCGTTTTTTTGTGCTGTTTGTTTTTCCCTATTCCAGATCTTTTCCCATTCCATTTTTTTTTTCACTCACTCCCACCTCTTCCCCCCTTCCCCTCCCCTTTGCATTTTCCATTCCACAGACTCCACATCACTTCTCTCGATGCTATGACAAACCCTGGTTGATAAACAGTAAAGCGAGCACCCCTCTGAGAGGACACGATTACCCTGACCTCCAGCTCCCGGGCGCCGAGGTAGAGTATGGTCCGTAGCCCCCAGGAACGCTGCGGGAATGCCAGAGCCGAGGAGCAGCCCTGTCCCGCTTCCTGCCCTCCCAGCTTGGCAGCCGCTGGCGCTGGAGGCTCTGGAGGCTCCTAACTCGGCTGGAGCAACAGGCCAACATGCAGAGCGGGCACAGGGCAACCCGCTGCAAACAGGAGCAAGGATTGCTTGTCCTGTCGGGGCTGAAAAATGGGAATTTCCAAGGTTTAATGGGCCCCAATGGGGTGTTGGAAGCCTGAAAGCCGAGTTAGGAGCGGCTGGCTCCGACCCCTCCTGCTGCTCTGCGCTCTCGGGATCGCGTGCTCTGGTTCGGAAGCGCTTTCAAGCACCAAAGATGGGGTTTAATTGTCCAGAGGTCGGGATCGCTTTCGGAATTGCCCTAAATTAGCTGCTCGTTGCTGCAACTTGCTTATAAAATAGGATCAAGGTCCGAATGGAAATCTCTGATGAGGAAAGCGGCTCCGTGCTGCTCCCCCGTCACTTGAGTTTCAGGAGATCCGGGAGCTGCTCGAGCGCTCCGGAGGCTCCCGGCGGCGGGAGCGGAGGGGAGCGTCTCCAGGCAGGGCCCCGCTCCGGGCGTCCCTGCTCCGGCCGCGTGGCTCGGGGAGGTTTTGCTTCCTGCACGCCGGGGCAGCCCCGGGGGCACCGCGCCGCTCCCCAGGCCGCGGCGCGGAGGCACCTGCGGCGTCGGGCTGCTCTGCCGGTCCCCGCGCGCCCGCCGGGTCCCCGCGCGCGTCTCAGCGCCGCTGTCCCCCCCCAGGTCACCCCGGCCACGGGCAGCAAGCTCAAGAGACCCACGTTCCACTCGAGCCGCACGTCACTCACCGGCGACGCCAGCGCCGCCTCCTCACCCAGTGCCGCCAAGACCGGCCGCGCAGGTCAGCGATTCCGGGCGGGAACGGTGGGAACAGGGACGCTGCGGCTCCCGGACGGGCTCTAGCGGTGGAGATGCTGGCGGGGATGGGGGGGGTATCCCGGGTTTGGGGGTGTCCGCGCTTCTGGGAGGGAGCGCGGAGGAGGGGGAGGGAAGCTCCTCATCCCGCTTCCCGCCCGCAGATGCCAAGAAAGCCGCAAGCCGCGCGGGAAGCCGCGCGGGCAGCCGGGCCAGCAGCCGCCGCGGCAGCGACGCCTCCGACTTCGACCCGCTGGAGACGCAGTCGGCGTGTTCGGACACGTCGGAGAGCAGCGCGGCCGGCGGGCAGGCGTCCGCGCGGCGCCCGATGCCCAAGCCCTCCAAGATCCCCACCATGACCAAGAAGAGCGGCCCCGCCGCCCCCAAGACACCGGGGCCCAAGAGATAATGGGGCTGCGCCGCGGCCGAGGCGGCAGCAGCAGCGATCCAACCTGCACCCACCTCTTAGCGCTGCTGCCTGCATTGGGTGTATATTTATTCTGAACCGGAGAAATTATATTGTGAAAATTGTAAAAGAATAATTGTGTTATGAAGCTGCCTTATTTGTTTCCCCCCACCCCTCTTTTTTTTCCCCCCTTTTTTTGTAAGTTACTATTTTCCTGTGAATATTTATGTAGATAAACATTGCCTCTCGCCGGCCCCCGTTTGAAGAGGGGCCCGGAAAAACCGCAACGAAGAGAGAGAAAAAAACAAAAAAAAAGGAAAAAAAAACTAAGCAAAAAAAAGGTCAAGATGTGAAAGTGTAAAGAAAAATTAACCTATAAATAGGATTTGTGCGCGGTGCAGGGTGCGAACCTGCTTTATCTTTTAGGATTGTTTCCTAAATGCATCTTTATAAACTTAACTTGCTGTCTCAGCAAGGTAAATTATATTTAAACGCAAAGACCTGAATCCTGCAGTATTCAAGGAACTCTCTTTTTGTAAATCACAGATACCTCAACCAGAGACCCATGAGGTGAGGGGGCTTGGGGTCACCTGTCCTTTATTTTCCTTTTCCTTCACCTTTCGTGGCTTTCCCGCGGAAAGGGCCGCTGGAGCGGAGGCTCCCAGGGCCCCTCGGGGCGGAGCGGGCGCGGGGGGGGCGCGGGGAGGGGGTCCCGGCCGCCGGCATCCCCCAGCTCCATCGGCGCCGGGCCGGGGGCTCTGGCGGCCCGGCCTCCGCTCGGGAGGCTCCGTCCGCACGGAGGCCCCGCGCGCGTCGGGAGGCACCGAGCGCCCCCCGAGCTGCAGCTCTCCTTTGGTGGGTTGGGGGTTTCTTTTCCTATTTATTAATTTAACTGGTCATTCCACGTCCAGCCAGGCCGAGATCGAGGTGGCCGCTGCTCCTAGGAGAAATCTGGACTTACACGCACAGTCGCTTGTCCTTGAAACGAGTGTCACCAGCACCCCCGCCGCAGCCCCGTCCTGCCCCGCTGACTTTTCCTTTGTAGTGAGATCCAGCCGACCAAGGGACCGCGCGAGGGGCAGGGCCCGGGGCCGCCCTTGCTCTTCGGCCCCGACCATGTTGCTGTGTGATTCTCTCAATTGGTTTAAATTGAGGCAGAACTGAAGCTCTACCAATGAATTGTTTAAAATAACGTTGAAAAAAAAAAAGAAAAAAAAAAAAAGGAGACACATTTTTGTATTAAAAGTGCTTGCGGTAACAAACAGTCCTGCCTCCCGCTTTATTCCAAAGCATCCGCTCCTTGAGCACGGGCGAGGGAGGGAGCGTCGGAGCCTGCGCGGGATGGATGGAGCCGGTACCGGGGTGGTGCCTCCTGGGGCGGGTCACCGAGGCGGGTGGTGCCCAGTGGTTAAACGGGGGCGTCCTGGGTGCCCGGTTGGATGGGTGGCCATGGAGTGGGTGCAAGATGGGATGGGAGGTCCCTGGGATGGGAGCTGGGTCCCCTGAAGTTGGTGCCCATGGGGACGTGGTAATGAAGGAGGGACTATGGGGATGGGTGCCTGGCGGGAGGGGTGTCGGGAGAGGGGCTGCCCAGTGCTGACGTGGGTACCATGGGGTGAGTGCCTGGTGGGATGGGTGCCTGGTGCATTGGGTGCCTAGCGGGACGGCTGCTTGGGAAGGCGGGTGCCCGCGGGGATGGTACCTGGTGGGATGGGTGACTGGTGCACCGGGTGCCTGATGTGACGAGTGCCCAACCCAGTGGGTGTCTGATGGGAACATGGGTGCCCACAGGGATGGGTACCTGGCCGGGTGGGTACCTGGTGCACCCCGTACCTGGCGGGAGGGATGCCCGGGACACCGGGCGCCCGTGCAGAGGGTCCTGCCGGGATGGGTGCCCGGCAGCGCCGGCGCCATCGG
>PTEX01000061.1:2713385-2736298 GCA_003342815.1 Eudromia elegans | reverse complement strand
CCGCTGCCGCCGCGGAGCATCCGCGGCCGGTTCCGCTGCCCGCGGGTGGCGCGGGGACCGCGGGGGCCGCACGGGGACACCCTGCGCTGTCCCCGCAAGCAGGAGGAGATGGGGACGGGAGGAGCGCACGGGGATGGCACTGGGGTGCGATGCACAAGCCCGGCTTGGTCCGCTCCCCAAGCTGCAGAGAGCTGGGAGTCTCCCGTCCGACTGCTCCCTGTGTCATAGCACAGCAAAGGGGCGCTGGGAACCACCGCAGGTGCCGAAACGGCTCCAAACACCAGGAATTACAAGAGCCGGCGCGGAGCTAGCGGCAGCTTTCGGCCGCTCCGGAGCGGCGCGGAGGGGCTGAGCCGGGGGGCGGCTACAGGCGCCCGGGGACCCCGAGCGCAGCCGGCGGCCGCCGGGGCTCCCTCCGCCCCAGCGCGGGGTGCGAGGGGTGCCCGGAGCCGGGTGCTCGCTCGGGCCCCCCGTGCGCTCCAGGGCAGCCCCTTGCGCAGCGCCGCGCCGGGGCGGACCGACCCAGCCGCGCTGCGACGCTGAATCACGGCGCAAAAACAACCCCTCGGCCCCGGCGCTGCCGCTGGAATCCCGTCCAGCGGGTTGCTGGGCCGGGCGCTCCCCAGCCCGGCGCACGCGGGGGCAGAGGCCGCTCGGGACGGAGCCCGGGGCGGCCCCGCAGGGCCGGGGGCAGCGCGGGACCGGGAGGCGGGATGGGGCGGGGGGCTTGGGGTGCGTTTCC
This sequence comes from Eudromia elegans, assembly GCA_003342815.1. Lineage (NCBI taxonomy): Eukaryota > Metazoa > Chordata > Aves > Tinamiformes > Tinamidae > Eudromia > Eudromia elegans. Next base: position 2,735,556 of record PTEX01000061.1, on the reverse strand, counting down.
CGTCCCGTCTCCACCGCGGGGTGGGAGCGGGAGCGCCCGGAAAGCGCCTTTAGAAGAGCCGGGCGCCCGGGACCGGCGGCGCCGGGCGTCTCGGGTGGAGCGAGGGCTGCGGCTCCCATTTGAATGGCTTTGATTCCCCGGCCCGCGTGCGAGCCGAGGGAGCTCCCGTGGGCGAGGGCGCCCTGGATTTGCCTGCCTAATTCCCTCCGCGGCTGCTTTTCCCGGGGCAGGGGGTTGCAAAGGGGTCGGCCTGACCCCAGGCTCCCTGTGAGCCGCTCGCAGAGGCAGCTGCCTGGGGCTGGGATGGGCTCCCGGCTTTCCTGGACCCTGGGGCGGGTATTTTGGTACCAACCCTCTTTGCAAAGCAAATGCACCGAGAAAGACCCTGGCTCTGGCCCCCAGAGCAGCACCCATGGGTGCCAACCCCTCTGAGCAAGCACCCATGGGTGCCAACCCCTCTGAGCAAGCACAGAGCTGTCAGGGGGTTCCCTTGGGTGGCTGCTCCCCATGCAGAGCTCGCTCCACTCACTGCATGGAAAAACAGCTCCGAAAGGGACCAAAAAAACCCCCCTTTGGCCACCTGCAGCCCCGGCGCGTCCTCGGCGGCCGCCGTGTTTGCGCAGCTGCCGGGAAGCGGCGGCCGAGCCTGGTCCCGGGGCCGGCGCGGCGCTCCCGGCCCGCAGAGCGGCCGGGCCGGGCCGGGCCCTCCCTGCGCGGCCTCCGCGCGGCTCCCCAGGGGCTATTTTGGGAGCCGGAGCTTTCATGTGGGCCCGTCGCCCGGCAATTCCTTCTAATTTAGCGTCCGAAATGATCATGGGGACCGTTCCGGGCCAGTAATTAGGGCCGAGGCGGCGGTTATAGAAACTGTGTGTGCACAGGGAGGCTTGCAGGGAAAATGCCCCTAAAAATAACCCGTGGGACGAGCGGGGGCCGGCCGGGAAGCCCGGAGCTGCCCCAGCCTCCCTCATCACGCGTGTGCACGGAGAGGCACATGCGTCTGGGCCATATATACATATATGTATGTATGTATGTACCTGTGTGTGTTTATATGTATGGATATGTGGCTATAAACGTGCTCGGGGCTGGGGCGTTGGGTGGCGGAGGGTTCTGCTTGGGATGTTGGGAAGGGAGCGGCATCCTCGGGAGGGCAGAGGCTGATGGAGAGGGCAGCAGAGGTGCCGGGGTTGGGTTTTTTCAGCGTTGCCGCATCCACAACCCGGTTCATCCGCCCACCGGGAGCTGCGGCTGGACCCGGAGCGCACGGAGCCTCCGAAAGCCTCTCCCTGGGCTCAAACACTGACCCCGCACGGAGCCCTCGTGCGGGGTCCCCGGTCCCAGGGCCTTGGAGTGGCCCTTTCTAATGCCAGCACAGCGTGGAGCCCGTTCCCTTTGCCTCTGCCTCTCAGCGGGATTTTTCCTCCCTTTCCACACTTCTGGATTTCCGCAGGTCCCCAGCCCAGTCGGCAGCAGTGGGATGGGGAGGGCAGCGGGAAGGATTGATGGGGAACGCTTGGCCCTTCCCATCGCAGGGCAGCTTCGGCCTGGGATTCCCGGACTTTCCTTCCCAGTTATCTCCACCTTATCCCTGTTTTTGCCCCCCGTTTCGGGAGCATCGTGGCCGCCTCCAGGGAGGAGAGGGCCCTGAGGGCCCCCCCGCCTCTCGAAGGGCTCTGCGGGCTGCCGCTCGGAAGCCGAGGTCCCCCCCCCGGATCCCTCCTCCCCCGTTAACTTGCCGCAGGGTGGAGCATTCCCGGCCGGGGAGCGGGTCCCGCTGCCGGGCCGTGTCCCACAGGAATTCGGCCACGTGTCCGGCTCGCGGCTCGGCTGCGGCAGCCGCGACGTTTTTGGGTCAAACCTCTAATTGCCGCCGCGGAGGGTTTCCGGAGCCCGCGCCCGGCCGCGGTGCGCCGGCAAGAGCAGAATTCCCAGCGGGAATTCCCGGCGTTCCTTGCCAGGATGTGCGGGGAGGTCCTGGTGGGGTGCGGGTCCCCACCCGGGGCAGTGCTGGGGGTGGGCAGGAGGAGGCTGCGGCTGGGGGTGCCCGTGGGGACGGAGCCGCATCCGCCCAGCCCAGGGTTTTGATGTCGCAGGTTGTGGTGGGGCCGGGGGAAGGAGCCGGATTGAACTGAAAATAGAGGGAAAAGAGGAGCGGGAGAGAGAAAAAGGGAAGGGGAAAAGCCCCATGGATGGACGAGTAAATTTCCCTCTCTGGGTCTGCGGAATGAGCCGCTCGCTCCTGTGGGTGCTGCGCTACCTCCCTGGGAACCTCATGGAGGATACAGAGAATTCGGATTTGGTCTGGGCTGTTTTCCCTCCGGAGTCGGTCAGCGGTGGCACTCACGGAAAGCTGCACCTTGGGCTTGGGGAGCCGGGCCGGGCCGGCGCAGCCGGAGCTTCCGCGGCTTGAACCCCTGCAGCCGGGAGTACCGTCAAAGCGCCGTTTAATGAACATTAAGGCACAGTACAGACACGGGGTGGGGGTGTATCACCATAAAGAAACACAGCGTGTCTTCGTTTAATGGCCTTAATTTGAATGTATTTTAAAAATAATAATCTCACACCATTTCTGCTTTCCAAACGCCCCAGATTCCCGCAGGAAGCAGCAGAAACACTTTGGGCAGTGTCAGGTGGCGGCTCCCGGGGCTTTGGAGCGGGATAAGGTGCCCGGGACGGGAAGCCGGGGCTGCGGAGCTGCCGCCTGACGCTGTCCCCGCAGTGGAGCAGGACCGGGACGTGTCCTGGCCCCAGCCCTACTGGAAGGAGCTTCGCTTCGACCTGGCGCGGATGCCGCCGGGCGAGACGGTGACGGCGGCCGAGCTCCGCATCTACAAGGCGCGCGGGGGCGGCCGCCCCGCCAACGGCACCCTCCGCGTCCGCGTCTACGAGGCGCCCGCCGAGCTGCCCAGCAGGTGCCCGGCACGGGGACGGGGACAGGGACGGGGATGGGGACGAGTCCCGCGGCACCGGCTGCCCCCGCGCCCGCCCCGCCACGGGGAAGGGGGTTCCCTTTGCAGCCGGACAAGCCCCCGGTGCAGGAGCCTTCACTCACCTGCTCCGTTTCCCCCTCCTCGCCCTCCTTTCCCTAGGGAATCGGAGCTGCTCCTGCTGGACGTGCAGGACCTGCGGGCCGGCGCCGAGGGCTGGCTGGTCTTTGACGTCACGGCCGCCGGGAACGGCTGGTTCAGGGGGCGCCGGCACAACGTGGGGCTGCGGCTCTACGTGGAGACGGAGCAGGGTGAGGGCGGCTCCGGGAGGACCAGCTCCTTTTCCAGCCAAACGGGCCGCAGCGGCGCCGCTGGCAGCGCTCGGGGATGCCTGGAGCGTGGTCCCTAACGGGAGGGCAGCAGATCCCCGGCGCTCCGGGGGCCGCCGCAGGCTCCCGACGGCTCCGCGTTCCCGCAGGGCTCAGCGTGGAGCCGGCGCTGGCCGGGCTGCTGGGCCGCCGCGGGCCGCGCTCCAAGCAGCCCTTCGTGGTGACGTTCTCGCGGGCGCGGGGCGGCCCCGCGCGCCTGCCCCGCGCCGCCGCCCCGCGCCGCCGGCAGCCCAAGCGCGGCAACGAGCTCCCGCACCCCAACAAGCTGCCGGGCGCTTTGGGTAAGCGGCGCCCGCGGCGGAGCCGCGCCCGGGCGGCATTCCCGCGGGAACGCCCCTCGTTGCCAGCCGCGCTCCTCTCCCCGCAGAGCACGGCCCTGCCGCCGAGGGCAGGCAGCAGTGCCGGCGCCACGAGCTCTACGTCAGCTTCCAGGACCTGGGCTGGCTGGTAAGGCGCCCCCCGCTCCCGACTCCCAGCGGCGGGAATAGCGGCGGCCGCTCCGGCCCGGCGCGCCGGGAGCAGCGAGCCGGGCGCTCAGCGGCGCCGCCTCCCGCCGCAGGACTGGGTCATCGCCCCGCAGGGCTACTCGGCCTTCTACTGCGCGGGCGAGTGCGCCTTCCCGCTGGCCTCCTGCATGAACGCCACCAACCACGCCATCCTGCAGTCCCTGGTGAGGCGGCCCGGGCGGCGCTCCCGCCGGGAAGCGCTTCCCGCCTCCATGCCCGCAGGGCGCGCGGGCTCCCGGCCGGCCGCGGGGGGTTCAGCGCGCGCCCCCCGTGCCCAGGTGCACCTGCTGAAGCCCGAGGCGGTGCCCAAGGCGTGCTGCGCGCCCACCCGGCTCAGCGCCACCTCCGTCCTCTACTACGACAGCAACAACAACGTGATCCTCAAGAAGCACCGCAACATGGTGGTGAGGTCCTGCGGCTGCCACTGAGCGCCGGCGAGGGCCCGCGAGCGCGCCGAACCCCCCCGTGCGAATACTCCAAGGGCTCTATCCCCTTGTTGCACTTACGAGACGTATATTTTATAGAGAGATATAAATATAGAGAGAGGAGAGCGGGAGCTTGTGGCTGGTGCCTTTCGCGTGCGGGATCCCGGGCAGGGGAGGCTGCTCCGTGTCCGGCTGCCGCATCCCGGTCTCCCGGCTCCGGAGCTGGCTGGGCCACCCGCTCCTGTTTACTTCAAGTTTTTTTAAAAAAACTCAGGCGGTTGGGGGAAAAAAAGCCAAAAAATAAATAAAGAAAAGCCGTATTGAGCTATGGCACTGTTTTAAAATAAACGCCTGCTTGGAGAGTAAACACGCAGCTTCTCTTGCCGCTGCCCTTTGCTTCTCGATGAGTGTCGCGGCACGGCAGCGTCCTGTTCCGCGGAAATGACTCTGCACTGAGAAAGCCTCAGGATGGGCTAAAATTGCAGCCGGGCACCTGCCCGTAGCCCCGCAGCTCTGCTGGTTCGCGCAGGCTCTTATTCATCTGCAGCGCCTCGGGAATGGCCAATACCCAACCCGGCGTAGGGAACTGCCCAAAATATCCACCCGTCCATCCCAGGAAGAGCGGAGCCCGTGGAACGGCGCAGGGGACATTGGCCCTTTGCCCTCCCCAGACCCAGGAGAGCAGGGAAAGCAGCAGGTGAATGAGGGCAATGGGCTCTTTCCCATGGAAGGGAACATCCCCGGTTGTAATTAGCTGGGCTGCCCTAACGAGCAGCCACCGCCCCAGCTCTGCTGGTCCAACCACTTCCCAGAAGTGCCGGCGCTCCCACCCTCTGCTCCCGCCCGCCCTTCCCCAGTTTCTTCCTTCCCTCGCCCCAACATCTCAGTCACCTCTTGGTGCTGCTTTTCCAGCCCTTCTGGGCGCTAAGTCACCACCCTCGGTGGCCTCCCCGGCCTCCTGCCCCCCTCTGCCAACAGCAGCAAACGCAGCCGGAGGCCCCAGGCACCCACCCGGGAGCCTGGTGCTGATTCCAGGCGGAGGGAGGATGGAAGGAGGGCCGGCTCCCAGCAGGGGCAGCCACAGCTGGAGCCCCCGCTCCATCCAGGGAAGGATGAGGAGGGTGGCTGCAAACGGAGCCCCCAGTGGTTTGAAGCGATGCTGGGAAACGACTCCATGCAGCAAGGAATCCAAGTCAAAGGCAGAGTCCCGATAGTTTTAAAACTAGCTTTTATTTAGTAGAAAGTCTTTATGATCCCTGAAAAGCACTGGTGCTGCCCGGCCCGGAGCAGGGTCAGGGGCCGTGTTTTCCGGGACGTTTCCCGCTCCGCTCGGACAGAAGCTCCCAGGCGGAGGCCGCGGGCAGCCCAGAGGCCGCAGCAGGGCTTGGAGAGCAGCTCCCGGGGCCGCCCAACCCGGCCGGCTCTCCAGCCACTCCAGGCCGGGCGCGAGTGGCCGCCCCGCGTGCCCGCTCCGCGCTCACGGGCACTCCCCGCACTCCGAGATGATCACTTTCTGCTTCGGCTTCCCGTCCTTGGTACCCTGAGCCTGGAAGGAGAGAGGGGAGCGGGCCCAGGAGCTGCCGGCATGCAGCGGGGCAGGGGGAGGCGGGCAGCGCCCCGGGCACTGGCGCCCACCTCGATCTCCCGCACCACGTCCATGCCCTCCGTCACCTCGCCGAACACCACGTGCTTCCCGTCCAGCCAGTCCGTTTTGTCGCACGTGATGAAGAACTGGGAGCCGTTGGTGTTGGGGCCGGAGTTGGCCATCGACAGCAGCCCTGCGAGCAGCGAGGCCGGTGTCAGCCCAGCGGTGGCATAAAGAGCAGCCCCCTCCCCAAAACCCCTTCTTGGGCCCTGCAAAATGCTGCCAGAGTTAGGAGCATCTCTGCAAATCAAACCCCACGCAAGCGGTGGGAGCTGATCATGCAGAGAGCAGCGCTCCCAACCCTCAAAGACGGAGAGGGCATCAGAGGTTGCTCATCCTTTCACTGCTTGTAGCACCCAACGCTCCCGTCGCAGCTGGCCCTACCTGGCCCCGTGTGTTTCAGAATGAAGTTCTCGTCATCAAACTTCTTCCCGTAGATGGATTTGCCCCCCGTGCCGTTGTGGTTGGTGAAGTCTCCAGCCTGACACATGAACTGGGGGATGATGCGGTGGAAGCTGCTCCCTTTGAAGCCAAAGCCTTTCTCGTGGGTGCAAAGGCAGCGGAAATTCTCTGTTGGGAGAGGCGGGAGCTGAGAGCTCCATCGCCACGCGAAGCGATGGCCCCAGGGAGGCCGACCCTCTCCTCACCTACGGTCATGGGCACCACGTCCGCGCGCAGGAGGATCTGGAGCCGCCCGGCGGGTTTGTTGCCGATCTTGATGTCCATGTAAACCCGAGGGTTGGCCCGGGCCTTCTTAGCAGGGGGTTCACCCTGGGCAAGAAAAGGGAAAAACAGGATTTCCTGTGTTCCCCCTCCAGAGGTGGCCGGCCTCGAGCTCCCAGCCTACAGCATGGCCCAAACAGAGGTGACAATGGCTCTAAACCCCCTCAAGACAGTGAGCAGCCTAACACCAACAGGGCACAAAACTGCAACACCTCTGCGGTTCCCTGAATTTTGGGGACACTTGCCCTGCCCGGGGCTGCCACTCCCTCCCGGCTCCACGTTTCTGAGAGCCCTCAAGCTCTGCAGGTATCTGAGGTGATGATTTATCCGCCCCACAAGGACTCAGCGAGCACAGGGGGAGCAGCTCCAGCTGCTGCTCCCTCCTCTGCGTCCAGGAGACCCCCCCCTCGCTTTGGCTCATTTCTTTCCCCTACCTCCTGTGCTTCTGGTTTGGGGGCCGCTGCTCCCCCCTCCTCTGCGTTCTCCTCCAGAGTCTTCCCTGAAAACCTCTTCAGCCACTCGTCATCCGCCCAGACTGCGGAAGCAAAGGGAAGGTCAGGGCAGGGAACCGGGACCTGAGCTGGGCACAGGGCTGGTGTCCTCTCCTAAGCACCAACTCACCAGGCCTTGACGACCCTTCTTTAATCCGCATCGGTTTGGCCAAGTTCACGCGGATTGTCCTGCCAAAGAGCTCAGATTCATTCTGTAGAGGAAAAGAAGAAACACAAAACAAAGCCCACCAAAAGGTAAAAAAATCATTTTGCCTCCCCAAAAACCCTGCAGAGGTCAAAGAAACACAGCCACCTTCCTGCCATTTGGAGCGAGGGTCCCAGACCCTGTAACCAGACCGGGGCAGCAGCAAACACGCGATCAAAGCAGGGACAAGCAGGGACCTGGTGCAGAGCAGCACTCGAGCCCTGGTCCTGGTGCCCACCCCGTTCTGCAGACAGCTTTAGGTTCCCCTAAGCTCTGCGGGGCTCTCCCCAGCTCGGGCCCATCCCCACCGGCAGCGCTGCCCCTGTGCTCTCCTTCCCATCCCGGGAACGGGTGGTCTCAGGCACACGGCGGTGGGCGGCAGGAGCCCGACGGGGATTTCTGACACAATCCGCCCCGCTCCTACTGGGATGCCGGTGAAGGGCCAGGCTGCGAGCAGCAGAGCAGCGACGGCTTCCCCGGGCCGCGCTCGGACGGAGCAGACACCGTACCATGTTGTCAATAGCCGCGGCGGCATCCTGTGCAAAGAGGGAAAGGGGAACGTTACTGCCGCTCCTCTGCCTCTTCCTGCCTGAGCCACTCGAGCCCCCACACCAGTGTCGGGAAGAGCAGGACAGCGACGACACCTAATAAAGCCCAGGCTATGCCCAGACTCCCCATGCTCCAACCCGTCTGAGACCCACCCGCGGCTGCTGAAGCAACCTGAGCTCTACGGGAAGCAAGGGAGTGTTCTGAAGCAGCAGCGGCTTCGTTTCAGCCCAAAAGAAAACAGGAAAACTGGGAATTCGCACTGACAGAAAGTCAGCTTGGCTTCAGCAACAGGGAACTGCGCCTGCTTGAAGCAGCAAGACCTCTGCTGCCTCCAAGCAGAGCAGGAGCTAGCCCAAAACGCCAGAGCAGGAGGAAATTCCCCGTTGCTCAAGGATCTGCCCCGTTCTCACCTCTGCCAGCTCAAACTCGATGAAGGCAAATCCGCGGTGCTTCTCTGCGGAGGGAAGGGGCGGTCACGGGGAGCAGGGATGGAGAGAGCCCAGGGGTGACGGGGGAGCCCAGGGTGACAGCAGGGGACCCTGAAGGAGGCGGCCAGAGCGAGGCCCTGGCTGGGAGCTGGTGGCCAGCGCTGGGATGAAGCCCCAGGATGATGTGGGAGGATCTGGGAGGAAGGGATGAGCCCCAGGATGAGGTGAGGGGCTCCGGAGGAAGGGATGAGCCCCGGGATGAGGTGAGGGGTTCCAGGAGAAAGGAATGAGCTCTGGGATGAGGAGAGGGGCTCTGGAGGAAGGGATGAGCCCCAGGATGGGGAGAGGAGCTCCAGGAGGGAAGGGATGAGCCCCAAGATGAGGTGAGAGGCTCCGAGAGGATGGGATGAGCCCCAGGATGAGGTGAGGAGCTCCAGGCGGGAAGGGATGAGCCCTGGGATGAGGTGAGGGGTTCCCGGAGGAAGCGATGAGCCCCAGGAGGGGCTCCGGAGGAAGGGATGAGCCCCGGGACGAGGTGAGGGGCTCGTGGAGGATGGGATGAGCCGCGGGACGAGGAGAGGAGCGTGGGGACGGGTGGCCGGTCCCAATATGAAGGGTTGAGCTCCGGGACGGGCCCCAGGCGCAGGCCGAGGGCCCAGCACGGCGGAGCGAGCCCTGGGGGCCACCAGCAATCCCGGGGTGACAGCAGGAGCCCCGGATGAAGCCGCGAGCCCCCGGGCGAGCCCAGCAGCAGCGCCGCGGGGCGCCCCCTCCCCGCCGGGCGCGCACCGGTCTCGTAGTCCAGCGGGATCTGGATGTCGGTGATGTCGCCGAAGGGGATGAAGGCTGCGTGCAAAACCTTCTCGTCCACCTCCTCGGCCAGGCCGCCTGCGGGAGCCGCGTTACCGAGCGCCGCGCTCCCGGGCGCCCCGCTCCCGCCCCGGCCCGGCCCCGGCCCGGCCCCCGCCGCGCTCACCCACGTACAGCACCCGCTTGGTGGCCGCCATCTTGTCTCCCGGCAGCCCCCGCGCGGGCGGGGCCGCCCCTGGGGGAGCGCCCGGCTGCCCCGCCCCCCGCGGGCCTTTTTTAATATCGAGGATTAATTAAATATCAATTAAAGGCGGCTTAGGGCGTCCTGGGACCAAGCTGCTGTGGAGCTGCTCTAAAGAAGGCCCTTACAAAGTAGTGAACATGTCACTTTCTGGAGTATAAAATACTCAGGCCATTTAAGGGAAAAGAAATATAAATATATATATTTAGATATATCATATATATTGATATATATACTGAGAGCAGGCCAGAATTCCCACGCAGCTGCTTCAAAAGAGCCCTTGCATGAAGTTAATATGCATTAACTACTCAACTCCCCCTGCACCTAACATATCAACTATGGATTTGATAAATGGATGCCCTGCAAATTACTCTAAGAGAAGGAAAAACACAGTAGTGAAAGGTTTTATTTCTTTATTGATAAATGCTTTCCAGACTTCCCAAACTGGATTGTTCAGTTAAAACTAAAACCACAAAAAATATCAGAAATCCTTGATGTCCTGCTTAGAAAAATGGGAACTCTGTTCTGACCACAGAAGCTTGCAAACTTAATTCTGGCTTCAGAAATCTAGAGCTTCATGGAAATTGGCTTTTTAAATAATAGTTTAAATATTAATTTACAAAATGCGGTATAACTATGTGATATGATGCATGGCATTGAATTCTGCAGGACGGTGGAGAATCCTTAAACATCTTGAGCTGATGTCCATGAAGGGGGTATTTGGCTTCTTTGCATCCTGTAAGAAAAGACGATGACAATTAAAATCATTAAACCTTATAAGGTTTATAGGAAGTCAAACCAAACGGACACACATTCCCTTCTTTGGTCTTGAAGTCATTGGATCATCTTGAGCAACTTTTGCCTTTATTTCCTGGATTAGGAGCTCCCATGTCAACTTCCTTGACACGCCAGCTACCAGGAACACTCCAGGAACCCATGCAACACCTTTCTGGTGCTTAAATATAATGAGATCTTTAACGTGCTCTTCTACAGCTTCTACCTTAATGATTCTCAATGCAAAAAAAAAAAAATGCAGACTTCCAAAAAGTAATTAATGGTGTTGCACCTAGACCTGCAGAGGCTTCAAGACAGACTGCGCTCGCTAATAGTGCTTTACTGAGCCCGATTCCGTACGCTGGGAACTGGGACACTCACCAGTCTTCCTGGTTCAAGAGGTAGCAGCAACCACGCCCACCTTCTGGGCCGCTTCTTTCTTGGCCTGATGAGCCTGCAGCACGGCCACGGCCTCCTCCACCTCGGGGCAAGCAGGTGATCCAAATGAGAGCTGCTGTCAGGACCAAGGTGTCCCAACCCACGCGCCCTCTGAAGGAACAGGGCCATTTACCTTTGAGCGAAGGGATTCGGGAGACTCCAGCATGTGCAGCAGCTCCGAGTTGTCAATCTCTAGCAGCATTCCAGTGATCTTCCCTGCAAGGCTGGGGTGCATAGCTTGAATCAGAGGGAACAGGCGTTCCCCTAGAACAAGAACGGCAGCAAAAAGAGGCAGTTCAGACAGGCCAGTCTCAATCAAAATGTTCTCCCAAAGCCGAGGGGAATTCCCAAGTTGGATGTGGTCTGTGAAAGGAGGAGTTCCACTCACCCAGCATCTGCTTCTGCTCCTGGGGAGGGGCAGCAGCCAGCATGGAGGCCGTTAGTGGCTCCTGTCCCTGCACGTGTACTGCAGGCTGAGGGGCCTGCAGGAGGGCAAACGTGAGCATCCAGGCATGCACACTCCAAGTCCTGCTCTCAGGAACTAGAGCACGTCACAGGGCCACAAAGTTGGAAAGTATTCTGGATTATAAATATTGGACCTTCCACCAAGACAAGTGTCACGATAGAGCAAGCACCCGTGCCTGCCTTATGTACAGTGCAGTGGTGTCCAGAGAGGCAAGCAGCAAAATTCTCACCATCAAGGAAGGTACAAAGACACGAAGGGGAAGCAAAATAAAAATATGGCAAATTATGGATAAAAACGGCTTAGAATAAGAGATAAATCAACTAAGTTGCCCCCAGCAGAGACATGTGAGGACAATTGACTTTTTAAAAAATTAGTTTCTTCTCCCTGTCTGGGTTTTAAAGAGTAGTTTGGAGCTTCCATAAAAGCACTTTGTGTAAAACCTGCATGGCTGCAGTTCGAGAGCAGAGCACCGTTACCTGCAAAGGCTGGACGGCTGGGTGGGGGCTGCGGACACTTGAGGCGTATTTATAAGGAGGAACCGCCCGGGGCGCGGGGGCAGCCACGGGCGGACGAGGAGCTAAATTCTGTGCTGCAGAGGCAACGCCTGAAAAGGAAGAGTAGGCCAGAATTTCACACCCACAACGATGTGCAGCAAGCAGACTGGGATGTCTGACATTAACTATGCACTGCACAGTAACAGTGGTTTAGAAACTGTTCTCCAAAAACCTATTGATTTCTTTAAAAACAAACTATCCTCTCCTAACACTAAGCAATTGATTCTATATCTACTTTGAAGACATTTTCTACTTATTCCCCAGAATAAAGTGAATTTAGATGCTTTACAGTGAAAACATCCCCCTATAAATAGAGCCGTTTGCTGAGTGGTAAATGTTGCAGAACTGTAGAGATGAGTTCCAGGTAAAAGAAAAGAAACCCGTCTGGATTTCCACTGCGTTGCTGTAGCACCAACTGTCCCCAAAACCTGCACTGCACAGCAAGGAATAGGAAAGATTCAGGTGCTATCCCTGCCCATGCTCAACGTAACCTTCTCTTACCCACACTTAATAACCATCCGCTGAGCTCTTACGGCACCCTCCTTCCCCACAAGGGAGGGAAGAGCCGGGCAGACGATCCTTACCGACTCGCTGGGCAGTGGCAGGGAGGCTCCGGGAGGCAGGAGCATTGCCGGCAGGGGCCAGGTGCCGCAGGGCCGGCCGTGGTCCAGACTGGCGCATGGCGTTCGGCATTCCCTGGAAGCCTAATGGAAGAGACGAGGGAAATCCTCAAAACGGAGCTGAGTGGCAACAAGGATGGTCAGCTCTGAGCAGCGGGCTGGGGTTGTTCACAAACAGAGAGCATTCCAACTCTTCCTGTTGGAAAACACGGCCAGAAGGGCCCTATGACCAAAGCGCTTCCTCCAGCCAGCTCACCTTGAGGTCTTCCCCCTTGCTGCCAGCGTGGGTTAGGTCTCATCTGCGTCATTTGGTTGGGTGCATAGTAAGTGGGTCTGCTCTGAGCCTGAAGAGACATGAGACAAGCTCAGAGGGAGCATCCAGGTGAATAACAAACTTCCTTCCCAACATCTTTTGGCAGTTTTTCCCAAAACTCACTCAATTCATTTAAGAGCAGGCAGGCTCAATGGCCTTATTGCAGTTGAACCAAAGGTCCAAGCCAGGTTAAAGCATCTGTAAAACCACCTTAACTCAGCTCTGCTTACCTGGGGCACAGCAGGCATGAAATATCCCCCAGCAGCAGGCTGAAACTGGTTAATGATCGTGTTGGCAGGCAGGGCCCTCATCCCAGCAATGCGTTGCATGTACTGGTTAGTTAGATGAGCCTTTCGCTCTTCTTTCCTTTGTGCAAGTGCAACATACAGTGGCTTCGAGCCCACAATTCGCCCATTCATCTCTGTCACAGCTTTCGTAGCTTCCTCTGGAGAGGAGAAGCAGACAAAGCCAAACCCTTTGCTCCGTCCATCTTCCAGCATCACCTGCAGTAAACAGCAATTACTAATGAAGCACTACAAAAAACTTAGTCCATGTTTTTCCCTCTGCCAAAAAGAGTCAGATTCTCCAGGAGAACTGTTGCAGAGCTGTAGGGACAGGTATTCAGTGAATGCAAACACACCCATCTGGATTTACTCTGCTTTTTTGTAAGCACCATGTGTCCCCAGGCCTGCACTAGGCAGCAAGGAATGGGAAAGATCAGGTGCAGCCCTTTAATGCACATAGAGGAACACAGTCAAAAGCTATGTCATGCTTGGAATCACTCAAGTATGTTGGCCATTTCTTGTCTTCTTTTTTGGCAAGACAAAGGGAACAGTTGTTAGTAAAATCCTACCTCAACCTGTTGAAATCCACATATTTACTACTCCAGATATTCTTGGAAGTCAAATAAGGGAATATAAGAACTGCCCTTGAATGCTTCACCAGATAACAGTTTCTCCTTGAGCTCTTAAAAACCAAATACCCCAAACCCCCCTAATACCTTGGCACTTGTTATGGACCCAAACGGTGAGAACTCCTTCCTCAGTTTTTCATCATCTATAGTGTCATCTAGGTTTTTAATGTAGAGGTTAACTCCCTAGAATGGAAAGAACAGTGTAAGACATGCATGTAAATAAGAAGAAATCTTGAGCACATTGACTGTTAACACTCATCTCCCAAACCTGTTAAGAACTGTTAGTTTAGCCAAACGTTTTGTACCCCCAGAGCTGAAGGCAATAGATGTTGTTGCAAAGGTGTAGAGACAAGTCCCACTGTGGGGAGAAGGAGCCCGTCTGGATTTCCTCTGCTTTCCTGTTGCATCACATGTCCCCAAGTCCAGCACCACAGCAAGGAGTGGGAAAGATTCAGATGCAAGCTCTAGTGCAATACAGATTGTGCTGTCTCTTTCCATCCTTCCAGATATCCCCATGCAAAGAAAAGGGAAACTGCATCACAAAGGTCCTCATGTGTCCCTTATCCCATCATCTAGACTATGCTCTGATGTTGCCTTTGCCCCCAAAACAAGCTTAAAAGTAACCCCACGGTTAACTTGCAGGATGAAAACCCCACAGGATGAGTGGCTTCCTTTGGGAAACTTTGACATCTGACAGCACCAATACTTGAATTCAGAAACGGAACAGACTTACCTGGTACCGGCTGAGTCTCTCTTGCTTTAGCTGCTCAAACTTCCTTTTCAGTTCTGCCTGGCGCTCTACTTTCTTCTGTGCTCGGCCTACAAATACCATTTTCCCATTGATATCCTTCCCATTCATTTCTTCCACTGCCTGGGTGGAAGTTTCAGAGAGAAATTTGTCAGCTCTTAAAAACAAGACAGTAGTTGATCCAGTTAAGAGCCTGACTGTCAAAAGCTCATATCGTATCCCTGTCTGCTAAGCAATGAGCCAAGGTTGCCACACAATCTTTGCGTTACTCCTGCATAACTTTAGTTTGTCCTTAGTCTGTGTTACCAGGAGAGACTATGCTGACAATCCCACTGTAAGTGCTGGCCTATCGGCAGCAATTTAGAAATTCCTCATTCTTTCTTGCAGTTAGCAAATTTTGGCACTCATATTACTGGGAAGAGAACATTTCTAAGCCACTGTCTTACTCTAGACATCTTTCCAAAAACACCACCAATTAGAGCATCCTTTCAGTAGTTATATTCTCTAATATGCTACTGTATTCTGTATGGATCTAAATCTGGAGAAATGCCAAGCTAGCGAAGTACAAAATGTTTTTAATCTCAAAACCTAGATGAGGTTAGGCCTCTGATAGAGTTTTAGCTCATTTCAGCAAGAAGCAACAGTCTCCTGCGGTAATCTGGGTAAGTTTTCTCCTCTAAGGATAACCAAGCCACATAAGAGTTGCTCATACCTTGTTGGCATCTTCATGCTTTTCAAAGCTCACAAAGCCAAAGCCTTTGGATTTTCCAGTGGGGTCTGTCATCACTTTAACACTCAGAGTTTTACCTGTTGCAAAGGGACAGGGTTAGTAAAACAAAATATACAACTGTTTCAAGACTATAAAACTCCATATAACAGCTCAAGTCACCTCTCAGCTGTTCATAAGCCCCTGCCTCCTGCCCGGCATTTGGCACAAATAGCCACATCTCAGCTCCTAATATTCATTCTCAGAAGGACCCAAGTGAAGCTCTACAGATGGTAGCAACATTGTCAGATTAACACAGATTATGTAAATTACAGCTGCATTAAAAAAATGTTTCTGTATTTACCATATTTGCTGAAGAGCTCCTTTAGCCTTTCATCATCCATGTCATCCCCAAAGTTTTTAATATAAACATTGGTGAATTCCTTTGCTTTGGCTCCCAACTCAGCCTCTCGCTCCTTACGAGATTTAAATCTCCCAACAAATCTAAGGGAGATAAAAAGGGAAAAACATATAAGCAGGTTGTTTTGAGTAATGGAAACAAAGGTATGTGTGATACTCAGTGAGGCAAAAAAGACAGTGTGTAGTAGGAAGTAGAAATGGGGGAGAGGGCAGAGTGAGAGGAAAAGAGAAGGACAAAAAGGCCACAGATCAATCAGAAAAATCACCTGATCTATGTCAAAGAGAAGCAGCCAAGGGTGCCCACCCAGCTCTGCAGTGCAGAGTATTGGCTGCAGAAACCCACCCCAGCCCACTAGGAAAGACAGCGGATCAAGGCTTGGTTAGGGCAACCCAACAGCCCTGGAATGGAGAGAGAACAGGCCGTGGCGTGGGCAGGGTCACTCACCAGCCCTGTAGTGGAGAGGTGGCAGGCCAAGGCTCGGGCCAGGAGAACCAGTGCCTTGTGTGTCCCTGTTAATACCGAGATGCATCACGGTTCATGCGATCGCTGCTGCTTCTGGCTGTGACACTCACACTTTGCGGTCGTTGAGCAGCATGCCGTTCATCTTCTCGATGGCTCTATCGGCGGCATCCTGGGTCTCAAAGTGCACGAATGCGTAGCCCTTAGAGCCATTCTCATCGCACACCACCTGGGCGAGCAAATGGAGCCGTCAGCTCTTCGCACACGCACCCCCTCCGCCCCCACGCTCACACACAACGCCAGCACGGGGACCGAGTTACTGCCAAGGTCCAAGACAGACCCCCTGTTTCTAGCTAGCACATCTGATCCCAAAACTGACATAATTTCAGTGATCCTTGCCCTTTTGGTCAGTTCTTTTTAGAGATTCCATCCCTCCCTTTGTGTTGAGCATATCTGATCTTTTCAGCAGTGTAATAGAACTGGACACAGCAACCAGAGCTCACCTTGCAGGACAAAATATTCCCAAACGCAGAAAACGTGTCATAAAGTGCCTTGTTATCAATGGATTTGTCCAGGTTCTTGATGAACACATTCCCAACTCCTGACTTCCTCAAGGAGGGGTCCCTCTGCGACCACATGATGCGAATTGGTTTTCCTTTGATCACATCAAAATTCATGGTATCTAGAGCACGCTCAGCTGCAAAGAGAAGTCCAGGAGAACATATTGCAGTGGCTAGTTAAAAAAAATCACTTCTTCCATCAGAGTGGTTCTGCTTTTCCCTGGATTATGCTGGGCTCAGACACAGCTGGGCAACAGGGCTACCTATTCCTAAGTTTGTTTTGGTTTCTTTTCACACTTAAATGTTTTAAGGAAGGTATTTGCAGTAAGGTCACCAGATATGTTTAAATAAGTACACAATAGGTTTAAAAGACAAATAGACATTATAGGAATGCTTTAGTAGTCAGAAATTAATGTCAAAATGCCTGGTTATATGCTGGTTATATTCCTAATTACTAAATAAATTCCAATATGCATCAGAAGGAAGATTTAAAAAAGGAAAGTAACAGAAATAACTGTTGACTTGTTTATTTTTCACAAAGCTCACATATAACAGTAGGTCCTTCTAATGAGAAAATAATAAAAAGGATCATCTCCTATCAGTTAAGTGCCAGGGAAAATGTGCGTGAACACAAGGCTGGCTGGAAAGAAGATATGAGTTAATCCATGCAATTCATGTGGTCAAAAAGTTATTCCTAAGATCTTTAGCCTAAACAACAACAGAGGACAAAACCAAAATGACTTACAAGCCACCTGGTAAATGGGAAAGCGTGTTTTATCTGGATTTCAGGCCCCCCAGCAATGCCATTCTAACCTACGCCAAACCCCCCTCCACGATTCTATTTCTGCTGCCTACTGACATATTAAAAGGATCATTACGTACATGCATTAGGATCCTGTTCATAAAATTCAGATGCCTGGGACACTTCTGTGCCAAGAAACGCTCCCAGCATGGAGGGAGCGGAGAAAGAAGAGACCATTAATTCCCAGCAAGAGGCAGGAAAAGAGAGGGATAAGCTTAAAAAAAAGGGAATATTAACAGGGTAGAAAACTTTCCTGTTTTTACAGCTCAATTCTTCTAATCCACAACACCAAAAGATATTCGCTGATTAGATTTCAGGAACATTAAATTCAAGGGAAATGTCTTCTCTTTTACCATTGAAACTATAGTAGAAATACAGCATTTTACAGAACTATCTGTAGAAACTCAAAAGGGACATCAGCTACAAGAGTCTCCTGTGCACCCACTATGAATCAGGCAAAAGCACTGCATGGAAAACCATTCCACAATATTTTTAAGGTTCTTTGAAAGTAAGAATTTTGATTGTTGCTTTTTAGATCGAATTAGTGCTATCAGTCTTCCCCATTGCTTCATGCCTCCCTGTCTAGGAAACAAGCTCTGCTGGACTCCATTCCTAGAGTAGTCAGGTTTGCAAAAGAAAACTAAAGAAACAGTAATTCAACAAAGAAAACTAGCCCTGCTAGAACTCTACTGCTTAGTCAAGGTGTTAAACCCGATTAACCGCTGTACTAAAATAGCTCTTCAACTGCTCTTCTGAACCAACACAGCTCCATGGACTTCGCAGCAGTCCATTCCTAGTAGGCACTTCAGAAGGCAACCGAGTCCAGCTTGTCAAATTTGGCAATGTTTATTTATAGCAGGAAAGCTCCTCCAGAAGCATGTGTTGGCAAGGACACTAAGCATATATACCATTTGCAGCAGAAACAGGGCTCCTGTTGAAAGCTGACGAGCAGATGAAGCAGTGGTATGCAATCAGAGAGAGTCCTGAAACTCCTTAGCAATTAAGATATATGCTAATTATGAACTTGTTCCCAGCTCTTTCAGGCTTTCGGCATTATTACCTAGAGGCAGATACAATTGCACTGCTGTTTCAATAGCTGGCTTGCATTGCTTGGTATTTTTATGTGCTGCTTGAAATTCACTCGAGCACTTCTTGTGAGCAGGGAAATAAGAAAGCTCCAGGCAGATTTCTTAGTTCAAGGAAACCTGCCATTGCCACAGGTAGAGGTGTAATCACATCACACCAGTACCTGGGAAGAGCTGTAAAGGATCAGCAGGGCTGATGGGAATGACTCAGACTAAAGACATCCAACTCATTCCCTTAATCTGAGCAAGCACCTTCTCATTTTCTTCTATTTAAGCCACAAAGCTTCAGCCATTTCAGTTCCTGTATCTATTTCTCTCCCTCTGGTTCCTGTCATCCTTCCAGCAGAGCCAACTGCAACTCATCTATAAAATTTTACAGACACACACAGTCCTTTCCTTCTCATTCCTCTTCCACAGGATTTGGATAGGAAAAAGCCTGAAGTTTGTGTAGGCCTCCAAAAATTAGCCCTCTTACAGGCTCTCCAAGAAAGGCCTAAAAAGCCACTGGAATCAGCCACTGCTGTTGAGCAGCATAAGCATTCACACCCAAGACCCACTCATTAAGAAAAGCTTTATTTTGCCATGACAGCAGCCCTTGTACAGCACATTTCAGGCTGCTTTTGAGAAATAACTCAAGTACAAAAACTAACTCCATTTCTTTGAGTCACTTTATAACTGCAAATTAGAATAAAAATGATGTAAGTAAGCTAACATATGTAACTAATCACCCTTCCTTTTTAATTTTACGTTTGCATTTATCTTCGATTTTAAGGAATTTAACAGAAAAAAATAGTTTATCCATGTTTCTGTACACCTTTTTTTCTCAGAGGCACTTATCTAATCCCAGCTCTGGTTTCCTTCTTGGCTTGGAGAACGTGATGTTTTCTGTACATTTCCAGAATATCTTATCTTTAGAGCCGTATTAGAGTTTCTCTGTTTCATTATCAGAGCTGTCATGCTCATGCCAGTCATGTTATAAAACCCAAGAATGCAATTAAATTGCATGAGAAACAAGAAAAAGGGAGTTTGTTTTTTCTTTAAAAAAAAGCCTTTTCTCTTTCCCCTCACTTTACAGTCAAAAGGATTAATATTAAAGACCATGGCTAAGCCTGCACTGCTCCAGCTTTGAAGCCTTTGCTTAATCTATCACAGTACGGCAGATTCAGGATTCAGCACTCTGGTTACTACACCAAAGACCTGCAATCGGAGGGAGCAGGGCTCATTCCCATGAGAAACAACCTCTTTGCAGCAGACTCCCAGTGAGAAAACTCACGTCCATGAAGCAGCCCCTTCCTGATGCTTGCGTCAACACGTTACCCAGCAAAAATATAAAGAAAAGCGTAAGGGCTGAACCATTTTAGACACTAGGAACTAGGAAGCAGGTTGAGGAAAATCCCCTGGTTGTTTTTGGTCATGCCTAACTAGAGGGGGTCTGCTGCTGCTTCATGTTGAAACACTGAGTTGCTCTCTGGTCTCATTTGGCTTCTCTGTCTGTAAGGATATCCTGGTTTTCCACCCAAAACAGACAAGACGTGGTTCTCGGGTTTATGAAGTTATTTACATCTTTGCCTTAGGGTGCCAGCAAAATGCAAGCTGTTATAGGTTAGTTCCTTTAAAATTGAAACCTAGTAACGCTGTGTCTACAGGGATTGCCTGAAAAGAAACTTTAAGCTTAAAAAAGTAACTGATCCTTCTTTTCTGTGCAACTTTGTAGCAATGTAGCAAGAGCCTATAAACGGAAATTGATCCCTACAAGGACAGGGCTAGAAACCACTCCCTGTATTTACCTTTTTTTTTTTATTAAATGAACTCCAAATGCATTTCTGATCCTGCATTCTTGGAAGAAAAGGGTGCAGGTTCATTCCTTGTCACTGTGGGGGTTTAAAATCGTGCAAATGCACAGGTTGCCCTACAGAAAAAGCCCTTTGGAGAAGCCCATGAATGAAAGAATATGCACTGGGGTGCAAGTCAGCTTTTTATCAGCCTGTCAAGGGAAAAGATCCCAAGTGCTCTATGGGATCCATCAGCATCCCAAGGAAAGGTGTGGAGGCTACAACAGGTGTGAAGTCACAACCAGTCTTCATAAGATTGTGTAGCACAGTCCAGGCAAGAGTTCATCCCATGGGCAACCTATTAGAGGCTATGGGAGGTTTTCTTGCAGCTGAAGCCTGGAGTGTTATAAACTGGTTCTGGATTAAAAGAGAAAGTTGGGGGTTTTTTTATCCCTACAAATGCCTATGTCGTATGAAGATACTGCTGAGTTAGAGCACACAGCAATAAACTGCACCAGTCAACAAGCAAAGGCTTTGAGATCTAGAGCGGAAAATGCTGACCCACTTTCCTCACAGAAAGGACACGTTCCAGAATGACCTCTTCTCTTCCCATCTTTCATAAGCTTCTGCTGCTCTTGGAATGACTACTCAAACAGGAGTCAATCTAGAGTAATAGAAGAGAGTCTGGGCATGGATTTTGCATGTAAGAAACCTGATTTTACAGGCATTAAATGCTGTACCTTCTTTCACATTATTGCAAGAATATCACAAGCTAGAAGACCCTCGAGGC
Organism: Eudromia elegans; assembly: GCA_003342815.1. Taxonomy (NCBI): domain Eukaryota; kingdom Metazoa; phylum Chordata; class Aves; order Tinamiformes; family Tinamidae; genus Eudromia; species Eudromia elegans. The sequence continues at coordinate 2,714,799 of PTEX01000061.1, read as the reverse complement.
TGTTTGCAAAAACACTGTGATCTGCAGCCTACCACATCTCCATTATAAATTATAGGGGTGGGTAGTCAAAGACAGTTAATGGAACTGTTTGATCAGAGCTGATGAGTGTGAAGCTTGGCAGTTCCTACCAGGACTGACAGCACTGAGATCCACGTGGACAGCCTAAACCCACACAGGAACAGAACCAAGTATGATGACTATTGTCTCGTTTGAATAGGAACAAACCAAAGTCTCTGAAGTTTTGAGAGGGAGGGGGGGAAAAAAAAAAAGTCCTGTGTGTGAGATAAACTTCTAAAGTGCTTGCAAACTATTTTTGAGCAACAAACGTTCTAGTTTTGCAGCTGCAGGTGGTTACTTACACCATAGTTGCGAAGGTACTTGGTAGCACACACGAACAGCAAAGGGTGGGTTGGAAGGGTGTAAAAAAGGAAAGCAGCAGCCCTGGATGCAGCCACGGATATCACTTACCGTCCGCGGGCTGCTGGAAGTTGACGTAGGCGTAGCCCAGGGAGCGGCGGGTGATCATGTCCCTGCAGACACGGATGGAGAGCACGGGCCCGGCGGGGCTGAACTTCTCGTAGAGCATGGCCTCGGTGACGTCGGCGTGCAGGTCGCCCACGTAGAGCGAGGCCATGGGGTAGCTGCCGCCCGCCGCGTTCATCTCCCGCCCGCGCCCCCCGCTCACGCCGAGGCGGGAACGGAGGTTAAAGCAGAGCCTTGGGCAAGGGATTAAACCAGGGGGAACGGCTCAAAATCCTGCTGGAAAACCGCACGGAACGCGGGCTGTGCACGGAGCGGAGGGACAGCCGAAAGCACCGAGAGGCCTGGAAAAAGGGATAAAAAGCAAAGTTAGACTCTCCCCCCCAAACCAGGGCTCACAAATCAAGCCAAAATCCACAGGAATCCGTGTCACTGGGTCACTCCGTGCTCCGGCTCTGGGGCAAGACCGTGTCCCAAGCGCCTTAAAAAGTCTTCCCTTGTCTTGCCAGCCCTTTTCAGGGTGTAATTTATCCCGGATTACTGCAGACCCAGGGCCACTTTAGGACACTTAAAAGAAATTAATAAATAATAATAATAACAACAATAATAATAATAAAACGAAGAAAACTAGGGACAATAATTACCCGTGCAACAGACACGAGCATTAACCTGCCTGTGGAGAGGCGGCTTCCTCCGCTGGGACACACGCGGCGGGCCCTGCCCGGGCCGGTGGAGGAGGCCGCGCCGCGAGGGGGGCCGGGCCGGGACCAGAACCGGGACCAGGACCGGGCCAAGGCCGCCCTCGCCCGGCGCCCCGCGCTTCGCCGAGCGCTCCCTGTCCCCGTGGAGGAGGCGGCGCCGGGATCCGCTGCGGGCCCCGGGGCGGCGGCAGCGCTGGGCCCGATCACGCGCTGCGGGCGGAGAGGCGGCCGCG
>PTEX01000061.1:2684032-2701287 GCA_003342815.1 Eudromia elegans | reverse complement strand
AGGAGGAGGAGGAGGAGGAGGAGGCTGCGGCGCGGGGAGGAAGCCGCCGGCGAGCGGCGCGGACCCTCCGTGCGCGCCAGGCCGGGAGACGCCGACACCGTCGCTGCTGCGAGAGGAAATCATTAATTTGCCGGGCACAAAGGCGGCGGGCAGCCAAGGGAAACGCGCGCCGGGGGCGAGGAAGGGGGGGCAGCGGAGCCCCAGCTCCGCGCGGGCACCGCGGCCCTCGTCCCCCCTCGCCCTGGGGACGGGGACAGGGACAGGCCCCCCCAGGCGCCGCTTCCCTGTTTGTTTTCCCGCAGCCTCCGCCGCGGGGGCGGCCCCGGCCCCCTGCCCGCGCGGGGAGCCGGAATGCAGCCAGATCCCTGCGCATTCCTGCGGGTTTCTCCTCCCTTCCCGACCCGTTTTGGCTCCCCCTCCTCTCCCCCGGCTTGGCAGAGGCCGCAGGACGCGCGGCGGGCGCGGGGGGATGAAAGCGGGCGCCGCTCCAGCCTTCCCGGCCGTTCCCACACTCCGCCCGCGCTCCTAATGGCTCCCAGCCGCACCTGGAGGCTCCGCGCGGCGGGAGGGACCCCGGCCACCCCACACGGGTCTTGGCCCCCAGCTCCGCTGTGGCTGCTCCTCGCCATGGGGGTGGCCGAGGTGGCTGCTCTGTGACAGCCCCCCTGGCACCTGACACGGCCACCGGCCTTCGGCTCTGTCCCCGAGCCCACGGTGCCCCCCACGGAGCTGGTGGTGAGGAAACGCCCCGTCCCCAGCACGGTGGCACCCAAATGGCCACCCCTCCTGCCCTGGGTGAGCCACACGTGGCAGCCACTAATGGGGCTGCCCCCTGGCACGGGGACCCCCGGGCACCCCCAGCGCGGAGCCAGGAGGTGACGGGGAGCAGCTGGGACGGCTGCCACCACGGAGCACCCGGAGCCCTTCCTGGAGCACCCGGAGCCTTCCCTGCCCCGCGCAGGGAACGTGCCTCCTTCCCGAGGCCTCTGCGGAGCGGGGCCGCCCCGAGCCGGCAGCAGGGTGGACCCCGGGCGCCGGCTCTGCCTCCGCTCTCCTCCTCCACGTTCCTGCTTGCGGAAGGCAGAAACCGGAGCGCGAGGCGGCAGCACAAAACCTCAGCCTGGCGGCAACCCGAGGCCGAGGCGGCTGCCGCGACGGCCCCTCGTCCCCCGCTGCACCTCGGCCCGCGGTCCAGCTCATCCCTGAGGGCATCCCGAGGGAGAAGGTGCCGGGAGAGGCGGCCGGAGCAAACGGAGCCGGCCCTGCCCAGGGCAGCCCTCCACCAAGGCCCCGGGGGCTCTGGACATTCCCTGGCTGTATCTGGCGGCTGACGGAGGGTTTGCTGCTCTCCCTTAGCCCATCTGCTCTCCCTGTGCCGGGGAGGAGCCGACACGGGCGCGGCAGCATCGCCGTGGGGAGACCCGCAGGATTCCAGCGGCAGCGAGTCTCCTCGGAGCAGCTCCTGCTGCAGCTCCCACCTGGTGGCAGCAAGAGCAGCAAAATCACCAAACTCTCCCACACATCCGCATGGTCGGCCGGGACTTCCGAACAAGACGAGGTTTCCATGAAACCTGTGCCCAGGGAGGAAGGGGGCTGGTAGCCCAGCTCATCCCACCCTCCTCCTCCTCACCAGCGCCTCTCCTGGAGGCCGCTGGTCCCCAGGGAGCGGCTTTGGAGGAGTTTCCCAGTTCCCGTTAAGCCCCAAAGCCCCGTCCGTGCCAGCAGCAGCCCCCTCCCTCCGGCAGACGACCCGGCAGGTCCCGTCGGGCGCTGCAGACTCCCGCAGGCTGCAGCGGGGAGGGAAGAGCCCCTGGACAGAGGGGCAGGGCGAGCCGGGCGGGGGCCAGCGGGGTTTATTATGAACAAACCCCCGGGGGGGTCGGTACCGACTCGGTTCAGTCACAAGAAAGGACACCGGGGGGGACAGTGGAGCGGGACCCACAGCAAGGACCTGGGGCAGGACGGCCCCGTCGGCAGCCAGCTCGGCACCGGTGCCTCCGGGCGGGAGACGTGCCAGGCCGGCATTCCCGCGGGACCCCGCGCCGGGGGCGACGGACGGAGGGAAGGGCACGAGCAGCAAATCCACGGCAGCGGGTGTGGCGACAGAGGAAGGGAGAAGGGGAAGAGGGGCGAAACCCCCTGGCCAAGAGCCCCAACCCCGCGCGTGCAGCCAGGCCGGGGCGGCGGAGCGGGAGCCTCGCGCGGGTCCGTCCCTCCCGTCTCTGCTGCCGAGCCCCCGCTGCCCTGGAGCCCGGGAAGGCGCCTGGATTTGCAGCTTCACACCCAGGCTGGCAGCCGGGGGCACCGGGAACTCGGAGCGCGGCCGGGGGCAGCGGCTCCCTGCGCTTCCCGGTGTCCTCGTGTCCCACCCGCCGGCTCAGCGCCCGGCCCCGCCGACGTCCCCGTCCTCCGCATCCCGGCTCAGCCGGGTCTCCCACGTGCCCTTCCCAGGGGCTGGCTCTGCGTGGCCATCCGAGTGCGCCCGGCGGCGCTTCCGAGGGGGGATCCCCAGGAAACACCTTGGAAGGGTTGAGGCCAGGCCTCTATCCCGGCCGGATCTGCCCAACAGGCCTCGGAAACAGCTTCAATCCCGATATCTGGAGTTCGCATTGGAAGAAAAGACCTTTTTAGGGAGCTGAATATTAATAGACGCAGCTCTGTAATGCTCATCTCTCCCGAGGCTTTTTTCGTTTGGATCTTGGACCGTCCTCCGACGCGTTTGTCACCCAAACGTGACCAATAACAGTCGGAGCGAAGCAACCCAAGGGAAGGTGCAATTTGCTTTTCCTTGCCAGGGCAAGATCTAGTGCAATACGAAAACTGCTCCAGAGCCACAGAAGACACCATTAACATAATATATGAACCAAAATGCCACAAGGGAAGCTCTAGCCTGGCTCGCGGGAGAGGCTGAGCTCTTTTAGCTGAAATCTCCCCGCAGAGCTGAGCAGGAGACTGACACCGCCCAAGGGCACTTCAGCCCATGCAGTTTGCATTTGGCAAAGCTGGAAGCGACTGAAAATAACACCCGATAAGGCCGGGCATCCGTCACGCCTGTCACTTGCACTGCTGAGAAGAACGCAAGGAGTAATTCAAGAAAAAAGTGCCTGTTTCTGTCTCCTGAGCGCGTCCTTCGGGCCGGGGCTTGGGGCAAGCGCGGAGTCACCCTCGTACCCGCTCTGGGGCAGCTCTGCCCTCACTTTCGCTGCCGTTCCAAGCCAGGGCTCCGGTTCCGTCTCGCAGCGCCGCGAGCAGCGGTGCCCGTTCCGAGAAACTCCCGTGGGTTTACAGAGCCGAGGAGAACACGGCGGTCGATTTATCCAGCGGGCTTCAAATGCCGCCCCCCTGGTGCCTTGGGGCCTGTTTTAACTCGGTTCGAACCCCGGCCGTGCTTTGGAGGAAGGCGCAGACGAGGGCTGGGCTCTGCATCCCCGACCGACACATCCAGGTGCTCACTCCTGCAACGGTCAAACTCGACTCGGACACTCAGACCACCAACAAACCGGCCCAAAGCAGCAAGCTGCCGTTCTTTAAAGGGCTCGTTTCTACTTTTCCAAACTTTAGTGCATGAAGGGGAAGCTGCCGCACCGGCAAATCTTGGTGGAAGGACACAGAGCTGACGGGTTTGGAGCTGGGGAGCAGGGCTGGCTCCTTCAGGAGGTTCCCGCTCGGGGGACAGGGCTATGGCTTCAGTTTGGTTGAAGGAGACCCTCTCGAAGCTGCGAGCGGGACGGAGCGGAGGGAACCTCCCAGTTCAGCAGCTCAGCCTGAACTTCTTGATTGGAAAAAAAAAAGGACTTGGGACTTGGATTGGGAATTCCCAGGAGTTTAAGGAAAAGGATGCCATGGAGTGGAGCCTGCTTGGCTGGCACAGTCCGAAGGGGGGGACCCGGTCTCAATGCTGCTGCCCGGAGTGGGCGCGGGACGCGCACGAGGAGGGAAGGGGCTCACGGAGCGGCTCCGGCCCCCCATGGAGCGGGGCAGGGAGGAGCCCTGGGCAGCAGGATGAGCCCAGGGCATCGCAGAGGACCCCAAGGGGAAGGGCAGCATCCGGCGCGCCGCTCCTCGCTGCGTCCCGGCGGGAGGAGCCCGGCGCTCCGAGCCCTCCGGTGCCATCCGTCTCGCCGCGCGCCGCCAGGGCCGAGTCCTCGCGGGGCTCCGGCCGGCTCCGCTACTTGCTGTTGGGGGCCGGCTGGTGGCGCGGGGCCTGCCGGGGCCGCTGCGCCACGCCGTAGGGCACGTGGGCCGCGATGGCGCCCAGCGCCTTGGCGCCCTCCACGTGGAACATCTGGTCGTCGAAGAAGATGTGCGGGCGGATCTTCCTGAGCAGCGGCCCCTTGGGAGCCCCGGCCAGGAACAGCGCCTCGTCCGTCTCCAGGCCCCAGCTGCGGAGCGTCTTCAGGGCCCGCGCCCCCGAGCTCGCCGCGCTCCTCGCCGTGACCAGGTAGGTGCGGATAGGGCACTCCAGCCTCAAGCCCTTGGAGTAGAACTTCTTCTGCAGCTTTCCCAGGGCCTCCAGGAAGCCCTTGAGGGGTCCCTGCCAAAGGGAGAGGAGAGCGTCAAGCCAGAAACGCCTTCCCGGTACCCGGGCATGGAGCATCCCTTGGGCTGCCTCCCTCCCCGCAGCTCTGGCCATCCCATCGCAGGGAGCCTCCGCGCTACCTGGGCCAGGGGCTTGTTCTCATGGGCCTTCTCGTGCTCGAAGAACATGTCCAGGCCGTGGGCCTTGACGATCTGCTCCGACTCGTCCGAGAAGAGCACGGCGTCGCCGTCGAACGCCACGCGCAGCTGGTCGTCCGGCACCTCCAGGTCCGTGCTGGGGCTGAAGATGGTGGCGGCGGCGATCCCTGCGGAGACCCAAGCGCGCGGCGAGAGGCGGCGCTTGTCCAAGGGCCCGGCCTCGGGGCTCAGCCGCGGAGCGGAGCGAGAGGAGAGGGCTTGGGAGCAACCGGAGCGGGGAGACGCGGGCGACGGAGCCTCTGCGGCTCGGCCTGGAAGGCTGGGGGGGCCCCGAGGCCTCTCGCAGCAGCTCCCGAACGGCAGGACCCGTTTTGGGGGCAAGAGTTAAGGGGGGAAGCAGCCCCTCCGCCCGTGGGACAGCCCTCGTTTCCATGCAAACTGGAGACTGGGGGGCATCGGGGACGCCCCGACCGGCTCCTGGCCCCGACGCCCTGCAGGCCCTGGGCTCCCCTCGCCCCCGCGACGCCGGACCCTGCACTCACCCTCTTCAATGGCCCCACTCACTTTCTCGGCATCGGAGGAGAGGTAGAGGTTGGCGTGGTAGGCCTTGAGGTAACAGACGGGGCTGTTCCCTCCCGTCATGCAGAACCGCTCGATGAACAGGTCTGCGGGCAGGGGGGCGCCGGGGTGAACGTCCCAGCCCCGAAGGGCCCGGACCCGCTCCCCGAGAGCCGGCGGCGGGCGGGAGGGGAGCCCCCTTCGGCGCCGTCCCCCACCCGAAGCCCGGGGAGCCCCGGGGACGCGGCGGCTTGACGGGACACGGGGACGTGTCCGCGCGTCACCGCCCCGCCGCGGCGGCTCCTGCTCGCGGGACGCGCTCGCGCCCGGCGTACCGTAGTGGTTGATGCTGTTGATGAGGCGGACCCCGACCTGGGCGTGGTTGTTGGTCATGAGGACGATGTCGAAGAGCTCGTCGCTGTCGGGGTAGAGCTGGCGCAGCTGCGCGTTCACCGCCTCCAGCGCCTGCAGCACCCACGGGCGTCAGCGGGGAGCGCGCGCGGCGCCCACCCACTGCAGCACCCACTCACTGCAGCACCCACTCACTGCAGCACCCACCCACTGCAGCACCCRCCCACTGCRGCACCCACYCACTGCAGCACCCACCCACTGCAGCACCCGCCCGCTGCAGCGCCCACCCGCTGCGGCACCTGCCCACTGCGGCGCCCACCCGCTGCGGCACCCACTCACTGCAGCACCCGCCTGCTGCGGCACCCACTCACTGCAGCACCCGCCCGCTGCGGCACCCGCTCGCTGCGGCGCCCAGCTGCTGCGGCACCCACTCACTGCAGCACCCACCCGCTGCAGCGCCCGCCCGCTGCCGCGCCCACCCGCTGCAGCACCCACCCACTGCAGCACCCGCCCGCTGCGGCACCCACCTGCTGCGGCACCCACCCACTGCAGCGCCCACCCACTGCAGCGCCCACCCGCTGCGGCACCCGCCCGCTGCGGCACCCACCCACTGCAGCACCCACCCACTGCAGCGCCCACCCGCTGCGGCACCCGCCCGCTGCGGCACCCACTCACTGCAGCACCCGCCCGCTGCAGCACCCGCCCGCTGCAGCACCCGCCTGCTGCAGCACCCACCCGCTGCGGCACCCGCTCGCTGCGGCGCCCACCCGCTGCAGCACCCGCTCGCTGCGGCACCCGCCCACTGCAGCGCCCGCCCGGCAGGAGCCTCCCGGCCACCAAGACCAGGGACTCGGCCAAGCCCAGCAACGCCCCGGGCGCTGCAGCTGGGCAGAGACCCTGATCTGGGGAGGAAAACAGAGCTCCCGCCACCCCGCTTGCAACCCGAGCAAGCTCCGGGAGCCCATGGCAAGGCAGGGCTGGAGCGGCGCGGAGCTGATTCCAGGGGAGGCGTTTTTGCAGCAAGCCGCAAGGACGCGAGTCCCTCCCCAGCAACTCCATGTGTTTATTCATCGGGAGCAGGCAGGGAGCCCTTCAGCAAGGGCCAGCGGGGCAAAGAGCCGGACCCGCTGGAGCAGCCATTGGAAAGTGTTTGCAAAATCTGAAGCGTTTCAGCGTGTCCAAATTAGAAGCTGTCTGGCTACGCAGCAAGACCCCAAAAATAGGAAATTATTAGCTGAATTTTTTAAAAAGAAGGAGAATGAAGATTGCGTAACGAGAGGCTTCAAACGTGATCCAAGGAGAATCGCTTCCCCTCCGGTTCTCGGGCAGTGCGGCAAAGTCGGCGCTTCCCCAGCCCGGGGGTGGCCGCTTGCCAGGAGGTCCCTCCATGGTTCCCCCCTTCCACACGCCCCTCGTTGCCCATCACTTCCCCACCCGGGAGCTTCGTGGCGCCCCCTCCCCAAGGCCTTTGGGCTGCAGACCCCGTCCCCAGCACCCTGCGGGGTCCCCGGCGTCCCCGGGCCCGGCAGCCCGAGCCCCGGCCCACCTTGACGAAGGGGAAGGCGGCGCCGGGCAGGAAGGGCTGGTTCTCGTGCTCCAGCTGGTACCTCACGTAGGCCTCCACGCCCTGCTCCTCGTAGATGCGCTGCTCCTCCTCCATGCGGAAGAGCGCCCGCGACGACACCGCGATGGTGATGGCGTTCTCGGGCCTCGGCTGCGCGCGGGGGGGACACGGTCAGCGCCAGCGGCGGGCGGGACGCGCTGGCACGACGGCCCCGCGCACACGGATGACCCCCCCATGCGGCTCAGCGGGGTCCGAGCTCCCTGCCCGCACTCGTCCCCAAGCAGAGGGATGGCCACGAGCGTCTTGCCTAGCAATCGGTGCCCCTCACGATGGGGCACGGGGCGGTGGCACTGCCCGCGCGGCCCCGGCACTCGTGGCATGGCCGTGGGGAGGTCACGGCTGCAACGCTCCATGCTGCAGCACCAGCAGTGCCCGAAGCACCGTCCTGGCACGTCTGGGACCCCCGGGCCCTCTCCGGAGCTCGCGGGACCCATCCCGAGCCCAGCAGCACCATTTGCCCCCGCGCAGAGGGGTGCCTGGGGCCCAGCCGGCTCCGCATCCCCCGTCCCCGTCCCCATGTGACGCAGAGCCCGTGCCAGCGCCGCGCACCGGGCACCGATGTAGCTGCTGGGGCGGGAACGTGACAGGCAGGCACGAGCCCCGCGCGGTGAGTCACCATCATCATCATCATCAACATGAGCCTCGAGCCAAACCTGCCAAAGGCAACAAGGGGCCTCCAGTGGGACTTGGCAGCAGGAGCGGGGACACCAGAAAAGCCGGGCCCAGCCTGGCCCCGCCGGGCGCTCGCTCCGTGCGGGGCGGGAGGGCGTTAATCGCTGCCGCCCGACGCGGGCACAAAAACAAGCTCGTTACCGGTGACCTGCGGGAAACCTCTTGCACCCGGGAGAGCGGATGCGAACACGGGGCCGGGGGTGCCCGCAGCCCTGCCCCAAACCGCCGGGCGGGACGGGAGGATTCCCAGGCTGCCCCCTCGCATTCCAAGGATGCTCAGAGCTGCCCCAGGCCCGCCCTAGGCTGTGGGGACAGGCCAGGCGGAGGTGCCCGGGTGAGCCCCGCTCCTGCCGCGGGGCGGGCCGTGACCTGCAGCGCCCGGGGCGGGCACGGGGTGCGACCGCGCGGAGCCGGGAGGGATCCCGCCCGGCGGCGCCTCCTCCTCGGCTCCTCCACCGCTTCCGCGTGCCCCGGGACCCAGCCCTGCGGCGCTGCCGCTTCCCGGCGCGGCTCCGGATTCGCGCTCCTGCCTCGCCCAGGGCCGGGCTCTGGGAGCAGCCGCCAGGCAGGGACGGGTCCCCCGCCGGCCTCGGGAACCTCCGTCCCCGCGGGTCGGGCTGGCTCTGCCGTCCTGCCCCACGCGGATGCGCCCGGGGCCGAGTCAGCGGCAGCCCCGGCGTTCCCAGCACCGCGGCGGCCCCGGCCCCTCGGCCCCAGGTGCCTCCAAGGCTGCATCAGCACCCGAAATCCACAGGAAATTCAGCACTGGGGGATTGGGATAGATACAGATTGTCTCGCACTGGGAACATCCCTGGGCCCAGAGAGATCCCACTGCATTTGCACAAGGATAAGAGCCTATTCCCAACCGGCCCTTTCAGAAAAGGGACCGAGACCCACAGGACACAGAGTCCTTTAGAGAGCTGCAGGAACGGGGCCGGGACCCCAGCACCGCTCCAGTGCTGGAACCCCAGCCAGGCTCCCACGTGAAGCCCATTGAGTTGTAGCTATTAACTTGTCACGGGTCAAATCCTCACTCTAACTCATTAATTAATAACTCTGGTGTCATGGGCCATTTATTAGCTCAAAATATTAACAGCTATTAGAGCTCTGGACACATCCGGCCGTCGGCCTTTGGAAGGAGCCCAGCCCCTCTGCGCGGATCCTCGTCGAGTCCCTGCCCTGCCCTTTAACGGCAGGAGCCTCCGGCAGGTTCATTTAAGACGCAATAAACACGGCAGTAAAAATAACCCCAAGGTCGGGGCCTGCCCGTGCCCCGCGTGGGCTGCGGAGCCCCGGGCGGCCGGCGGCGGCGCGGGAGCCTCCGGGTCCCCGCGGCTCCGGCCGGGCGGGATGGCCCCGCGGGGGCGGTCGCTGCAGGGGGGGCCTCGCCCGGCTCGGCTCGCAGCTCCGGCGGGGCTGGAGCAGCCCTTGGGCGCCCCGGGACGCGCTGGCAGCTCATGGATAAGGCGGTTCTGCCCGGGAAGGAGAGCGCCTCGTTTCGGCAGCTCTTTGAAGCGGCAGTTTCATTCGGGAGGCTCTTTGGATGCTTCTCCATCCCCGCTGTTACTGCACGTGACCATTCCTGCACTGCAAAACTGACTTTAGAAGTCCCCGTGGGAACCCCAGCACCCCGGGTCCCCCTCGGAGGGCTCCGTGAGCCCGGCGCTGCCTGCGGAGCAGCCCGGCTCGGGGCAGGAGGGGCCCTCGCGTGCGCGGGAGCGCAGGGTCCCGCTCGCAGCCCGGCCGGGGCTGCACGGGAAGGCGCTCGGCGCTGCCGCCCCCCGGCTCCTCTGCAGGGAAAGGGCCGGGCAATAAAGGAGGGGGTGGTTTATCCAGCAGCGCCTCGTCCTGCAAGTGCCCGTGGGGCTGCCCGGGTGCCGCCTCCTGCCCGGAGCCTCCACTCCGGCCCCAAATAAAGGGTGCAAGGGGGCTAGAGCTGGGCCCTGAGCAGGGGCCGTGGGCTCCGCTCCACCAAAGCTCCAGCCCCTGCACGGGTGCTGAGCGCAGCTCCCTGCCGTCCTCCACCGGGAACGTCCTGCAGGACCCCGGTCACGTTAATGCAGCAGAAACCCGCATTCCCGATGGAATTGCCTCCAGCGGCACCGAGCAGGGTGAGAGCTCCATGCGAGGGACGGCCGCGTCTGCTGCCCCCCGAGAACCAGCAGCCCTTGGCTGGAAGCTCCATCAGAGCCAAGCCCCATCTCCAGAAGCACCGTGGCCTTCCTAGCAGAGCGGGGCTCTGTCAGGCGCCAGGATCATCCCAGAGCCGAGTATCCCAGCTCAGGGGCAGATCCCAGCAGCAACTGGAAGCAGCACGTGGCCCAACAGCTGGACGGCTCCGAGATCAGCCCTGTAATCGGATGCAGTCCCTAAGCAGCCCCACGGGGATTAGAGGCGGACGCTTGGACAGGCTGCACGAGACACGAGGGCTGCGGGGGGCCCTGGTGTCCGTGCCCCGATGGAGACTCCTCCGAGCTCCCCCCGGGACGAGGTCCTGCCCGGGAGCTCCGGCCTGAGGATGACACCGGCAGCATCCGTGGGCAGCGGAGGACACCCCGTCTGCATCCCCCAGTGCAGCAGCCCCTTCTGCACCCCTTGGGGCTGGATCTATCAGGGACCCCTTGATCTGCAGAGCTCAGACTGCAGCTTGTGGCTCTGAGCACCTCCCTGGATGTCACAGATGAGGGAACCGGATACCCAGGACACCAGCAGGGCTGGGGACAAGCGGGGCCCTGGAGCAGCAGCTCCCGTGGACGTGGGCTCTGCTCCCGAGCGGCACCATGGGGGAGGCACGGGGACGTTCTCCATGTGGCTGGTGGGGGACAGGCCCCAGCGCTGCCCCCCCGCCGCAGGCGGCAGCGAGACCCGGGGCAGGGGGAGAGCAGAGACCCCGCAGAGAGGGGGAGAGCAGAGACCCCGCAGCCCCCCGACACCGCGGAGGGGACCTGGGCACCTTCCTGCAAGCGACGCGTCCCGGGACGCGGCCGAGGGGACACGGCCGAGGGGACACAGACCCTGCAGCGGGGCAGGGACATGGCCCGAGGGCACAGAGACCCCCCCTCGGCGTAGCACGGCCCCGGCCCCGCTCCCGCTGCCGCGGGCGCCCTGCTCGGGGGGATCAGGTTTCGAGGCTGCGGCCGGGGCGCTGGCGAGCTCCGGGCACGTTATTTATACCGCGCGGAGGGGCTGCCGCCCGTCACACAAGGGCGGCCTCGGCCTCAGCTCGGCCGCCAGAGCGCGGCACGAGCCCGGGCGGGCGCTGCCCCGTGCCTCGGTTTCCCCACGGGGAAGAGACCATCAGCCTGGACCCCGAGCACAAGGCGAGGAAGAGGAGGGGCTCTGGGGGCTCTGCAGGGGTGGGAGCGCAGCAGGAAGGACCAGGGATGCTCAGGGCCGGGACCTGCAGCCTCACACGTCTCTCCTTGCCCGAGAGGTCGCACGGGCTTCCCTATGGAAGGGCACCCGGCGCCTCGAGCCGCCCGCCCTTGCTGGGGGCAGCGGCGCTGCCGTGCCCTGCGCCATGCGGGGTCTGCAGGCACCGTCCCCACCGGGGCGCCCACGCGGCTGCTCCGAGACACGGCGGCACCGGGGGGGGCTCAGGGGCACCCAGAGGCACCCACGATTCCAAACGCAGCCGGGCTGAGCCCTGGTTAGATAACGCGGGGTCCTGCTCTGATTGCAGGGACACGAGGAGGCGCTCGGCGGGGGCGGCTGTGCCCCCCACCGCATCGTGCCCGGGTTTGGCTTCTGCCCCGTCCCCCTCCTCTGCCCCGCAGGGGGTCTCAGCCAGTCCCGGCCTCCTGCGTTGGCACAAGCTGCTCGCAGGGCACCGCGCCACCCTGCAAGGACATCCGAGCCTGGGCAGCGCGGGGGCCCTCAGCTCCCCAGGGACCCGCAGGGAGCTCCCCAGGGAGACCGGGGGCGACCCTGGGGGTGCCCAAGGGGAGCAGCACTTGGGGAGAGCAGCGGCTTCCCCGGGGTCCCAGAGGGACACAGAGGGGCTGAGGGGAGACACAGGGACATGCAGCAAGATCCCAGCGCACCTAAGGGAGCGGGAGGGGAAGGGACCCCTGGGGTAGACCCCAATGGAGCTGGAGAAGGGGCACGAAGAACCCAGCAAGAACAGGGCCCCTGGGGAGACCCGGCAGGGAGGGACGCGGCACCCCGGGGGCTCTCACCGATTTGGGCTTCTTCCTGGGCGCGAGGTTCTCATAGAAAGCCTTGGCCTCCTCCCAGGGCCGCTCTGCCACCGTAGGGCCCGGCTGCTCCATCGGGCCGGGCGGCTCCACAGGGCCGGGCGGCTCCACGGAGCTGGGCGGCTCCACTGGGCCCGGTGGCTCCATCGCGCCGCGGCACCGGGCGGCAGCTCCGCGGCACCGGGCGGCAGCTCCGTGCGGCTCCGGCTCCGCGGCCGCTCTTATTGCCGCAGCCTCCCGTGACGCTCCGGGTTTCAGCCCACCGAGCGGCGGTGGCTCCTTAACCCCTTCGCGGCCGAGCCCGCCCTGCCGCCGCAGCCGCCGCGGGTCCCCTCCGTGCCGCCCCCCCCGCACCGCGCAGCGCCACCACCCCCGGCGCAGGGACACCCACGGGGACAGCGCTGCCTCCTGCTGCACCCAGGGGCGGCACTTGGTGGAGTGGGACACCGTTGTTGGAGATGGGGGGGAAACACGAGGCAGGAGGTGACCTGGGGACCTCCTGGAGAGGACATGGGGGGCAGGAGGTAGCCAGGGGACCCCATGGGGACGCGATGTCCATCTCAGCATGAGAGCCACCACGGGACCCCTTTGCAGCCAGGTTTATCCCGCTCGCAACGCGCAGTGACAGCGGAGGCTTCGCTCCAGCAGCGCGTTGTCCCCTGTGTTGGGTGCTCCATGGGGCCCCGGTGGGCTGGGGCAGGATGGGAGCAGGAGTAGCCGCCCGCGGAGCTGGAGGTGGCAGCGGTGGCCCCGAGTCCCCGCGCGACTCGAGCTCAGCCCCGGCTCCGCGCCCAGGGACGCTGCGCCCTGGCTAATAGAGTGATTGCGGGTATTAATTAAAGCCATTGCTAAACGGTCTCCCGGGAGCGCTGGCAGGACCGGATCCAGCCCCGGAGCTGCGGGAGGCTGCAGGGCAATCCCGGCTTCCAGGAATGCAGAGGTGCCTGGGGAGCCCCACACGAGCCCTGGGGGTCAAAACCGGCCACCAAGGGAGGCCCAAGGGCCCCTCGCCGGCCCGGACAGCGCCGGGGGGCAGCAGAGCTTCCTGGGGGTTTAACAGCGTTCCGGCCTCCACGAGTTCTCCCTTTCCCAACATTCCCGGACGCTGAAGGGCACCCAGGCCGATAACCGCGGTTATTCTCAGCGTCCCCTCTCAGGCTCTGCCCTTTCAGGCCCTGGCAGCTTCCCAGGCTCTCACAACGTGCGGGATCGGAGGATCCCTCTGTGCCCTGCGAACACGTGGGACAAGGGGGCAGCCAAGGCCGGAGCTGCCCCCGCTGCTGCCCAAGCAAAGGGAGCGCTCTTAACAACACCCGGACATTTCCACGGCCCCTTCCCATCCGGGCGCTGCAGGACACAAGCTCCGGATGCTCCACGGGGCCGAGGCCGAGCCCGGCACGGGGACCTCGTCCCTTGGATCCCAGCGCCCGTCCTCGGGGTGGAGCGGCCGGACCCGCCTGCGGAAACGCAGGAGGGCTGGAGGCTGTCGGGAGCGGGAGAGCCTCTAGCAGCAGCCGCGGGCTGCAGGTGGAGAGGACAGACCCGCGGAAAGATGGTGATGGGGAAACAGGAGCGGAGAGGTGGAGCCTGAGGAGCCAAGATGCAGGTGCTGGCCGTGCCGGGGACAGCGGGGCCTGCACAAGGTCACAGGCGGCGGCCGCAGGGGATGGCCGGGGTCCCGTCCCGGTGGAGAAATGAGAGACGGTGCCAGCAGGGACCCCCGCTCCCCCCGCCGGGACACGATGCTGTTCCCTTCCTGCGCAGCCGAAGGCTCAGCCCTCCTCACCCTCGGCAGCGCGCGGGCTGAGCCCCCCGGCCCCCTGAGGAGGGGGTTCTGCATCCTGGGGGGCCCCCGGCACACGGGAGCAGCAGCCGCAGGACGGGGCCCCTCCTCTCACCCGGGAGAGCCACCGTGGGACACGCTTTATTTTCCCATTAGAAAACACGTCAGAGCCGCAGAGCGGCCCGACAGCCACGACAGTGACGCCGACGCCGACGCACGGAGCCCACGGGCGCGGAGCCCACGGGCGCGGGGCCGGAGCTGCCGCGGTGCCTGGAGGAGGAGGAGGCAGCTCCGCTTCTCGTGCTGCTCCCCACGTCTCTGCGCCCTTCCCGGGGCTCCCCATGGGAAGGGCCCATCCACATCCTTCCGTGGCCTCCCACGCAGGACAGACCCCTTCCCAGAGCCGCCCCATCCCACTGGGCAGAGGGCCCTCCGCAAGGACGGACCCAGCGCGGCCTGCGGAGCCCTGAGGAACCAACGGCCCCTGCCCCGGTCCCTGGTGTCTTCCCATGTCCTCAGGGACCGGGAACGGCCGAGGCACCCCAGACGGGCCGGGCCGGAGGGCGGGCAGTGAGCGGGGATCGCCGGGATGGCGCCTGGAGCCTCTCAGCCTCCACGGAGGCCTCACAAGCAACGAGGGGGACGCAGAAAAAAGCTGGATCAGGGGCTGAGCTGGAAGGAGCGGCTAGGCGGAGCCGTGGGGGGGACAGGCTGGTGGGAGGGACGGAGCCCGTGGGTCACGTCCCACGCAAAGCGAGCAGGGGACAAACAGGCTCCCCAGCGGACCTGGGCCGTGGGGCACCGGGCAAAGCGCTGGGGAGCAGCGTGTGCGGCCGGGATGGGAGACGGAGCAGCGGGAGCGGGAAGCGAGGTGGAGCGGGGGCTGGAGCAAGCGGCTCCGCAGGAGCCCGGCCGGGCTCTACTGCGCGTCGCACTGCAGGAGGAGGACGATGGAGGGGTCGCTCTTCGCGGCCTCCTTGAACTCTTCCAGGGAGATCTGGTCGTCCTTGTCCTTGTCCATCTTGGTGAAGATCTTGTCCACGCGCTGCTGGGGGGTCAGCCCGTCCTGGTTCATCCTCATCATGATCACGGTCCCCACCATCTTGTAGATGGCCTGCGGCAAGAGGCGCCGGAGCTGGAGCGTCGGCCGCGCACGAGGCCCCAGGGCAAGGCAGGAACGTGACTCCCACCCTCGCCGGGACCTGCCCATGCCCGGCCCCAGCTGTGGGTCTGCACGGCCCCATTCCTCCCAGGCTCTTCTCAGCCAATGTTACGGCCAGGGAAACCCATTCTAGGGCACCAAGAGGGCCCATAAATCTTTAAAAAGCCCAGAGAAAGGTTAAACTCTGGCTGGTTTTAAGCGCGGAGCTTCAGGAGCTCCAGCTGCAGGCGGAGGGGAGCAGCTCGGCCGCTTCCCCAGGCTCGCGCTCGCCCGGCGCCCTGCCCGCGGCCCCAGCACCTCGATGATCTCCAGCATCTCCAGGCGCGTGATCTTGCCGTCGCCGTCCAGGTCGTACATCTCGAAGGCCCAGTTGAGTTTCTGCTCAAAGGTGCCCCTGGAGGTGACAGACAGGGCACAGATGAACTCGCGGAAGTCGATGGTGCCGTCGCCGTTCTTGTCGAAGGTGCGGAACGCGTGCTGGGCGAACTTGGAGGCGTCGCCGTAGGGGAAGAACTGCAGGGAGGAGAGACGAGAGGGATCTAAACGGGGAGGGGGAGCTCGGCACGGAGGACGGAGCCCTCCTCAGCCCCGGAGCCGGGCACGGGGCTGGGGACGCGGTCCCGCGGCCGGGCCCACCTTGATGTAGAGCTGCTGGAACTCCTCGAGGTCGAGGATGCCGCTGGGACAGTCCTTGAGGAAGCCCTTGTACCACTGCTTCAGCTCCTGCTCGCTGAACTCCGTGCTCCGCACCAGGTCCTCCAGCACCTCGGGCGCCAGCTTGCTGCCCTGCTTCCCCATGGCGGGGCCTGCGGGAGGACGCGGCGCCGGTGATGCCCCGCAGCCGCCGGAGCCCCGGCACGGGAATCCCGGCACGGGCATCCTGGCACGGGCATCCCGGCATGCCGGCCCCAGCACGGGCACCCCCACATCCCAGCACTGGCATCCCGGCACAGGCATCCCGGCACGGGCATCCCCACATCCCGGCCCCAGCACGGGCATCCCGGCACACCGTCCCCGGCACGGCAGCCGCTGCGGGGGCCGAGCGCGGCTCCGCTCCGAGGACGCTCCGTGCCTCAAGGCTCCCACGCAGCCTCGGCTGCGGCCGCCGCTCCCGAGCGGAGGCAGATGGTGGGAGAAGAGGAGCCGGGAGCCGAGGCGGGTGGAGGGGCTCGTCCCGGCCCCGACGTCCCACACAGGGGCCGCCGCCCCCCCCCGGCTTCTCCTCCTCCTCAGCAGCCAGGCCGGGCTCAGGCCTCCCCCCAGCCCCCGGGGCTGCCCCTCTCGATCATCAGCCCCGCTCTTAGTCACTGCTCCCATCGGAGGCGGCTTCCCACTCCACCCCACCGGCATCTGCCACCCTCCGGCTACACCGGGACATCCCCCGCGGCCCCCGGGCAGCCGCCGCCAGGGAAACCTCGAGACTCTGCGGAGAACCGGGCGAAAACCTCCGCACGGAGCCCCCAGACACCCACCAGTCCCACAAGCCCTGGGCACAGCAAGGGCATGGAGGCGCTTTCCACGTCTTCCGGAGGGTGGGATTTCATTCCCTGGGGGTGATCCCTCCCCAGCAGGGACCACGCTGAAGTCTCCATCCTGCCCCAACCCTGGGCCGTGACCATCACCCTGCACAGGGGCTGGCGAGAGGAGCCTCTTCCCAAGCGGGAGCAGCAACGAGGACCCTCTGAGCAGCTCCCTCCCCATCAAGAGCCGGGCGGGAGAAGTTCCTTCGGTCCAAAGACCTGGATTCCTGTTTCCAGGCAGGACACAGAGCCCAGAGCAGCCCCGCTGGGCTGAGGACCAGGTCCTGCCCTCGGAGACGATGCTGGGCCCCCCTCGAGGTGGAGGCTGAAGGGCCGGGACCCGGTGCGGCGCCGCCAGTACCCACATGGACCGGCTGCATCTGCGGGGGACGGGGTGGGACACGGGACCCCGGGCGTGCGGGAGGGACGGGACCAGCAGGAGGGTTCAAGGGAGCCCGTCCGCCCCGGCGGCCCCAACGGGCCCTACCTGGTGAACGGCGCGGACGGCGGAGCCCGGGCCGGGTCGCGGAGCCGCTGCCGGAGCCGGAGCCGGTGCCGGTGCCGGAGCCGGGAGGGGCCGCTCCCGCCCCGCTCTGCCCCCCCCTGCGCCGCTCCCGCCTCTGCTGTCACCACGGGCGCCCACCCCACCCCGGCCGCGGAGCCCCATTGGCTGGGAGAGCTGTCAATCAGCCCGGGGGGGCTGCGGGGGGCG
>PTEX01000061.1:2669542-2683883 GCA_003342815.1 Eudromia elegans | reverse complement strand
ACCAGGGTGGGATGCGGAGGCGGATGCTGGGACAGGGATGCTGGGACTGGGACACGGGCGGGTTCCCGGGAAGGCAACCCTGGCAGCGGGATGCTGGGATGGGCAGGGCGGGCGCAGGGGCGTCACTGCCCCGGCTGTCCCCAACTGTCCCCCCTCCCGCTCCGTCCCCGCTCCTCCCGCCCGGCGCCCGGCCCCGCGCGTCGCCCCGTCCCGGGGGCCGAGCTGCTTCGCGGCGCCTCCTCCTCCTCCTCCTCCTCCTCCTCCTCCGCCCAACCGATCCCAGGCGGCCCCGACCCCCTCCCATGCGGGGACGGGGGGGCTGCAGGACACCCCGCGCCGCGTGTCCGAGTAGGGACCCCGGGGCCGCCCCCGGCGCGAGGGACGCAGCGAAACGCAGGAAAACTCCCCGGTTTCCCGCAACGGAGGGGAGGCGTTGCCATGGCAACCGCCGGCTGCTGCTGCCCGTGACCTTGGCCGTGGCCGCCCCGCGGGTCCCCGGAGCCAGCGGCCACCAGCGGGGCCGGGGGCCGGTCCCACGCGGGCGGCCGGGCCCCACGTGCCGCCCCACGGGCCGCGGGCGTCGGCACAACCTGCCCCGGCCCCCGGAGCGCAGCAGGACGCTCTGGGAAAGGACGTCGGTGTCTGCAGCCGCGTGCGCGGAGCCCCCGGCCGCACCAGCCCCTTCTCACGTGCTTAAATAGAGGGGACGTCAACGAGCCCCCCCCCAAACTGCCCTCCCTCGGGATGCTCCGGGGGACTGGAAAATGCATGAGGGTTTAATGGAAGCAGAGCCGCGACGGAGCCCGGCAAGGAGCAGGACCCTGTGCCGCCCATGGGCTTTCCAGGAGCGCCAGAGTGGGCAGGATGGGGACACTGGTGGCCGCGGTGTCCCCAGGTGGGTCCCCATTTACGGCCGTTGCAGTTCGGGTGTCACCAGGGCGAAACGCGGCACCGCTGCCTGGTGGCAGCCGCAGCCGGGGAGCCGTCGGCTGGTGGCTCTGCAGGTCGGGGCGAAGGAAAAGCTGGATCCGATGGCAGGAACAACAAACACCCCCTTGTCACCAATGCCCTGGGCACCAGGAGGGCACCGGGAGCAGCACCCGCTGTCCCTGCACCGTGCCCAGTAACCCGGCTGGGGCTGAGGCCACTGCAGCTCAGCACATGCAATGGGGTGTGGGGAGCAGCGTGGGGCAGCGGGGAGAGGCAGGGGAGCACCGGGCAGGGCATAGGATGGGGACACCCTGGGGATAGAGGCCAGGCGGGATGCCGCTGCTCCTGTTCCCGCTCCCGCTCCCTTCCCTGGCTGCCGCCACGCGGAGCTGCGGAGTCGCCAACCTGGAGCTCCTGCGCCGCCGCTGGATGCAAAGGACTGGAGCTTCCCCCAGCGGCTCCGGGCTGCAGCGGCAGCTCCCGCGGTGCAGGGGGGACCCCCCAGCCCGGCCTGGGCTCCCCGGGGACACGGGCCTGGCTGGGGGGCTGCGGTGCCACCAGACCCGTGTTGGAGCCGAGTGCTCCCCGCTCCCCCGCTCCGCCTGCCCCCTTCGCCCCCGGATCTGGACTTCGGACCCAGTTCCAGCACTGATGCTGCTGGAGGCTCCCAGAGGGATAACGTGGTCCAGGACCAGGCTGCAGATGGGGACACCCCCGGAGGACAGGGACATCCCCTGGGGACCCAAGTAGCGGGCAGGCAGGGCTGGTGCATCCAGGGACCCCCATCTCAGCTGGGGGCAATAGGGGCTGGGGACACTGAGCGAGAGGTGCAGGAGGAGGAGGAGGAAGGAGCATCTCCACAGCTCTGCACTGACCTCGGTGGAGGCGACTCGCTCTCACCCGGTGGATTTTTACTAAAAGCAACTAAATCTCCGCTCACCTTCTCGGATACTTTTTTTTTTTTTCTAGTGTGCAATAAAATGACGTTTAATCTGTCTCTGGTCAGAGTGGGGCCACCTCTCATGGGGGGACAGGGGACAGGTCTGCTCCCTCCTGGCACCGCTCGTCCGGGTGCCCCGGGCTGGGCTGCCAGGGCCGGGTCTTTGCCGGCAGGTGGCCCTGTGACACCGCGACGAAGCGGCCCAGGGAGCCGGGGCGCCAGCCCCGCCCTGGGGACACGGCCAGCGGGGCTGGGAAGCTGCCAGCGGGAAGCAGCTCCCGCTACCGCCACCGTTCCCGCTGCCATTCCCGCTGCCATTCCCGCCGTTCCCGCTCTTCCCGCCACCGTTCCCACCGTTCCCGCCAGGCCAGCACCGTGGACACCGGCACCACCCTGCGCTCACGTTCCCCCCCACCAGGGACGCTCCTGAGCACCGTGTGGGGCAACACGGACACCCCCTGGGGTGGCACCGGGTCTGGCCCCCCGGAGCAGGACAGAGGGCACAAGCAGCTCCCTTGTGTCACCGCCCAGTCCGGCCTCAGTGTCCCCTCCTGCACCAGGGCTCCAACGCTGCCTCAGGGAGCAGGAGCCAGTGGGAGCCCCGCAGCCTCTGGCCGGGATCCTTCCAACCCCAGGGAGGATCCAGGGCTTCCATGGGTGTCCCAGAGACGATCCCGGCCGCTCCACAGTCCTTTGCACAGGGATGGGTCTCACCACCCCATGGAGCAGCCCCCACTGCCCGCCCAGAATTCCCAACACTCCCGAAACCCGGCAGCCGCCTGGTGCGGGGGTCCAAGCCTGGAGCGGAGCCACGGTCCCGGCTCTGCTGGTGCCACGCCGGGCACGACGCCGAGCGAGGGCACCTCGCCGCCAGCCCCGCCACGCCGCGCGGCCCCGGTCCCCATGCGGTCGGTTGCACAAGGGCGGCCAACAGCTCCTGCTATTTCGGGGCTCTTGCACCACTGCTTCTTCGCAGCATCCCGGGCACCACGGGGGCACCGGCACCCGCAGCTCCCGCTCCTCCCTGGCTCCCCTCGCGGCTGGGCCGGGACCCCGGTGCCTCCCGCGGCCCCCCGGTCCAGTCTGGAAGTAAAGATCAGGCCGGGGGCCAGCGCGGCTGCGGTTAATCCCCCGCGCTGGGTTTGCTCACGGCAGCTGCCGCGCGGCACCAGGAGCCGCCGTCCCCAGGTGACACCGTCCCCCAGACGGTCCCCGGCCCGGCCACACAGGGCCCTGGCCCCTGCAGTGTGGGAAGGGCCCAGGATAGCGGCAGCAGCACCGGGAAGTGGGCGCCTGGAGCAGAGGGTTCCTCCCTTTTCCTGGGAAAAGGGAAGCGAAAGGGCAGGAGGTCCCGGACCTCTCCCCAGGCCAGCGCAGTCACTCTGGAGGTTTTGGAGCCCGCGCGTGGGCAGCGAGGCCGGGCTGAGCTCGCCCCGAGGCCACACGGGAGCTCACGGGGACATGGGAGAGCATCACGGGGATGCAGATGGGATGCGCTCACTGCTCTCCCCCATGGAGCTCTCCCACCTCGAGGCCCAGCCGGGCCAGGGCCACCATGGTGGGGACTTCAGGAGCCGCAGAGCTGAGCAGAGCCAGGCCCGCGCTGCCTCCTAATCCCTGTGTAATTAATGACCTTATCTTTGGCCCAAGCCATTTAGATTAAGTGGCTGGTGCGATGGGCTCGGCGGCTCCGGCTGCACAGATGGAAGAGCTGCGCTCGTCTGGGGATTAGCGGAGGGCAGATGGAGCCGAGGGCCATTCCCCGTCCCCAAACCGCTCGTCCCCAACCAGAAACCTGAGACCGCAACAACTTTCTCAGCAATTCCTGGTGGGATCGGAGCTGTTCCACGTTGTTTGTCCCTTCCGCGGGAGGCAGGGCCTGGAGCTGCCTCTCAAGCCGGGAAGTGACGCTGCCCTTGCCCCGAGCTCCATTGTGGTCCCCAAGCTGCATCCTGGGGCAGCAGAGGCAGGACAGACACCAGCATCTTCCCCGGAGAGCAGCTTGTCACGCCTTGCCACTTGGCTGGGATCAGAGCCTGTTTCCACCTTCCTTTTCCCAGTCCAGCCACAGGATGGGTGCGTGTAACGGAGCCGGGCTCTCCTGGGACCCGCGGGAGCAGCTGCTCCCGTGGGGACGTGCGGGGCCGGCACGGAGGGCAGCTCTGCCCGTGCCCCAGGGCCACCACGAGCGGGCGGCTGCGACCACGGCCACACCAGCAGCTAGCGCGGTCGGGGACTAACAGTCATCTGCGGGGATAACAACGTTCATATTAAACCCATTAAGGACATTAAACCCATTTCTAACAGTATGCTCATCCGACCGGACCCACACAGCGCAGACAAGCCCAGCCCTCCCTCCTGGAGCCGCCCGAGGATCAGGGCGGCCCAAAGGAACGGGGCCGAGCCGCTTCACTGCCTCCCTGGTGCACAGCCCGTGCCCTGTGCTGCTCTGCAACCTGGATTCAAACGCGGGATCCCGCTGCCAAACCACAGTGGAAACCCCGGGGAACTCAGCTCTAGCTAGGACAGGCTCATCCACTGCAAACGGGCTGAGATCCCATCCCAGTTCCTGCTCGGCAGGTGCCAGCTCCTGCACCTGCCCTGTGCATGCGGACCTGCCTGCCTCCACCACGCCGGCAAAATCTGCTCGGCTCCCTCGGGAGCTGCAGGGAAGGGGAGTGGAAGAAGGGACCACACCTGGACATGCTACCCTGGAACCAAAGCAGGGAAGCTGGACCAGCTGGAATCAGAGAGCAACCCCCAGTCTGCAGTTTTTAATAGGGAGGAGCAGCCACAAAAGTCTTCCAAGTTTATTTCCATATAAAAGCAAAAGGAATAGCCTCTGCACAACAAAGGCAGCGTGAACGCGCTCGGCTCCTGAGCACGCCATCAGCGCGGGTCTGTCTCGGAGGAGGACACGTCTGTGCTCCAGCCACACAGACGCTGCCACACCAAGGATCACGCTGCATCTCTGGCTCAGATTAATGCCTGGCAGGGGGGCATGCTCCTCACAGTCCTGCCCAGGCCCGGTCCCTTTCCAGGCAGGGCTGGAGATGCATGGGAACATGGCAGGATGAAGAGGATCTGCCGCAGCCACCAGCCTTTGCCTGGCACTTACACACCCGCCTCGCCCCGAACAAATGACTCTGCTGGTTGGATTCAAGGCACCCAGGACCAGGCGCTTCCTCGCCACGCAGGTGGAATTGCTCCTGCTCCCCTTCCTTGCAGGCCTAGAGCGGAGGCGAGGCGCTGTCCTCTGCCGAGGGCTCCGCACCGTCGCCGTCCCCTTCGCTGCCGGCAGCGCGGCTGGCCGTCTCCAGCTTCTGCCTCTTCTTCAGGTGGTGCAGATGGGACTTGGATCGTGTGTGAGCTGCAGGAGAAAGCAAACAGAGCATTTAGTTCTGGAGAACCTGGAGAAGGAAACAATTCAGCCAACCCACCCTGAGCCCTGCAGAGTTTCCATCCTCCCATGAGGCCATTCCTGTGGAAGTAAACTCCCAAGCCGGCACAGGCTGTTTTGAGACACCTCTGCTAGGCCAAACCACGAGGGCTCACAGGACACCCAGCCCTCCGAGCTTTCTTTGAACCCAGGGCACAGAGTGCCCAAGCACCCAGGGGAGCCCACAACCCTGGTGCTACCCACACGTAACTCCAGACTGTCATCTCGCCTCTCCCAGCGTGTTTGCTCCTACCCAAGACACAACCGCTGGGAGAAGAGCGGCAGGGAAACGTTGCCCACTGCAGGACGCGGCTGCGCAAGGCCCCACCGCCCAGACCGTTGGGAAGCAGGCACCGCGGCACCGGGGCTATCCCGCCCGCCTACGGAACCGACAGGGATGCAGCCTGCAGCACAGTTGGGCTTTTGCACAACTCCAGGGAAAGGCCCCCAGCCACAAGAGCACTTCTGCAGGAATCCGCCCGGAACAGAGGCAGGAGCCCAGGGATACGGCACAGCCGGCACTTCAACTCGTACTGACGCACTGGGGCAACAAGAGGTGAATTTTTGTTTAAAGATCACGTGGCTAAGGCAGTAAATAACGTTATCTAACTAGCGTTATCTAACTAGAAGGTGCTTTGTCTATCCAGACCAATGTATCATCTTAGCAGGGCGGTTTTGCTATTTCCAAAAGATCAGAGCACAATTATAGGAGCAAACTTTTCAAGCAGGGCCTTAATTAAACGAGGGTATGAGCTAACTGAATCAAGGCCCCGAGGTGTTTTCCAGTCATCTTTCCTTCCGCCCAAGATGAAATTACACACAAAGCTGTTGCCTTATCACACTGCTGTAGGGTCACCCTCTGCTCAAAATAAAGTCTCACCTCTTACACTTTGTTGCAAGCAACACCAAAGCTTTCTGTGGCTTGAAGAAGGACCAATGTCTGCTCGTGTCTGGGAAGATTTGCTCTTTTAAGCCCATTCAAAGTGTAAAACTAGATAAAATGTAAAGCTCTTCCACAGCCAGCGGGGTACTAAGGAAGTAGTTCCCAGAACTACTTGATTTAAGAAAACAAACCAGATTGCAGATTGACTCAGCTCCCACTACTGTTTTCACTTCCCTTTGAGCTCTTACATTTTATACCATTTTTTCCTACCTGAATTTAAGCCAAATTCAGCTGGCTGCAGAGAACATGCAGCTTGCTCTAGGATCAGAGAAGTGCTGCCATCCATCAGCATTTGGGACATCCCTAGAGAACACACGGCTGCGACTGCAGCTTTTTGGGGTATCTTGGAGAGTTTCCACTCTGCCATGAAACTTCTCTGCTTCGAGGCACGGCCAGCTCAGACTCTGTGAACTTCCAGAGGGCTCCGGCTATGGAATCGGTGTGCTAGCTCTCCATGCCAGCACAGCAAGAGCAATAACTGCCACTAAAGTAATAACCACATTTACAATCTGATCTCAGTGTGCTTCCTACTTGAAGCCAACTTCCACCTTTATGTTTTCAGTTGCTCCCTGGCTCAAAAAAATAAATGACTCATTTGAACTTGATGACCCTGGACACTCCTTATCTTTGCATATATTTTGCATTTGAGCAACCAACATGGGGAGATTTATGCCCGTTTTGTTTCTCAACTGCTTTTTGTTTCTGGTTTTCAGCATTAGATTTGCACCATAGATGAATTCACTAAGTTAACCTGATTCCAACTGAGCTCTTTTAAAACCTACTGCGGGAAAAAAAAAAAATCAAAACTGAACATACTTTTGAGCAAAACCGAGCCATTAAAAGCATTCAGAAACACTCATTTTAAACAATAAAATGTTAGAAGGATCAAATTTGTTTTGTCTTGTTCAAAATACCTAAACTGAGACGCCCACATGAGGCAGGGGGCAGAGCGAGTGCTGGGGACGGGGCAGTGTGACAGATGGCTGCTGTGACACGGCTCCGGCAGCCCCTCCAGCCTTGCAAACGGCTGCTCTCCTACAGGGCTGCAAAAAATCCTTGAAAAGCCCCAGATCCTGCGCTGAGGGTCACCCGGCCAAGCAGGGGGAGCCGAGGAAGCTGCCCGTGCCCAGGCCCCCCAGTCTGCCCCTTCTCAGCAGCCGCATCCTACCTGCCCACTCGCGGTCCCCGATGATGACTCGGTCGCAGACCTCGCAGACGCGATGGCTCCGCTTGTTCTCACGGGCATCGCACTCCATCCTCACGGGCTCCGCGGGCGGCTCTCGTCCCTGCAGATGGAGCAGTGCCTCAAAGCTGCTCCTATCACGTGAACTCGCCCCGGCTATGCTCACTTTTGTAGGGCTTGGGCTGTGATTTTTTCATACCCAGGTACTAATATTAGCAGGTCAGAGGCTACAGTTTTTCCATACAAGTGGGGCACTAGGTACTGGGGGGAATTCCCAGCTTTGGGATCACATCTCACTGCCGCTGCAGGGAAAGCAAATTAAATCTAAGGCTACATATGTGCAGGGACAGTCCCCTCTGTCCACAGGAGAGGCCAAGTTCCCAGCTGCAGGGTCAGGAGACTGCTGAGTAACAGGCTTCTCGGCCAAGGCTTACACGTTAATTCTGGTGATCCAATACCTGGATGAAGCTCTCCACAATCTCCAGAGCTGGTTTCAGCACATCCTCCTCCCACCGCAAGAGATCAGACACCTCCAAGCCATACACCGGGGGCACGTTAGGCCCAGGGCCTAAAGAAACAAAACAAAACAAAAAAGGAAAAAAAGAAAAAGGTAAAATCACTGTCAGAAACAGCAAGTCACATCCCAGCACCCAAAGCAGTCTGGCAGCAGGGTACTTGTGATCAGAGGAAACTGCCCACTTCTGTTTCCTCTTCAGCCCTTAGAAGCCATGGGAACCTGAGAGTTTGGCTTTGGAAGCACCTCCCTTGCTAACAGCAACCCCCAAAACCTAAACTCGTCGCTGTGGCGGCTGTTTGCACTCAGGACAGCACGGCAAGCTCCATCCCCACAGCGATCCCAGCACAACTGCAAACATTTTGTCTCTGGCACAGTGCAGAGGAGGCCCCAGAAGATCAAAGGAGCCCAGGACAAGCACAAGGTCACTACACAAAGCGAAGCTGTGCTCCCTAGGAGGTGCACGCACAGAGCTTGGATCTCCTGATCCAGCTCCTGGTGCTGCTTCCCACTCCACTCCTCCACGCGGAGCTGCGAGCGCCTGTGCGGCCGCCCCGCTCAGCTCACAGCAATGGGCATCGCTTCCCTGACGCCCCGCCAAGGGGTGGGTGGAAAAGCAACACCCAGCACAGCGTGCGGGAAGCTCGCCCAGGCCCAGCTGCAATCGGAGAGCACCTACAGCCCTGGGCACCGGTGCTGCTGGCTGCAGCAACCCTGCCATCGGGCACCCGGCCTGCTCGGACAAAGGCATCAAAGGCGCCCACACGAGTCCCCAGCAGCTGCTGCCTTTTATCACCATGCCCACAAAGGCGCTACGGGCTGAAGCGCACCTGCCACCAGGAAGGGGAGCCGCGGCCACCGGGCGCCCGACTCCGCGGGAGCTCCTGCACCCAGCTCAGAGCCTCTCTCGGGACTCGAGTTTCTCCTCGCCTTTTGTTTTGTTTTGTTTTGCCTCTACCAAGCACCTTTCAACAAGTGCCCGGCTCCCAGCTGCTGCTCCTGGCCCTGCTCCAAGGCCGGGGCTGGGACGGGGAAGTCCTGTTGGCTCCCGGCCACGTGGCCCACGCAAGGAGCTACCAAAGGGCTCCTGCTCCCAATCCGGAGGGCAGCTGCCGCCGGGCTCGCCGGGGAGCGGTTGCAGCATTGGACTCACGTTTGAGGAAGCGGTTTCGGACCCATTTGTTCTGCCTCCGAGCGTATCTCTTGGTTACTTGCTTCAGAGCCTGGATCCCTTTGGAACAGAAGGAGTAAAGAGAAGAGGGGTGAGCTCAGCCCGCAGGGAATGAGAGGGGCCTGTGAGCCCCAGCAGCGTCCGGCGGGTCAGAGTCTGTTCAGGGGCTGTATTGCTCCCTTTACATCTAAGTTGAATTGCTGTCAGTGCAAACGGAGCCCAGGACTCCTTGTCCTATCCACAGTAGGCCCAGAAAACGGTTTACTAGAGCAGAGCCTTTCAATATTTGGTAAAACACTTATCGCATCCCTCCACAATCTTCCTTTCAGTAGACACAACAAGACCCTTCTGCACCAGACTTGTTTTCAAGCCTTTTTATCACTTCTGTGGTTGCTTCAGCCTCCATCTCTGCTTAGTCCTGAAGCCTCTGCAGCACAGACCGACTGCCTGGGACCGGCACTGTGCAGAGCGGAGCCGTGCAGCCTTCTCCTTGCCCTAGAAGATCCTCTCCCACCGCCCTGCTCAACTAGACGCTCTCCTAGCTCTGTTTCGCTGCTTCTTTCCAGGCCTCCTCTCCACAGCACTGGCCTCCCACCCCGCTTACCCTTCTGCAGCAGCAGGGCGCTGGCCTCGGGTGAGCAGCTCCCCTCGCTGACGAGGTACTCGTGGAACTCCTTGAAGCCGATGGACTGGAAGATGCCGTGCTGGTAATCCTGGCTAGGGAACAAGCGCACAGACAGGGGTCAAGGCAGGCAGTGCCAGACACACGTAGGAAGCCAGCTCAGTGCCTTTGGCCGACCCATATCAGCTTTGCTGCACACTCAGACAGCACCAAGCCATTTTTACTGAGGGGAAACGTCACCATTTGGTAGGTGACAGGGCCACGCGTGTGTGGAAGCACTCTGGGAACAGCAATGCTGAGAGAGACCAGGAGCAGAGCAAGAAACATGTCCCAGCTCCACTCCAGGACCTCACTAAAGTCTGATCAACATTATTGCATTGCCGAAGCGCAGCAGGGCGAGTCGGTCCGGGGGCAGGAAGGGAGCTGCCTTCTCACGCACCGGTTCTTGGCCACCTTCTCCCGGTTGTAGCGCCGGTGGAAGTCCCGCAGCTCCTCCAGCAGCCCCGCAGCCAGCATGTCGTCCACCCGCTTCTCCAGCCGCTCATCCAGAGCTGGGAGGAGGGCAGGACACACTCAGCATCTCAGAGCAACCCCCTGGGAGGCCCGGAGCTGGAGGGGGTGCCTGGATGCAGCCAGGTGCTCCCAGCCCCCTATTCCACATGGGGAGGGCCCAGCCCAGCGAGTGGAGGCAGCGAGCCCCCCACCACACCCACTGCCAGCACAGGAGTCGCTGCCTTGCTCAGGCTGGGGCAGGAGCCCAGACCCCATCGCCCGCTGGGCAAAGCCCTCTCACCTGCCTGGTCTGCATGAAGCCACAGGATGCAGGAATGGGGGTACCTCAGGGGCCCCCCTAAGGGCCCCCCACCTTCCTCCTGCTGCTGCCGGAGCAAGATTTCACTATGGGGGATGCCCGTCTCTTCAAACACTTGGAGGCTCCTGTGAGCAGAGGCAGACAGAGCTCAGAGGCTGGGGGAGGACGAGCTTCTCCATCTCCCCGGCAGCCCCGGGGGCTCCAGCAAAGGGAACCGCAGACGTTCCCTGCGATCCAACCCTCTCATGTGGGGGCAGGGCAGGTTTCTGCCCCTTTCTGTGCCCGACACCCCGAGCACACCCAGGTCCTGGGGGTGACGGCACCCGAGGAGCCCAGAGCGCAGCCACCCACTTGTGCCTGGCACGGGGACAAGCTCCGCGGGGGCTGCAGCCCCTTGGAGCCAGGCAGGGCTGTAGGGAAGGGGCCGGCTCAGCCGAGCCCAGCCCGAGAGGAGGAGGGGGAGGAAGCGGTGCCCGTGCCCAGGCCTCCATCCCCCTGCGCCGTGCGAATGCGGTGGGCGGCATTCGGCTCCCCCGGGCCAGGGCTTGGGCAGCAAGCCTGGTCTTGCCGCGCTGCCGTTCCCACAGCTCAGGTATGTGGCTCGGCCAGCACGGCAGCTCTTTAAATAGCTCCACAGAAAGCGCCGCCGCAGGGGGTCCGCATGGGAGCCAGCCCCGCCGCGTGCGACCCGCAGCAACGCGCAGGCTGGGACCCCCCAGGACCCCCAGGACCATCCGAGCTGGGGGCCTCGGTGCTCCAGGTGCCAGAGAGCTCCCCCGGCACCGCTTGCAGGGCTGAGGTCCCCAAGCACTTTGCCAAGAGGTGGGAGCAGCCGCTAGGGCCGGGAGGACCCGTCCTGCGGCGCTCGCGATCCCTCGCGCAGGGAGGCCGGGCGCTCCGGCTCACCTGGCCACCTTGCGCTTGTCGTGCGGGTGCAGCCTGGCCGCCATCTCAGGGTCCACGCGGCGCAGGCGGCTGTGCAGCTCCGTGCCGTCCATCTGCTCCAGCTCCTCCTTCCTGTCGGGGGCCGGCGTGGGGGCCACGCTGTCCTTGTCCTGCGGGCACAGGGTGGCCCTGGTCTCACCATCCATCTGCCCACAGGCCGGGAGAGCAGGAGCATCCCCCAAACCCCAGTGTCCATGTGAGGGGACTGGGGCTTTCCAAGGGGCTCCCAGGGAGACATTCCTGCCCAATCCCCAAGGAACCTGCTGCACCCAGCTGGGATAGTGCAGTGGGTCCCACGCAGGGAGCATACCCTTTCCCGGAGCCCCAGGTGGCCCCACAGCGGTACCTTGGTGTCCACGAGGACCTTCCAGAGCAAGGCCTCAATGTAGTAGTTAGTTCCTCCCACAACGATGGGGATCTTGTCTCGGGCGAAGATATCTTCAATGTGCCCAGTCAGGGAGTGTAAGCAGGGACACAGACCCATCCTGCCCCGCCAGGATACCCCCTGCAGCCCTGGGAGCCAGCGAGGCTGAGCATGCGGTTGTGCCCTGCTCTCACCACCCACTCCTCGCTGCGCCAGGACTCGGGGCTGTACCCAGGGGATACTGCCCAGGAGGGCGATATCCTCGCTGGGCACTGCCACAGTGCACAGGGATCCCTATGGGTAAATGCCAGGGGATCCAGGCACTAACTCAGCATGCAATGCAAAAGGCCTCTGCATTATCCTCCCCTAACCCACCGTGTGCGAGGCCGAAGCAAGCAGAGCTCTTCCTCGCCGGCCTGGCTGCAGTGTGAAAGGATATGAGAGGGCCGGCTCTGTCCCTGAAATCCACCACGGTGTAGTTGGAGACCAGGGGATCCACGAAGCTGATCATGTGGTGCCTGCAGAGACGCTGCTCCTGGGCAGACACCTTGTTGGTGATGATGTCCAAGCCCTTGTAGACCTGGGGAGAGGAGAGCCCATCAGTCAATCCCCCATCCCGGCAAACCCGGCCACGCGCCCCACGGAGACAAGCCGCTCACAACCACCTTCCTGCCCTCAGGCACTCGGCTCTGCGGCCGCTCCTGCACAGGCAAACGCTTCCTGCTCGGGAGCACGGGGAGAGTCCGGCTTGCTCCTGCTTCCCACGAGCCACGTACAGAGAGGAGCGAAATGCAGCAGCTCGGGGAGAAAAGAGGCACCGTCTCCTCCTTGCAGAGCCACCAGGGACCCCAGGGGCTGGAAAGGCTCCCGAGAACTTCAGCATCCCCCAAGTGTGAGGCTGGGGGTCGACAGGGAAGGATGCATCCCCTGCACCTTCCCTATTCCCAGCTGCGATGGAAATAGCTGGGCACAAAACTCAGTGAGACACCAAAATGCGGCTCAGATCATGGTGAGCTCCGAGGTGGGGGAAAGGAGCCGGCAGCAAGGAGGCAGCAGCGGCCAGAAGCATCTCCCTGCTCCGGGACACGGCGGCGCCCGGGGGCTGCCAGCACCTTTAGCACCCCTTTGTGGCAGCGAGAGACGGGGAGGGCAGCGCTGAGGAGCGAAGGGAGAGGAGGGACACCCGGTGAACGGCCGGGGTAGAGCCCCAGCCCAAAGCTGCCTACCCCCAGCCCAAAGCCGCCCTCGGGGCTGCAGGGGCAGCCGCTGCTGCCCCTCAGAGCCGGGCGCTGGCACCGTGGGGCCACGCTGGCAGCCGGCCCGCGGCTGCTGATGCCGCTAACGGGAAAGCTGGGAGGCGGCCGGGAGCTGCCAGCAAAAGCCGGGATTTGCGCTCACATGCCCCAAGATTCCCGGAGCAGCGAGAGCCTCCCGGAACATGGGGAAGGGAGCGGAGGAGGATGCGGCACCCGCGTGGGGGCTGTTGGGGAACGAGGCGGCCTTTTCGTCCCCGCGGCCGCAGCCCCGGCCTCGCGCACGGCTATTTTTGGCGAGCGCTTCAGATAAACCCTTGTTGCTCTCTAAGGCCCCAAACCAGATTAGCAGCTGCCGGGGCCTCAGGGCCTCAGCCCTGACGCAGCCCTCGTGCCTGGAGCATCAGCCGGGACCCCCTGCCCCTCCCAGGGCCTGAGCCGGGGGTAAAGACAGGAATCCTGTCCCGAGGACAGGATTGAACATGACCTGGGAGGCCACGTGGGGACCCCAGACACTGCCAGGCTGCCGACGGCTACGCAGAGGATGGAGACGCCAGCGGGAGGAAGGACCCTCGTGAAGCTGGGGTGGACTTCCCTGCTGCCAGCCCCAGCACAGCCCTCGCCAAAGATTTTGGGGCGTCCTCAGGAGCTGCTCGGTGCAAAATCCACCAGGGACCAGGCGAGGAAGGGACAGGGCCCTGCAGAGCCGCTCGGGGACGGCCGCGTGAGGGACAACGCGGGCGCCGGCTGCGCCCGGCCGGGCCGCAGCGGAAGGGCCTCCCTGCCGGAGGCGCCTCGCTGGGGCGACCAGCGGCAGCAGAGAGGGCAGAAAGATTAAGACCCGTCAGATTAACCCGAGCTCAGTCTGGAACGTGACCACCGGGGCCCGGCGGGATCCAGGCACCGCGGCCGCCGTTCCGCCGCCACCCCAGCACGAGACCAAACGGAGAGCGGGGCCGGGGGGAACATGCGGCCTCCACTGCCCCCAGCCCCGTTCCGGGCATCCTCCACCCCCGGGGCCCCGGAGTCCCCGCGGTCCCGGCTGAGGCACCGCAGGCCCCGGAGCTGCCCAGGCTCCCCGTGGGTTCCCCCTGGGTTCCCCCTGGGTTCCCCCGGGGCTCCCCGCGGCTCCCGTCGCTGCCCGCGGCCTAGCGGGGCCTACCTGCATGGAGTCGGCGCTGACGATCTCGCCGCCGAGCCGCCGGCCGAGCTGCGCGGCCAGCGCG